>JAUPFT010000017.1:4301466-4781466 GCA_036936625.1 Parnassius smintheus behrii
CTTCGCTACGTGGATTCAAAGTGCCGCCGTTCGACGGGACCTCTTCCTGGTCGGCCTACAAAATCCAGTTCGAGGCCGTCATGGAGGCGAACGGCTGGAATAAAAGCCAAGCCATGACTGCGCTCACCCTAGGTCTGCGCGACCAAGCCTTAACTGTGTTGGAAGCTCTCGGTAAGAAAGTGACCTATGAGCAGCTTCTTGAGGCCTTGGAAGCGAGATATGGCGACGCTCATCTGGAACACGTCTTTCGCGCGCAGCTTAAAGATCGCGTGCAGCGCAGCAACGAAAACCTGCAGCAGTGGGCCCTTGAGGTGGAGAAGATGGTTCGTAAAGCATACCAGTCTGTACCTGCGCTCATCGGAGGGAACCTGGTGCAGACATTCATCGACGGCATCCGCGACCTGGAAGTCAGAGCTGCTGTGAGGCTCGGGCACTACGAGACGCTTAAGGACGCCTTGGCCCATGCACTGGAAGTGGAAGCCGTGCGGCAGGATCACCGTTCCCATCGCGTCAGGGAGGTTGCAGCGGCTATAGTTCGCGACCGCAACAAAGGATACAGCCCTAGGTGCTATGGCTGTGGGGAAAAGGGCCATCTTCGATCCAGCTGCCCTAAGCGAACCGTGGAAAGGAGAGTTGATCGACCTCGAGAGGGTAGTGCAGCTAACGGCACTGCCTGGCGGCGACAGGATCATCGTTCACCTCACGCTAGGGAGGTTACAGCAGTTACGGTTCGCGACCCCAATAAAAAATACAGCCCGAGGTGCTATGGCTGTGGGGAAAGGGCCCATCTTCGGTCCAGCTGCCCTAAGCACACCCTAGGAAGGGAAGGCGAACGGTCTCAGGAAGGAAGTGCGGCTAACAGCACCGCCCAGCAGCAGCAGGAATACGACTTTACTATCAGACACTGCAGCGGGAAATCTCACGGCAACGCAGATGTATTGTCAAGAAGACCTTGTCCGGAAGATTGCAACCATTATAGTAGGCAAGAGAGTAAGGAAGTGGTATCCGTGAGGATGCTCAGGACAGACCACCTCAGCAACAGTGCACAGCAGGAAGATCCAGACATCAAGCCGATTCTGGGATGGATGAAGGCCCGTGCTACCAAGCCTAAGTGGAGGGACGTCTCAGCGATGAGTTCAACCACGAAAAGCTATTGGGCCCAATGGGACAGCTTGCTGCTTCAGGATGGAGTTCTGTGCCGTAAATGGGAAAATGTTCGGGGAGACAGCTGTCATTCACAAATGGTTGTCCCTAAAGCTAAAGTACCGGATATTCTACAGCTGTACCATAATGATTATTCAGGAGGCCATCTGGGAGTTAAACGAACTCTACTGAAGATCCGAGAACGGTTTTACTGGGTCCACTGTCGAAACGATGTCGAGGACTGGTGTCGCAAATGTACAAGTTGTGCGGCTGTAAAGGGACCTCAGACTCGTAGTAGAGGTGCATTGAAGTTGTACAATGTTGGTGCACCATGGGAGAGAATAGCCATTGACGTGGCGGGGCCGTTTCCAGAGAGTGAAAGCGGTAACAGGTATTTCATGGTTGTGATGGATTACTTCACTAAGTGGCCAGAAGTCTTCGCCATTCCAAATGAAGAAGCTTCAACAGTTGCTGATAAGCTAGTTCATGAAGTCTTCTGTCGTTTTGGTGTACCTTTAGAGATTCACAGCGATGAAGGAAGGAATTTTTAGTCTCAAATATTCCAGGAAACTTGCCGAGTCCATAACTCGGTACTCATAAAACATGAACGACTTCTTATCACCCGCAATCTGATGGAATGGTAGAATGATTTAATCAGACATTGGAGAGGTACCTAGCAAAAGTTGTAGACAATCGGCAACGAGATTGGGACAAGCACATACAACCGTTTTTGTTGTCATATCGAAGCGCTGTTCACGAAAGTACAGCAGTGACACCAGCTTTCGCAAACTTTGGAAGAGAATTACGGCTGCCTGCAGACCTGATCACCGGGATACCACCCGATGCTCCACGCAGTATAACCGATTATGCAAATGATTTGCGGAACAAAATGAATGACGTTTATGAGCACGTCAGACAATCGGGCCAGCAAATGTCTGAAAAGATGAAAACCCGGTATGACCGCAAAATGAACAACAAAGGGTTCGACGAAGGTTCGCTTGTGTTGTTGCACAATCCAGTCCGCAGCAAAGGGAAATCTCCTAAGCTTCAAGCTAAATGGGACGGCCCGTACCGGATTGTGACCAGGATCAACGATGTAACCTACCGGATACAGAAAGGCGCAAGAGGGACTCCTAAGATCGTCCATGTGGATCGCCTAGCGCGTTATTATGGGACCGATAATGCTCGGGACGAGCATGTCTTAGGAGGGGGCAGTGTTACGCGCTAAAATCGATACACTAGCGCCATCTAGTGTCAGGAAGGAGAGCGAGGGGAGTTTTGCAGTAAATGACATCACAAATCTTTCGACCGCCAGCGCCACCCGAAGAACTAAGTTTCTGGAAAATCTACACTCGAATACTCGTTGCCTGGCGCGCATTTACGTGAATGTTCGGGACGCTTCTTTGCTAATTATATAAATAGGCGCTGCAAGATGCGATCGGGGCAGAGTTGATTTGACGAAACAAGCGAAGCTTCGGAGCGGAATTAAGTGAATTAGTGTTTTTAATTATTAGTGTTTTAACTTTAGTTTGTGTAAAGTAAATTAAAGTGTTAATTTAGGTAATTTTATCGGCAATTTTTATTGTCACGAACCCTAAGCTCGTAACAATATCATCAATAGACATGTAACCAAGTACTCCTAAATATTTTGTATATTTATGTTAGTGTAATCGTCATTCGTCATTATCAATACCACTATGATGTAAGAAAAATGTATAAACGTAAATCCAGAGAAGAGGCACAAGCTAGTATTTACATACTAGCTTGTGCCGAAAAAAGTAGCTTTACGGGTATTTACCAATGCTAAATTCTCTCTCTCCTGGGTGTAGCTGCTAATCCAACAAGTTGATGAAAGTGATGTCCAACCTATGACAGCTGCAGCAACAATGGGTCAGCTCAACCGAGAAAGGAACCTCACACAGAATACTAGCGTAAAATAGCAGCTTAGTGCTGCTGCGTTTCGTACGGTGAGTTTAGAGAACCTGGGACCTTTACTGAAAAAAAGCATTTTATCTTAGTCCTCAGGGGTGACAACGCATCTGCATTGTCATTCTTAATGAAGCGTACAAGTATATTTCTACGGGCTATATCATACAAATATATATATATATATATATATATATATATATATATATATATATATATATATATATATATATATATAGGGAAAAATTCCAGAATATCTAATTATTGTATCCTTATTAGCTTAATCAGTTGTTGTAATTGTTATTCAGAAAACATAGGACTAGCAATTATTAGCAAACCCTAAAAAGTAATAAGAAGAATTAGGTGTAGTAAGCCAATATTTAACATAAACATTTAACATAAATGATATTTTCAAACAATTTTATAGACGATAATTGATAACGCCACTTACCTTGTAGAGGTATCGATGGTAAGGTTGATAATGATAACGAATGAGAGTACACAAAAAATATAGAGACCGACAAAATATTTAATATTGAAGTGACTAATATTTGACAGTGACACTGGCGGTTTATACTGTTTTCTATGTAAGCTCTTAACGGGCAAGAAAGCGTCGTGAATATTGTTGCACGGGACGAGACGACATACAAAATATACTCGATACGTACGCACGCACTCATACACACAAACACACACAAATACTCAAAATCAATGATTTGAAATATCTGATACGGGCAATTTCTAGGTTAGTTTAATAACAATGTAACTATATTATGATTTCCTATATAAGACTGTTATAAATAAGGAAGAGTGACACAAGTTTTATTTTAAATTTACTAGGAGGACCAATCTAATATTTTGTTTGAGTTTGTGATCTAAAAAAAATAAAGCATTTATTTATTTATAATTTATTTACACACGCTGATACACACCCATGAGCGCATGCGTACCGGAACAGTGCGGCGGACTAAGTACGGGCGAAACGAGAAGAGATCTATAACCAGATGTGGAACGTATAAAAATTGTAACTTCTCTATTTCACAGCTACAAAGTTCATGGTGTCAAGCTGCGTAAACTATCTCATCTAAAAATCTTAGACCAACTCAGTTCAAAGTTAGATCTAGACATTTGGTCGCATGGCATTCCCGGTGTACGCGATGCCGTAGTAATGGTTTCACAGGAAACCGAGCTTAAGCTCCTCGACAATTTGGACGATAATGGCATTGAACATTATCTTTATTTAGCTGATATTGTTATGTAAGTATTTTCCTAATTTCTTGCTTATTTTAACAACTTCGCACTTCTAAAGTCAGCTTTTGAAATTTGTTTTAGAAAGCTATTCATGAATGAATTAACCGTAATTGGAGAAGAAATTAACTTTATCTTATTATTGCAGCACTTTTTAATGTTCATTATTCTCAAAGAGTCTTTTTGAATTTTTAGCTACTGAATTACATTTTTAAAATATAATGTAATTGAATTATTATATACATACGTATATGGCTTCCGATAGATTGCGTTATAATCATCTGTTAACGTTAAACGTAAAATAGTCGCAGCTTTAGTCTTTCAGTTAACAGCCTAGACTTTTTTCTTAACAGCGCTGTTCTAGTCGCGGCCTCAGTGACATCAGGTTTAGGTGCGGCTATAACTATACGCGGCTTTAGAGTGGCCCAAGGGCCACCCCAGCTGCACTTTAATCTACTGTTACTGATATTACAAGATAGTTGCAATGTTGTATTAGACGCATCGGCTGAGAATAATCGACATATTATGTCAGTTCATGTGCAAAACATTTATATAAAATATCTCCATGATAGAGGCGAAAATTCAAAGACAAAATTAATTGCAATTTCCAGAGCGTTTGACGAACATGACGAGGAAATTTTCAATTGGCGTAGAAAAAGACAAGGGAAAATGATACCATTCGAAGACTATCCCAGACATTCCGAGGTAATTATTGAACCTGACAATTTAAAATGTTTATCTTTTATATGTAGATCTATATTAAAGTGACAAATAGAAAGTGCCTCATTCCCTGAAAATGGCAGCCAGTCTCGACGGAGACTAGTCATATATGCAGGACAGGATTTTAGTACACGAGTGTGAGTGCGAAGCGCAAGTGCACTCTCTATTTCCTTACTCACGTAGTCGGATGGAACGGTAATATGACATGACGAGGTAGTACTTTGTGTTTTAAGTGCTTTCCGAGACACGGGGTTGTAACATCGCCAACTTCCTGACTCCGGGTTGCAATTGAGAACACCTTGACAGATGAACCCAATAAGTGGCTGTGCCCGACCTGGGAATTAAACCCGGTAAATAATTCTGTGACCTATACCAATAAAATTTTATTTCTATTTAAATTTCTGTAACAGGTAAACGAGTACATGGAACTACTAGCTACACAATATCCAGACATTGTCACACTGGTGAATGCTGGTCCAAGTTTTGAGGGACTTGATATTAAATATTTGAAGGTCAGTCATTTCCTTGCTAGTTAGCCTATTTAGTCTTTCCTGTATTATATATATTAGATATTTTCCACAATAAAAACCATATATATATATATATATATATATATATATATATATATATATATATATATATATATATATATATATATATATATATGTATGTATGTATACTTATATCAATTATCAATAGAAACAGCTAAAAATAAAGTTTTTTTTTTAATATAAAATAAGGATAACCTGATGACAGATGCATTCTGTGCCCCAAAAGAAATTTACATCTATCCTCGATTAAGAATAAAAATGCAGATGCACTGTCACCACTAAAAACCAAGATTACTACGCTTCCAGTTAAAAGCGACTCCGGTTCTCTACACTCACCGTGCGCAAGTCAGCAGCCTTCAGCTGCTATTTTACCCTGGAATTCTATGAGAGCGTGGTCCTTCTCTGGTTATATTGACTGACGCATTCGTACTACAAAATATAACTGCAGTCAAGCCACGTAAAAAGATGATTGATTAAAAATAGTTACATACCTATATTTATAGATCTCCACTACAAACTTTACCGATCCAAGTAAGCCGATCTACTTTATGGACGCTGCAATGCATGCCAGAGAGTGGGTGACCACTCCGGTCACTTTGTACGCTATGCACAAACTGGTTGAGGACCTTAAGGATGAGGATCGAGACCTTTTGGAAGAAGTTGATTGGATCATATTGCCCATCACTAATCCCGATGGCTACGAATTCAGTCACACTGATGTAAGTTATTGATATATTTTTGGAAATATTTTAGCTTCCTATTCAATTTCACAATTTAAATGATATATTTTAGAGATGTTGAAAACTAATTATCTCCAATACAAATCTATTATTACGCGGATCTTAGCTAATAATATTTTGAATATAATGGATTTCCGCAAAGTAACGCCTAATTCTATTAATTAATATAATTTTAATATCGATGTCTACAGAATCGTTTGTGGAGACGGACACGCTCTTTTAGACCAGAAATCAGTACAACGTGCTACGGAGTAGACGCCAACCGGAATTTCAACATATCATTCAACACCATAGGCGTGTCCAGCAACCCATGCTCCGACACCTATCCTGGACCTTCCCCATTTTCTGAAGTCGAGGCCCTCTATATCAGGAACATAGCTTTTGAACACCTTGACCGTATACAGCTATATCTCAATATTCATAGTTACGGAAATTTTATCCTCTTCGGCTACGACGACCTCACGTTTCCGCCTAATGTGGTTCAGTTGCATTATGTGGGTGCTTTGATGGGAGCGGCTATTGATACAGTAAAGCTTTCTAATTCCTCCTATTACCTTGTTGGGAACAGTGCTCTTCTCCTGTATCCAGTGTCAGGCAGTGCTCAGGACTATTTACAGGTTGGTATCAAAGTAAGGGACCATATTTTTATTTAATTTAAGCTTGTTTAAAGCTCTTTTGAATGTGAAAACACCGGTTTGTAAAACAAGGCGTTCTAAAAAACCGAAAAGCGGCCAAGAGCGTGTCGGGCCACGCTCAGTGTAGGGTTCCGTAGTTTCCCGTCCGTCACCGTAAGTGTTCCCACTTATGAGTTTGTACAAAAACTGTTGTTTCCATCCAAGTTCAAAATAATTTTCCTAGAAAGTCCTTATAAAGTTCTACTTTCCAGAATTTTTTCATATTTTCTAAACTTATGGTTCAAAAGTTAGAGGGGGGGACACATTGTTTTTTCTTTTGGATCGATTATTTCCGAAATTATTGACATTATCAAAAAATGATTTTAGTAAACCCCTATTCATTTTTAAATACCTTTCCAACAATATATCACACGTTAGGTTTGAAATTAAAAAAAAATCACTTCCCACTTTACATATAGGGGGGCTACCCTAATAAAACATTTTTTTCCAATTTTTATTTTACCACTTTGTCGGCGTGATTGATACACATATTGGTACCAAATTTCAGCTTTCTAGTGCTAACGGTCACAGAGATTAAGCGAGGACGGACAGACGGACAGACAGACATGGCGAAACTATAAGGGTTCCTAGTTGACTACGGAACCCTAACAAGAGAATTTGGGGTAGTTTTTTAAATGTCATATTGCGATTTAACTTACTAATGTATATTATGGTCACCACACACGATCAGGTAAAGTTATCTTGAACTGATATCAGTTTAAACGGAATTAAGCCAAAGATTGATTTATGAAAGAACTGATTGATCAGTTAAAATTAGGACTGTTGATATTTTTTACAATATTGGATTTTCGATATATCAATAGTAATAAATATATCAATATCGGAGTTTTATAATAATGTAATTTAGTTTAGTTCATTTATTATATTTTTTAGGGAAATTAAGTTATAAATGTATGAAGACTAGATTATAGTTCTTACTTCTTATTAATTATTGTTTGATTTAAATAAGATGATTATTTGAACCAATATTTACCAGTAAGCGTTTTCAAAAATACTCATTGTTTTATATGCTCAGCTGTTTTATGTGTTAAGAAGCTCTGGTGCTACAGATGTACTTGATGAAATCATATATTTATCACCTATTTTTGATAGAACGGGAGTAAATTACTACCACCTACTACTACCCAGCGGGCAGTCAATGACGACAGTAACTCAAGTTCGTAAGATGCCTAAGCGATCAAAATAACTTGAGGTTTATATTAACATCGAAGCTCTTGTTTCGTCGTTTTCTCTATTAGTTCACATGCGCAGACTCTTAATACACAAAAATCGCATCACTTTTGCGTATCATAATCCACTGCAAACCAGAATTTAAACAATAAAACAGGAGCATTTATTAAAAAAAAATATAAGACAACTGGATCGGTTATATATTTTCAAAATAATTTATATTCCTCAGAAATAGCTTTCCTCATCATGACCGAGAGGTTAATCGACTAATTTAACTAGGTTTAGCAATCGGGAGATTACGACACACCTTATTTAGTCATAAAATTGGGAAAAAGACGAGATAACGATCTATCATAACTATATTAAAATACTCGTACATATTAATAGAACACAGAGTAACAGCAGATAAGTGAATATTTGGTATGTCATTAAATGTTGCGTTTATATTCTAAGTATCATTATTATAAGAAATTATTGTTTTTATAATTACTCATATGGTACAAATTGAATCAAACTACTTTATACGAGTTTTATCGCGTTTAATTGAACTTATGTTTATCTTCGAGTGCCGCGTTATAAAATGCGAAACAGTAGTATGATTCAATTATTTTAATATCTCCTTAATTTTTATATTCCTTTAAATCTGTTATATCTTTGTTCCGTCTGTTTTTTACATTGTAATTGGGTGACAAACGAGCACACAATTCACATGATGGTAACTTGATGCTGTGTGGCTCATGGGCATGTAGATCTATCTATAATCAAAATGCACCCCTAAGGACCACCATACAAAACACAGAGTTAATAATAGCTTAATTGTACGCTGGTATCCGTGAGAGCATATTCCACCCCCGTCTGATACAATATACCACAATGTAGCTGTAGTGTGGCCCTAACACGTTAAAAATATTTCGTATACTAATTTTCACTTTTATTAATTTGCAGTACGTCGGAGTACCGTTCTCTTACACCATTGAGCTTCCAGATTTTGGCAGTTATGACTTCAGAGTTCCACCTCAATACATCGAGCAGATCAACAAAGAAACATGGAAAGGAATTGCAGCTTCCGCTCGCGCTTCAGTTTTATTTTACCGCCAACGATACAATTCCTCATAACTTATTATATAGAAAATAAAAAAACTAAACCGTCAACGAAATTCACTTAAATATGTTAAAATTTTTATTAATTAGAATCGGCGTACTACAATAAAATGATGTGACTTACCCAGTTTGAACAGCACCTTCCGCCCTCCTTCAATAGCTTGCATTATTCCTATCACAACCAATCCCAGCACCACTACTGCTGACACTACTAAAGTAGGAAAGACACGCCACCATTGATAATACGACAAAAAAGTCCACCCCCAAAGATAGCAAAATATGGGATGAAGTTATTATTGTAATTGTTTAGATGGCATTCTAGCTGTAACCTTGAGCTTGTGATTTTTCTTAGTTTTGAAAAAAAAATGGACATACAGCAACTTAAACGAATAATTTCCACTTTTTAGCTTCTGAATTCGATGCTTTAATTCTTCCTCACACTCACTCAAGTTAGGAGGTATTATTATAGCCTTTGAATTGACTTAAGGGATATTCTGTGGAAATTATTTTATTCTCTTTAGTTATTCGAAACGACCGAAGAGAGATCAGGCGCAGGACCAACGACTTTACGTGCTAACTCATAGTTATATAGCAGCATAATGCTGCTGTGTTTCGTATAGCGAGTGACAAAAATCGGAGACCCTTTTACTCGTTATGAGGCATTATATCTTAGTCTATATTATATATTTCGATTCTTACGCAAGGTTAGTTAGTGTCTATGGGACACCGTCCGCTCCCCTTACGAGTATAACGGGTTTCCGTCTTATCGTCGTAGGGGCTTACTAGCCGTGGCTTGGTCACCAACGGTGTAAAAGGAACCCGCTTCGAGTGGGTCCGTCTAAACCTCTTCGGATGTTTGGTGGTGTTTGACGTCCTGGTATTATAGTTAACAAACGCTAGCTTCAACTTAGTAAAATGTTTTAATTTAAATGTCCTCATCGCGCGCTTTACAATACTTCAGTGCTCTTGTGACTACGTAATTACGTAACGAAATACGACGTAATTAAAAATTAATATTCGAAAACTGAAGGTAGCCGGGCTAACTATATGACATTGGTACATCAAATATAATATAATATCAAAAAATCATATCAAAATATAAACATTTTCATTTGGAATATAAAAACACAAAATTAAGAAATTGTTACGATAAACGTTAGTTCAGGGGCTAAGCGCTCGCTTTAAATTTTGCAGTATGCGAGTAACCCTGGTTCAATCCGATGGCACCAACAAGAAATTTAAATAAAAAGAAATAATGATGAAATTGCAATTTTATATGCTGATTTACCACGTGCTCGGCGGCATTTAATATTCATTTACTTTACTCATTATAAACCACTGTTGTCGAGTTACATTCTTACATGGTGGTTAGTGTTTATGTATTATGTATATATATTTTTGTTAGTATTGTGTGTCATCTGTGGGTTATCCAAATAAAGAGGAAAAGAGTGGTGATAAAACCGTAGGTGATAAATCGCAATTTCTTAGAGTAACAAAAGCGTATTAACTCTTGCCTGTAGGACATCCAGATTTTAGGGCAAGGAAAACATCGTGGGGAAACCTGCAGAAATAAAAATATTTCGTAAACGTAAAGTTTTCTGACACCTACCGAAGCGGCGTGGCAAACTAATTACTCCACACCGTTATTGCCTCCCCCAAATATTGCCTCATAGTGGCTGGGGTATAAATACCATTTGTCATAGTTGCCACTCTTTGTAAGGGTTGGCAACCGCAGTTCTTTATATTTAGTGCTTATTAGGAAAACGCTGCTGTCGACCCTCTCACTTATTTCCCTCTGTTGCCTCTTACGATAACCACGGTATGACATTATGGGGGTAGATATTGCTCCATAACCCTTTCAGAAATAAGAGGAAGCCTATGCCCTGTGTAAGTAAAAAGAGTGTAACTGTACTTTTTATAATTGAGTTCACTAAACGGCTTAATACATTGTGATGTGCAATTAAAAATTAAGAACCGTTTAGAACAGAATACATATTTTACGCTTCATACGTGTAAACATGAATTTTTAAATTTCATTCCTATGACTTTCCATGTCGAGTAGAGTACAATTGGTTATATTTAAAATTATTTACTAGGTGGTAGGACTTTTACGCTGGAGTCCGTCCGGGTAGATAGGTACCACAGTCTCACCAGCGTCTGTAGCCAAATAGCAGTGCTTGCACTGCTGCGTCCTGTCTGAAGTGCAAATGGTGCCAGTATAATTACAACTGCACTAAAGACTAGCACGAAAGTCTAGCGGTGACCGTTATTGCACAAAATTGGCTGTATTGCGCGTTATTGCGTATTATTGGCTGTGTGAATTGTTCGCACGCGCTGATTGGCTCTTCAGTCGCATTCCGCCCTCGTAGTGATACGAAATTCGCAGCTATCCCCTCCACGTTTCGTTCAGCGCTCGAGTTACGTGTCGCGATTTATACAGGTTGTATAATTTTATTCCTTAATAGTCCTCAAAGGTGACCACTAATCTGTAGCCTGTTTTGTTTGAAGTTGGTTACAGGTTTTGCATGGTAGTAGAAACTTGCCATCTGATGGACTGTAAGATAAATTAATCAATATATTATTTATTGGTCACCAAAACCCATTGAAATGAAAACAAATTGAAATAAATTATATAGAACGTACAACATAAGCGGTCTTATCCCTCTGGAAGCGATTAATTTCAGTCAAAATTTTTGCGCAAAGAACTGTTATTTACAACAATTTTCGAATAGAGATGTTGTAAATAAATTAGAGAATTAAGTAAAAGAAAAAATAATTTTACACTTAAGTTTATATAAAAAAAGTCAAGTTCGCAAGTTCGCAAGTCAAAAGTGTCCAGACAACATATTCATGCCTTCGGTAGATATGTAAATTATCCTGATGCAGCATGAAATTCAAAAATATATAATTTATGTTTACGAAGTACTTTTCAAAGTCGACAAGAAAAATCTCCTCTGTGAAATTTTTATCGGAGTTTCAGAAGAACTTCTGCGGACAGAAAAATATTATTTCCTCGGCGAAAATAAGAGCGGAAAAATTTAAGGAGAAATTGCTTTGATTTATGGAATATAATTTTATATTGCTGTATTCTTTTTGCTGCTCTATCTTCTGTATGTGCTAGAGCCAAGCTGCAGTTTTATATAGCTGTAGCACAAATGGGTTGAAAAATTGGGCAGGAAAATTATCACGATATATGAGATGAATACATTTTAAACAAACAAATCACTAGCCCGATACAGTTCGTCTATACGTCATATCATTCATCATCATTTAATCTCTTTACAAGTCCACTTTTGAACATAGGCCTTCCTCAGGGAATGCCACAAAGCAGGATCCTGAGGCGCCTTCATTCATTAACTTCCTGCATGTCTTACCAGGTCGTCACTCCATCTAGTGGAGGGATGCCGTACACTAAGAGGATGCAATATGGTTAAGGATCTCCTAGGTGTGCGTTGTTTGTAGTTAGCAGTAGCTGCAAATGACCGCCGGTACGACATACTCCGCCGAACGTTGAGTCCCGTGATTCCGTGAGGCGTCGAGGTCACCGGCCCCTAGGTGATTCTTGGCACTTTATGCGCTCCGTGCATCCTGTGCCTAGTCGCGTTATAAAGTGCCACCTCCGCACTTCCCCCAACCCTTTTGGTTGAAAAGGGGTAGGTAGTGCCCAATGTGATTACGCCAACATATTTCACACCTTACCATCCGCGTCGCGCATCGTGCCGAACGGCTGGTATTTTAGACAGGGCCACTAGTTAGATTACCTGACTGACTTTTAGGTAGATTCTCAGTATGTCCGATAAGGACAAGGGGGAACCCCCACCCAAACCTAAATCAAGAAGACCACCCGACCGTCCTGGCGTACTAGATCCTAAGGACTAGAGTAGTGTCCTCCTACTCGCAGATCCCAACGCGGAAACCTTCTTAACCGGGTAAGGAGCCCGCACCGAGGACTGCGCTCTTGCCCATCGTACCTGAAGGTACGACTGGGCGGGAACCGTTCCCCCAACACCAGCGGGCCAAGAAGACGATGAGAAGGCACACACCACCAGAGACAGTAGCATCCCTCCAGGAAAAGAGGCGATGCTTCGGTTCTTCAAACTCTTCGGATTATTCGACATCCAAGGGAGAATCTGACCACCAACCGGAGAAACCGATAAGGAGATCACCACCTAAATCGCCATCGCCGACCAAACCCACCCCTCCCCCCGGAACACCGGAACAACACACCAGTATGGATGTTGCTGATCTGAAACAGGGAGGAGAAGGGTCATACGGGTGGAGTGCCACCACGTACGCGACTCTAGCGCCGAGCACATCTGCCGGACACTCACCGTCCGTGCCTACCACCAACCCGTCAGGCCGGCCATCGGACGATGGTCAAAGGCCTTCGAGTAGCTACGCCCAACTGGTAGCTGCCCCGGCAGTACCAAGGACAAAGGCAGCCGAGACACCAAAGCCGCCGGAAGAATCGTCTAAGAGGTACCCACCTATAGTGGCTGAGTGCTTACCGGATTGGACGAAGCACTTCGAGGTACTCAACAAGAAGTTGGGCCACCCACCGAATGCTCGTCCGTTCGGTAAGGGGGTTAGATTCACCACCCAGAGTCCGGAATAATTCCGGACGGTACAGAGATACCTGATAGAAATTACTGAGAAAGTACCAGCTATGTCCTGGTACTGTTACACCCCCGAGGAGGACAAGCTCACGAAAGTGGGCATACGGGGGC
The DNA here is from genome assembly GCA_036936625.1 of Parnassius smintheus behrii. Lineage (NCBI taxonomy): Eukaryota > Metazoa > Arthropoda > Insecta > Lepidoptera > Papilionidae > Parnassius > Parnassius smintheus. The sequence goes on from JAUPFT010000017.1 coordinate 4,315,488, forward strand.
TACCAGTGGGCACGGATCCAACCGCGATAGAGGGGGCTATCAGGGCCAAGGGGTTCCCGATTAAGTATGTCAAAGGGATCCCCCCCCCCCCCGTAGAGACAGACCTGGGTGCCTCTACTTCGCGCAGCTGGACCACCTGAGCCTGGAGCGCCTTAACGAACTCTACCAAATCGACGAGCTCCTCTTCATGAGAGGAGTCGTCATAGAGGCCTGGCAAGGAAGAGCGGGCCCTTCACAGTGCCACCGCTGCCAGGCCTTTGGACACGCATCTACCAATTGCTTCAGGCCAGTGAAGTATGTTCGCTGCGCCGGAGATCACATTGCCAGTAACTGCCCAAGGGGTAGAGATGAAGAACCGCGATGCGCGATGAAAAGAACCACACCGCCAACGATCGCTGCTGCCCAGTCCTGAGGAGTATTGCAAGGAAGCAGGGGATTTCCCTACCGGGACTACTCCCAGAGGAGCCCAAGAGGGTCCCCCAAAGTCGTCCCAGGGCCGTGGTCCATGAAGACGGGTGGACCACAGTTAGAGGAAAGGGAAGGCAACCTGCCCCCCTCCCACCCGTCACTGCACCTATAGAAACGGTGGTGCCCACTACCACCACATTGAAGGCAACCACCGGGGCGACTCTTCAGCCCCCCGCTAACGACGCCATAGAGCGACAAACCACTCAGTGGAGTAAGCGGGGGAGGAAGAAGAAGAAGAAGGTGTAGCCTCCTTCTCAGGCAGAAACCTCTACCCCAACCCCAGCGGTAACGATAGCCCAGGCGCAGGTTACCAAGGAGGACAAGAAAGCCAGAATGGGTAGAGTGCCAGAAAGGGCCCTATCAGAAAATAGAGCCCGCTCTACACATAGAGCGGGCTCTACCCACACACAAAGAGCAGTACACCAACTCCCGAGACCAGTGCCAACTCCTGCACAGGCACCTGGAACACCATCAGCCGGCTTCGAGACTGCTGACGCCATTCAACGTCTAGTTGGCATAGCAATCGAAGTCGGCAGTCAGGTCCTGGCAGATATCAGAGCCGGGACTGATCCCATCACAGCAGTCATGAAGGCGCTGGCAAACCTCCTGGCTCGACACTATGGAGGAATCTAACCTGCGCCTCCTCTACTGGAACCCAGGTGGAATCCAGCAGAAGCTACAAGAACTCCGCAGACGTACAGGTCATCTTGCTGGGAGAGACGAAATTAAATCCGAGTACACGCATAAAGCTGCCCAATTACCACCTTTATAGGAGGGACGAGGTCACTTCTCAAGGGGCCGCCTACAGAGGGACAGCGGTCCTAGTGAGAAGGGACATCGTCCATCAAGAACTTGACCTACCGGAATACCAAACTATGCGCTCTATCGGCATAAAAATGGAGGCGGCGGGCGAGGAACTTAGGATCTACGCAGCATACCGCCCGCCAGGGACTCCATTTTGCTCCTCAGACGTCCGGACGGTAATGGAAGGCGAGACACCGACCATCATCGCCGGGGACCTAAACGCCAAACACCCGGCGTGGGGATCTAGACTGATCAACCCGCCGGGTCATGCACTCTTTGAAGACGCCGAAAGACAGGGCTATGACGTTTTAGGTCCCGAAGAACCCACTCATGTTCCGACGGATCCACGAAGTCGTCCGGATGTATTGGACATCGTGCTCGCTAGGAACATCAACTACCCGATAGTGGTAGAGGTGCTGTATGACCTGGACTCACAGCACCTCCCGATCTTAATTACCCTTGGCCTAAAGGCGGTGACTACGCCGCCCAGAACAGTGAAGACACGTGTCGACTGGAGGCTCTACCACAAACACCTGCAGGAGAGACCTCCAGCACACCAACCCTTAAACACAGCGGACGACGTAGAGGCCGCTGCTAACAACATTACTAAGGCGATACAGGAGGCGCTCAACGCTGCCTCTACGATCGTCCCGATGTCTACAAGGAGAGACAATCTGCCGCGACACATTAGCGTGCAGATCAGGAGAAAAAGGGCGTTAAGGAGACTCTGGGCGCGTACTCGCTGCCCGAGAATCAAGACGCAACTGAACACCTTGTTGGAGGAACTATCGGTTGCAGTCCAGGCACACAGAGGAGATGCCTGGGAGCGGCGCATATGGAAGGCGGAAGAGCATGATGCGTCGCTCTACAAACTGAACCGACAGTTAACTAAAGCCAAACCTCCCGTTTGCCCGCTAACCAACAACGCGAGCGAACGTCGTTACGATGCCAAGGGTAGAGCGAATATCCTATTAGAGCACTTCGAGGAGCAATTTATGCCGAACCCAGCAAGTGCGGAGTTCTTGGAGCTTCATGCCCAAAAGGAGAGTCGCGTACAGGAGTTCCTGTCATCGCCCGCGCCGCCTCTTGCAGGAGAGTGGTTCATCTCCCCCGCTGAACTGCGGTGGACAGCAACCCGCCTGCAACCGAGGAAGGCGCCGGGGCACGATGGGATTACCAACGCTGCACTCCGACAGCTGCCCCATAGAGTCCTAGTAGAGCTTGGTCGACTCTACAATGGGATATTGCGGACATCCCACTTCCCGGAGGACTGGAAGAAAGGCAAAGTGATCGTCTTGCCGAAACCCGGGAAGGACAGGCGTAGAGCTGCCAGCTACAGGCCGATCACGCTGCTACCACACATAGCTAAACTGCTTGAAATATTGTTGCTAAGACGCCTCCGCCCGTGCATCCAACTTCGGGCGGAGCAGCACGGATTCAGGAGGTGTCACTCCACAGCAACACAGCTGACCAGAGTGCTGCACCTGCTTGCGGCCGAATACAACCGTGGTCGCACTACGTTGGGCATCTTTCTCGACATCGAGAAGGCGTTCGAAAGGGTGTGGCATTCTGGACTACTTTATAAACTAGAAGAACAGACCGGTGTCCCTCCTGCTATGTTGCGGCTAGTGGCGTCTTTCCTGGCAGACAGGAAGTTCTACGTCTGTGTAGAGGGCGCCGAGCCCGCAACCAGAACCATCAGAGCCGGCGTTCCTCAGGGCAACTGCTTGTCTCCAGTCCTGTACGCGGCTTATACCAATGACATCCTTACCCTGGCAGGAAGGCTGCAAGAGTGGGAGGATGACGTGGAATTGGCGTTATATGCGGACGATAGCGCTTACTTCACCTCGTCCAGAAGAGCCCACATTGCCACTGTCAGGATGCAACGTCTCCTGGACCTGCTGCCACCATGGCTAGATGAGTGGAGGATGGTCGTCAACGTTGGTAAGATGACCGCTCTGCTCACTCGCCGCCTCAGGAACCTACCACCTCAACTAACCCTCAATGGCCAGAAGATCGCGTACGAGAAGGCCGTGACCTACCTTGGGTGCCGGATCGACCGGGCGCTGCGCATGACTGCGCACGTCGACCTCGTCATCCGCAGAGCACGATGTGCGCGGGCGATGCTCCGTCCGGTCCTGGCATCCAAGTTACCACTTAACACCAAAGTGCGAGTCTACAAAACGTATATCAGATCCATCATCACGTATGCTGCTCCGGCCTGGTACGCGCTTCTGAGCGAGCCTCTGAGGCGGCGACTGCAGGCCCAGCAAAATCTGGCGTTAAGAACCATCGTCGGTGCGGGTCGCTACGTCCGGAATGACGTCATAGCGGCCAACCTGAAAATTGATACCATCCAGGAGTTTGTGGCCCGGCTGGCGCGCGGATTGTTCGACCGTGCAGACAACGGGCCGCACATACATCTTAACAACTTAGCGCCGCTACACACTCGCCCTCCGGACAGGCGACCCTATCCAAGAGAACTCCTCTCTATATCGATTAGAGAGTCGAGTAACTATACTACTATATAATTTTTATTATCGTTGCTATGTGTGTACAGATAGAGTACTAAGTGTTTTTCTTCATAGAAAGTGGATCTCTAGTAGTTATATAGTTGTAACTACTTTTTACATAATATCTTATTTATTTTGTATTGTCATAGCACTTGTTTTTTTTTGCGAAGGAGTACATTGGGTACGGTTGTGACATATTTTCTGGATTCGGTTGTGGCGAAGGTAACATTTTTATTTTTACTTTTAGATGCCCAGGAAACGGAGAGCGGCGGAAATGTTATTCAACCAACTGCGTCATTCACAGCCACACCAGTTTTTCGCCTGAAGTTATTCGGGCTTTTCTAAGACCCCAAAAAAGGTTTCGGAAGAGGTTTCGGAACCAGAAAATCGATAAAGAAAAATCGAAGGAAAAGGAAAAAACAAAGCAAAGAAAAGGAAGACATCACCATCCTCGTCGGATGAAGAAGAGTATTTCAAATTTGTATGGGCGCAGAACCTTCCTTCCTTATCGGTTGCTGTTTTTTCAAGCTACTTCAGCTTAGTAAGTCGTTGTATATCTAGACTTAAAAATAAGGATATCCGCAGCAGTACCAACGTAACCCAACTCATCATATTGTAAAGTAAAATTACAGCATTTATAGATCCTACTGCCAGGCACAGGACTCGTCTCGTTTATGCGTGTGGTCTTCACATGTTCTTAAAATATTTTATCCCCAAAACATACAATATTCCTCACTATATTTTCACCCCGAGTACGTGATAAATCAGCACTTAAAATTGCAATTGACAGTGCCATTATAATTAACAAAATCTGGCGTTGCTTTGCTACCGCAGTCTCGTTCACCTGAGGATGTCACCGTTTAGTATCGAAGCATGTGTCGTATTATCGACAGTGGTGTGTCTTCCCTAGTGTAGAGGTATTGGGATATGTGATGACGGGCACAGTGCACGCAATTGAGGGAGGGCGGACGGTGCTCTTCGAAATGGTACGACATATCATTTTATTTCATTACACGGACTATAGGTAATTAATTTTTGACATTTTTTATTTTTGCTGGCAGGGAACAACCTGTAATGCGGTTAGCTTAAGTTACCATGTCATTAATAACAGTTCGTAATATTGCCATTTCGTATTTCCTTAGTAATTTGAAGTACGTTATAGTAACAATTTGCCTGAATTGCCGGGGAAAATTATCAGTAACGGACAAAAAAGACCGTGAACCCCGTAAATGTTGTACTCGTACTAACGTGGCTATAATCTAATTTCCTGGCACGTTACAGCCGCCGCACTAATATCGTTTTGGCTTTCTGCGTTGGCTTAACTAACTTACTGTGTCCATAAAAACTCGAAAAAATAAAAAAAAATTTCTTATTATTAAACTTACGAAGACTTATCACTGAACACACATGGTAATGATCGAATGGGTTGGCTCGAGCGGTAAAGGACAGCACAAAATACCAGCGTGAAATAGCAGCTCAATGAAACTTATTTAACCGGAAATGAGGCATGGCATTATGTCCTCAGGGGTGTCACCATACGCATCTCCATTTTAATTCTTAATCGAGGATAGATGTCATCTACATCTATGGAATGAATGAATCACATCCACAGCATCCACTTTCCATCAGATGGGCTGTGTGTTAGCTTGTCACCCTTGTTCTATTTTTAAAATATTATTATATTATATTATCAATAATGCTTTTAAGAAAAGAGCCGCTGTGTTCCGCTTTTAAGAAAAGAACCAGCAGTTCTTCCCAGGACAGAGGTTTTTTCCAAAAAGTGGTAAAGTTTAAATGATTTTCAATAGGTATTCATATATTTTATATTAAACAAAATTGATTGTATTCTATTCCAAAAAAAGCAAGCTGTGCCCGGTCGATGTGTGACTTTAATAGTGTCTTCTATAGGATAGGTCTTAAGAGAACATGGAAAAGATGTCAGTTAGTCTGGGACTTCTGCAGATATCCTCATTTAGAAGTATATCATACAATGATTTCTTAAATTTACGCGAACACTACACATTGAATAAAACTAAATTTACGGATTCTATCGCGTTTATTTAACAGATTTTACTTATTTTTAACTTATTTTTAATTCTCGACGTTTCGGGTGCTTCTAGCTAGTTTCGTTGAAGGCCCCAGTGAGGTTTTGCATCGAGATCAATGAATCGACATCATCGAATTAATCCTTTCCCATTTTAATTATTCACTCTTAAAATATAAAGCACTTCTTTTAATTATTTATATTTGGAGTTGTAAATTTTATACACTTGGTTTTAGCCGTTTATATTTATTTGTAAATGTGATGCGTTGGTGTACTTCACATGTCTCTGAAATATTTTGTTTCTGACATCAAGACATGCAGGTTTCCTTTTAATATTTTCTTTGGTAGTATCCTACATGGTAAATAAGCACTTAAAATTGCAATCCACAATTGCATTGTTACTGACAGGTATCAAACACAGGTTCTTCCCTTACTGTGAAATTCGGTGTTTCATAAAGTAAAATTTAATATTCAATATACAAACACTTGTGTGGTCCTACTGGCCATTCGGATTGATAGAGGCAAAAATGATTTTAAATAATGGAGAGGACAGTAAGTTTGAATTTATAACAAATGCTGAAACTTACCAGAAACAATGTAAATATAGAAAGGAAAATAAAGTGTCAATGTTTGGACCCTGATTTACGTGATAAAGACTCCAATCAATCTCTACTTGTCACTGTCCTTATTTTTCTGAGTTAGTATCACAAAAAGCTAAAAATAAAACATGACGGAAATATAAAAATGCAAAGAAAGTCTATTTTCGATTTATACAAAACGAATAACTTTATTGTCAGAAAGAGGACATGGCGTTCGTTACATGGCCACGTGGAGCAACACGGGCCATGTAACGAACTAGAGGGGAGAAACCATACCCAGGCATCAAAAGTACAAGTCCACGCGGTCCTGTGCGTGCAATAAAACTAGTTGTAACCGTCCTGCACACTAGATTAAGCTAACTGCGTGGCTGAATCAATATCCCGCAAAAATGGCGAATTGTTCAGATTTTTGCTGCAAAACCAACAAAAACAAACCAGCGGCTTGACGTGCTTTACGAAGTATAAGTGTGAATCACAACGAACTTCCCGACTCCGGGTTGCTACTGCCAAATTCTTGACAAAAAAATCCAATTACTGACTTTAGCCTGAGGATCAACAATCGCCGTGACGACCATTCAACCGACGGGACTGTCAACTGTACCAATATAGATATAAATGGAATGCATTTTCTATCTGACGTAGAAAAATAATCATTTAATATTGTATTTTATTCAACATAAATAAGCTAAACACATCTGACATAACATATTTTCGTCACGTATACCTGAAAACAAGACAACAACATGCATGAAAATAAAAGTTAAACGGTAGTAGTCAGTTTTTGTTGCCAATGATGACGTATGAATCTTAGCCAGATTTGCGCTGCTCGCCGTATCTGTGTGCTCAAGGTCCGTTAGCGAGGTTCGTGTTATGCTCGACCCTACAACTGATGGAGAAGAAAGGTTCTATAGGGGCAATGTCATGGTAACAGTAAGTAAAATGTAGGATCCCTTACTAGATGACGTGACGACCTGATAACAGATGCAGGAAGTCGAACGGTGCAGGTGGCTCAGATCCGTGCTTTATGGCATTGCTTGAGGCAGGCCTTTATTAAGCAGAGGACTTGAGAAAGGCTGTCATAATAACGATTATGATGATAACGAATATGTTAACGAGGGTAAATAAGCAGATATTTCAACGTATTTTTACACGCCACGCTTTAGCTCTATTGTGGTGGAAGCAGGAATTGCCTTGAGCTTATTTATGAATGTGTGGCGTACTGTTAATTCGTCAACTAAGCGTGACAATCAATGCAAATCCTCCCTGCAACGGGAGATATATTATATGACCAGCAGTACACATTTACGAACTAATAGAGAAAACTTCAGGGTGTATGTAATGAACACGGCCGAGTATTATGCGTGAATACGTATACGTAACGAATGGCGGCGCTCGCCCCCCCCCCCCCGCAAATCCGCCGGGCGCAATGTGTCACAGTTGCCACTCAACGTAACAAATTCCTTGATTCTTCAGCTATCGAGTGGCGTAAGTAAATTCTGCATGAAGATGATACATATGTAGCTGCAACACCGAACTCTATCCCCCCTATCAGTTTTCAGAATTGCCTCCCACTGTTCAAAGACATATTCACGTCAAAAGAAGTTTTTAGTTATCAAAAGTCACATACAAATAAATCTACAAGACCAGGTTAAACGTTTGCTTTGACTTCGCATAAACTTCACCAACACGAACTGAAACTGACATAGGTGTGCCGGCCGCAAGCTTGGCAAATATTTTTCTATATTAGCAAACTTTATCGGAATTCACTTTGACGCAAAGTTTATTTATGAGTTACGCAAAATGTTTTACAGAAACTCGTTTAACGTTTCCACCGACATTAAGCAAAGTGAAATTAGTTCGAGGGTTCTTTGGTAAAATTGAAATTTATGACAGTACTGGAGATTACTAGCAAATAAATTTGGCAAATTAAAAATGATTTTGGGTCTTGAATAAATTAACCACGAGGTAGCGACGAGGCTAATAAGTTCTGGGCCTTCATATCCACATGTGTTAGATCTTAATGCGCATCAATTTTTGTATTTATTGTACTTATATGTGTTTCTCCGTTTTATACATTTTTAACTAAAAAAACACTTGGTGCAGCATTACAAAAAATGGCAACAAATTTTTAATAGAATAAGGCACCTCCATAGGTGTGTATTCTCGCATAAATACAGAGGAGGTATAATTTATTAATACTATATACTTTTTATTAATACTAACACTGTACTAGCGTTCTTGTAATTGAATAAAAATATTTATAATTCATTATAATCCAATTTATAGTACAACTGGGGACAACAATAAATTTTAAGTGTTTCTACTAGTTTATTAAAAAAAAGAAACATAAAAAAAATTTTTCCAATAACAATAGCTCAAAATGCGGTTCACGTTGCAGCAGGGGGGGACGCCGCCATTTTGGAGTCCTTTCTTTACGTACACCTATTGATGTATAACATACGGCAGTGTTCACGATAAATACCCCGAAGTTTTCTCTATTAGTTCGTAAATGTGTACTGCTGGTCATATATATCACCCGTTGCAGGGAGGATTTGCATTGATTGTCACGCTTAGTAGACGAATTGACGGCGTACTGTCAATTCATCTACTAAGCGTTCATAAATAAGCTCAAGGCGATTCTTGCTTCAACCACAATATAGCTAATGCGTGGCGTGTAAAAATATGTTGAAATATCTGCTCATTTACCCTCGTTATCATCATCATCATCATAATCGTTATTATGACAGCCTTTCTCAAGTCCACTGATTAATAAAGGCCTGCCTCAAGCAATGCCATAAAGCACGGATCTGAGCCACCTGCATCGTTCGACTTCCTGCATCTGTTATCAGGTCGTCACGTCATATAGTAAGATACCGTACACATTGAATAAAACTAAATTTACGGATTATATCGCATTTATTTAACTGATTTTACTTATTTTTAATTCCCGACGTTTCGGGTGCTTTACAGCAACCATGGTCACGAGGGGGGGGGGGGACTGAGATGTTTGACGCCCCAATGTCATTTTTAGCCCGGCTACCTTCAGTTTTTGAATATTAATTTTTGGTCCGATTTACGCAAAACGAACTTACAGTATCTTGAAGTCTTGCAGTGGTATGCTTGGGTTTGGGTTTAATTTTGTTAATTATAGGATCCCAAGCAGATGGCAGCACCCAACCATCTTCTCTATTGAAATTAGGATGCTTTTTAATTTCAATAGCCTCGCGTATCATCCTTGGTAGGAATCGGTGTTCTTTTGCGAAGATTTGTGGTTTATCAAATCTGATGTAATGGTGGGGACGATCTTGAACATGTTCACAGACTGCAGACTTCCCGGAGCGTCGGTGCTTCACGTCAGCTATATGTTCTTTCACGCGGGTTTTTATGGATCTTTTTGTTCGACCTATGTAAGAGAGACCACATTGAAAGTTTGAAAGTTTATTGTTTCCAACATTTTCTTAAAATTAGTACGAGTTTGAGGACTTCTTTTAAGTATAAAGATACTTGTGGTAGAAGGCCCTCGCCCTCCCTTAACTAAGTACAATTAACATAAGAGAAACAGTATGTGTGTGTGTGTGTGTGTGTGTGTGTGTGTGTGTGTGTGTGTGTTTGTGTGGGTATGTACGTGTGTACGTATGAGAAAAAGACAGTGAGTGAATGCATTTATAGGATAGATTCTAATAAGGCTTCAGTTTGATCGTAATTAAGTGTCTTAAGCCACTGCATTATTTTTTTCTTACAATCGTATGTCTTTAAAGAATATATTTGCAATATTTTATTAATTTGATTATATAAGTGTTCTGATCGTTTTTCATATTGATTTTTCGCAAAGTTGGTTTTCGTACTGCATATAGGAACTACACTATAATTTCTTCTTTTACTACTGTAAGTAGGATTAAAAGACAAAGACTTATGTTTTTTTAACAAAGTGAGTAATATGTATAACTGCCTCACCGAAATCACCCCACAAGATGAATACAAAATGCTAGTGGGGAACCTATATGGCTTAAAATGTATAACTTTCAATAAACATCTTTGAGCTCTCTCAACTTCAATAAATTTACTTTTATAAGTACCCCCCCAAATAGGTATACAATATATTATTATAGATTGAGCAAGCGCTACATAAATTTGATTTAAAAGGTCAGGACAAGCAACATATCTTAAAGTTTTAAATATCCAAGTGAGTTTTCGAATTCTAGCAGACACTAATTCGACATGTTTGTACCAGGAAAGTCGTTGATCCACCATAACGCCCAGATACTTTATGTATGAAACTTTTTCAATAGATGTACACGTACAGTTACCGCTGGATGGATTGTAACATTTATGTATTTTAAGTCTAAAATCATCTTTTGGCTGTGATCGGCTAGTTATAGAAAAACATATGAATTGAGTTTTATTAACAATCAAAGTAAGTAAGTTATTATCAAGCCAACGAGCAACCTTAGCTAATTGTTTTTCCGCTATCAATTGCACTTCTTCCCAAGTGTCTCCCCAAAATAACATCGCAGTGTCATCTGCGTATGAGAAAACTCTTCCTCTATTCACACTCATACTACACAGATTATTAATATACACTAGGAATAACGTAGGGCCGAGTACGCTTCCCTGTGGTACACCATAATTAACATTTGTATAGCTACTACTGTATTGACCTATTCTTACAATCTGTGTCCTATCAGAGAGGTAATCCTTTAAAAGTTTTAGAGGTATACCTCTGATACCAATCTGTTCTAATTTATTAACAAGAATGGGGATTGATACAGTATCAAAGGCCTTTTTTAGATCCAGGAAGACAGCAAGACATTTTCTACCGCTATCCAAGGTATTTACAATTTGAGAACTCAACGCGGCAACTGCATCTTCCGTAGAGCATCCCTTTCTAAAGCCGAATTGAGAGTCTGCTAATATTTTAAATTTAGAGAGATACTGTATAAGTCTATTGTTAACTAACTTTTCCAAAATCTTTGAGAACACAGGCAGCAAGGAGATTGGCCGATAGTTACCAACTTCTTTCTTATCTCCACTTTTGTAAATCGGTATTACAATTGATTGCTTTAGCAGCTTCGGAAAGACACCCTTTTCAAAGCATATATTAACAAAATGGCAAAGGATGGGGACAAGTAGTTGTTTAGCCATCTTGAGAAATCCGGTTGAAATATTGTCCCAGCCAGGGGCGGAATCTGATTTGAGACCTGCAATAATACTGTTGATCTCTTCCGGATAGGTTTCAATCAAAACAAAGGAAGAATGTGCCTTTACAAATACAATTTTATGTGCTTCATCAGTATGGCAAAAAGGTAAACAATTATAAGGATCGTTAGTACTTATTTTCTCGGCAAGATTTTTACCCACACTAGCAAAGTACTCATTTACTTTATCAATCAAATCAACTGGTGAGGATTTCGAACTTAACAGGTCTAAACTATTGACACTTGATTGTTTTGTATGGGTTATATTCTTTATGTGCTTCCAGAGAGTTTTACTTGATTTGGATGATATTTCTAAAAGCTTCCTTTCATATTCCCGTTTAAGTTTCTTAATTAATTTAGTAACATAGTTGCGATACCTTTTGTATGTAATTTTTAATAACACACACATTTTTTTTAATAACAAACACATTCACAATCTAATTTGTACACTCCTGCATCTTGTAGAGGGATATTACACTTGACGGACGGTAAAAATTGACTAATCTTCTTCGGCAGCTTGTAGTATGTTTTAATGGAAGCTCGCTTCAAGATGTAGCCAATCTTGTCCGTGACTCCTCTGACATATGGTAGTACAGCAGGCACACGCTCGACTGTGACCGGCTTCACTCGGTCACAGTCGTCTTAATGAGGATATCGGTAACTATGAAGGATGATGGTGAGATTCACCATTTAAATATCGGTTGGTATGGGTCTTTTTTCTATACACACTGTACTTATATATATTATATATAATTTAGCTTATTTATGTTGAATAAAACATAATAATAAATGATTATTTTATACGTCAAAAAAATTGGTACAGTAGACAGCTCCTTTGGTTTAATGGTGCTTACCGTGATTGTTGATCCTGAGGTCCCGGGTTTGAATACCAGGTCAGGCCAAAGTCAGTAATTGGATTTTGCTGTCAAGAACTTGCAGTAGCAACCTGGAGTCGGTAGATTGTTGGTGTTTGACTCTTATGCCTCGGAAAGCACGTAAAGCCGATGTTCCCGCGCCTGATTTTTCTCCAGTCATGTCGGATTACCGTCCAATTGGATTAGGTAAGAGAGTAGAGATTAGACAGTGCTTCTTTGTTTGCGCAAAAATTAGGGCACTATTATTCTTGTCATTATTGGTACAGATTAATCTGATAAGTCAATCTATTTTAATAGAAACATATTTTAGAGAAAAAAGAGAATTTTCTTTAAAAACAAACAAAAATTGTCTCTCTAATATTTTATCTACAGTACGCAATACATTTTCGTGTCGAGTTAACTACATGATGCATAAAGCTCTCGAATAGTTGCAGTTTGATTTGTGCAAGCTTGTATATTAGATCGGTCAGTCATGAATATGTATGCTGTATTGTTTCTGGCATTGCGAATAGTGATTTGTATTTGTAGATTTTGTTATACACCGAAATATCATTTTTAAGAGATTACTAAATACTATAAAGATTAATGAACGTGGTAGAGCCTCTCTGCAGGTATATTATAATTGTAGCACGAATGGGTCGGTTCGACCGGGGTTGGACCAAGCACTCAGAGAAAAAAATAGAAGCTTAGCGCTGCTATGTTTCGTAGGGTGAGTACCAGGAAACCCTTTTACTAGAAACTAGGTATTTCTATTTAAGTAGTCCTCAGAGGTGACGACACCACCAAATTTATATATAAAGTACTAGCTGTACCCTAGGGTTTTACTTAGGTATATTGCGCTGTTAAGCCGCGTGACATATCATTTCGGTTTTATAGGCATTCACTGGTGGTTTTCCTCGATACCTCATCGCGCGGCTAGGGTTATGCGACTTTCGGGCGCCGAGTCGAATGTTAAATTATTTTAACTTTAGTTATCTTCTTAACTATATGTCCAATTAACATGCTACAAGTGTCTTAATGATGAACATTTCATAAAGATTTAATATGCCATGCCTAATAATAACGCTCATAAAGCACTTTATAGTTTTTAATATTTTATTAATTATATTTTAACCACTTTTTTTAAAATAGAGTAAAGATCTAGCTATCAACTAGCGCACGCGAATACCTATATGTTTTTCTTTCAACTTCCGTAACGCAATTCAACACAGAGAGGTGTATGCTAAAGTCGGATAGCCTATATTATTCCTCATCAGCCTGGCTACCATATACAAAAATATTTTTTCAAATCCTATTGGTAGTTCCAGAGATTAGTGTGTTAAACAAATAAAACATTCTTTCGATTTATTATATTAAAATGGTATAGGTAGATCTACGCTCTAGATCGTCCCCGAAACTTTTTAACAATGCACTGGAAAACGTTTCAAGCTAATGATCTGGAAAGTATACGGTGTGATCTGAAAAGTATATCAATGGCGAGCAATTTGCCGACAATATAGGCATAACGGCAGAATCACTGGAGGACCTCAGCACTATGCTCGATGACTTCAGTAGTGTCATAACGCATAGGTCATAAAATGAACACGGAAAGGACAAAGGGCTATGTCAGTTACTCTGGCTCAACTGCTGATATCCTCATTAAGAAGTTATGCAGAGAAACTTAGAGTATAGCACTCCGCATAACGCGCTGAGTGACCTTAGACTTCCTCATATGGCCTATAGGAGCGGCACGCACTGGTTATCTCTCTTCAGCCTTAAGGTTTCCCCGATGAGAAGTAAGTAATATCAAATATTCATTCCATGATAAAATGAAAGCAAACAGGTGCAACTAAATAACAAGATCACAATCTCACTGGAAATAAAATATTCTAGGTTGAATTCGCTTACATCTAACAGACATTGTCAATACACGGCGTAGTCAAATACGAGGCATAGATCAAAGAATATTTAACAGACGGAGTTTATTTTTGATAAATGTAAAAAATATATTTTTTTATTGAAGTGTTTTGCTAAAAGTCATTAAAACTTTTTATGATGTCAGGTCAGTTTATCTAGCAAAGTCTGAATGTGATTGTAAACAAAATTAAATTATCAACTAACTTTTGATTTGAAAATTACAACACTCGTACTGTCTCGTTTCTGATAGGAATAACGAAGTACGAATTATTTTACCGACTTCAAATAAGGAGAATTTCAATGCAAATAATATCATATCTATTTTATACTTGGTAGAGCCACACTTTATGTTTGCAGCGGGAACACGGCGGGAGCCGACTCACTCAATCAGGAATGGACCCACAGAATACCAGCGTAAAATAGCAGCTCAATGCTGCTTTGTTCGTTGGTGACTGTAGAGAACTGGCCCTTATATCAGAAACGAGGCATTCCATCCTAGTAATCCTTAGGGGTGATAACGCACCTGCATTTTGATTCTTAATCGAGAATAGATGTCTATGGGTCACAGTATCCATTTACCATCAGAAATACATGGACAATTCAGGTGAAATGAACCATACCTTTTTTTTAAAAGACAACGTCCATGTCACACCTAAGCCAGTAGTTGTTGGGTGCACTAAGCACGAATTTGTTGATAAGTATGTTTACCTGGGACAAATGGTCTGATTAGGTAAGTCCAACTTCGACCGAGAGGTAAATCGACGGATTCAACTCGGCTTGGCAGCGTTTAGGCACGGTAATAATATATAGATAAAATTACCGTGGTTTAGGTAATCACGACATATCTTCTCTTAAGGTATACCTCAATACTTGAAACAAGATTGTACAACCAGTGCGAGTTGCCGGTTGAAGACTTATAGATCTGAGACGTGGTTTTTCACAGCTGGCCGTATGAGTAAGCTCAAGGTCGCTCAGCGAGCTATGGAGAAGACTGTGCTCGGGGTTTCTTGGCAGCGTCTTCCTAAGAAGTTGCAACAGTTGCAATCTGCAATTGGTAAAACCCTATAAAATATGAGCCAATCTATGTGGACGCGGGCACCGTTTAAGAGGGCATATGCGTTTCGCGTCGAAAACTACATGTTTTATGGTTTTTCCAAAGGCGATATCGTAACGACGTGAGGAGATTATTTGCTGAAAATTAAGGCTTTAGAAAGATGAAGTCTTTATTTAGTACATAGCAATGCAAAATCATAGTTTTTAATGACGGTTTTTTAGGGCGAAGACAATCCCTTTACAGTGTTTTACGAAAATATGCATCAGAGTTATCTTTCACGTTGAATACAACTGTTATTATAAGCTAAAATACTTTATTTTAAGCGTTATTATAATTGAATATATAGTCTTTTAGTGTACCTATAGCAAAACCTAAATTACGAAAATATTTCGATTTAATATTATAAAATAATATTATAAAATCACCAAAACTGTCTACTTCAATGTATTCTTTTTCCATGTATTTGCTTATAAACATATCTATTTTAATTATTTTATCAAAATACATGTTATGTAAAATATCCAATAAAATTTTTAGCTCGTTTTATTTTGTCAATTATTTTATATAATTATTTTAAAAATACTATAAAACATCATGTGCAGACGCCGATCGATTCAATACGCTCCGGGTAATCCCAACGACAGGACGTATTACTTTTTCTCACCGACACCGCGCGATCGCGTTGATACACCGATAGGGCTATACTACACCATACTATAACTAGATACCTATAGCACCATCGAGCATTTTAAACGATTCAGACTTTTATAAGCGATATTTTTGGTAGTAAGTAATTTTGAAATATGTATATGATAGTAATATTTAAATATTAAATGATGTAATGGTGGCAAATTTTCATTTCATATATATTTTTTTAGAAATGAGTAATGAACGTAAGCAATTCGGATCAAGTAAAAATACGAACTTTCAGGCTTTCACCTTTGGCTCCGTGGCGGAGTGACTTGGTAATGAGTTGTAGCGCTGAGCGCCGCAGGTTCGAATCCCACATGGAACAAAAATTTGTATTACCTACAAATAATTGTTCCAGGTCTGGATGTTTGTCCTTGTAAAATTAATGTATTTAAACTGCCCCAACGATGTACTTAGGAAAAAGTCCTAGTGTGGAGATAACGTTATGATTAAACAAAGACATGCCATCAAAAACATAACTTGTAAAATAACCAAGTCTCGCAATGATGATACGGCCGTGCCGCTGTTTTGGTCGACATGGCGGGGGCACTACCGTGCCCCCAGATATAAAACATATGAGCCGTGCTTGAGTTGAGTAGCTCAAGGGCGTAGTGCTCGCCGTAAACGCGAACAATCCGGGCTCGATCCCCGCTAGTGTTGCCAGGTGTCCCGATTTGCGCGGACGTCCCGATTTTCAAGGGTCTAGTGACACGTACCGATTCACCCTTGATCGGGACGCCAAATGTCCCGATTTTCACTCACCTTGTTATTCTATACTTAATCCATAATTTTGACAGCAAAAATAATTATATCTGTTAGCTACTACCACATTAAAATATTTTTACTACGACATTGTCTCACCAGTCGAAAAAAAACCACAAAAGTTTTAAACAGAATTATATTAAAATGAGTGATTTGAAAAATTCAGGGGCTGCAAAAAAATAACAAATAGTTCAAAAATGTTTTTTTTTTAATTTTAATCTAAATGTTTTTTTTTTAATTTTAATCTAAATGTTTTTTTTATAATTTGCCTAAAATGAAAAAAATCAGTTTTTACGTTGTTTGGATGAAAAGTAATTCATTCATGAGATCAGACCCGAATAATAATTATAAAACACAAAAATAAAGTTACAGTCACAATTTCTCGCATTGCTCGCATACTGTGATATTTACAGTTAGCGTTGACCATCTGAGCTACCACGGCTCTCAATAAAGCACAAAAGGCTACAAAGAAACCTATATTTTGTAGTCATTCTAGTTGTCCGGATATGAAAACCAAATCCTCGATTATTTTTACCTTCCGTCCCGAAATTTTACTTGCTAGACCTGGCAACACTAATCCCGCCGACACTAATGAAATTGTTAGGTTGATGAATTATGTTTACTTTATGAAACAGAATAAAAGTTTATCAAATGATATATATTTTATACAATACATATTTTTCAATTAGAACATATACACATACTATAATATACTCAATAGGGTGAAAATGTAAAGCCGACTTCAATTTACTAAAAGAATAAAACAATTTTCACATATTAGCCTCCGATTTCTATACACTATATAAGCCATTATATGGACATTATTTTTTTATTATTTTAGTTCCAATAGTATCAAAGACAGGTATATAATCAAAGATCAAAGTGATTCGTAGTCGTCGTTAGGCAACTATAGCATCGCGCTCGCCCTGACACGCACACAGAGATAACATTGTAGTGTGCGTCAATATTACGCCGTTCCAAAGCGATCGCGTAGATTTCGACTTGGACATATTTGAATATGCGCTCTTAAGGTTGGTATTTGTCTGTCATGAATTAAGCGTGCGGCTAATAAATTGACAGAATATACTTTATTTAAAATTAATTTTGTTTATTATCAGGAAATGAAGGATATAAAAGTAGCCGATTAAGAATTTAATGACATGCCTTTATAGTATCGAAAAAAAATTTATCGCCTACAAAACGAGAACTCGAACGTCAATTTTTCCCGGCAAATTTATAAATTATATATCTCGATTGACAAAATGTTTTAAATATGTATTCGGTTAAGAATTCTACTTAGTATTTTACGAATGCGTATGTTTTTTCGAGCAGTACGATTTCAAGAAGTGTCGTGTCCAAGATATTTATACAATATTTAACATGAAAACATTTTTAATTCAATTCCATTAAGCAGTAAGCAGTTTAAAGATCTTTCTGCTATGTGGTGGTTCGGTTTATTGGGAATTTGTTGATAGCGATATTAATCAGTCAGTGTCTGGCACCGAGTCAGCGTTCTCTCAATACTTAACATTGAAGTAATATGTACTTACGTACTAGAACAGCTATTTCAAACAAAAATGTGCGCTACTCTGTGTTCGCGTGGTTGTTTTTTTTATCATAGAATAAACATAGGTAGAATGATCCGTAGGTAATATATAAGTAAATTGTATTTTTAATTAAATAAGTAGATTGTATTTTTAAATAGGTAAGTTGTATCCAGAACAATATTTAAATTTTGTCATGTATTTTGTATATTATATTTGCTTATTTAATATAATATTAAATAATATTATATCACAATTACATTTTAATGATATTTTTATCTGAATATTTTAAAAGGTATCTATGTCAAATATAAAAAAACGTACTAAATGTATGTTTAGCAAAACTTATTAACATAACGTTAAAATTACAAATATATTTATTTAAATTAGAATAAGAGTCGTTCATAAATGCTGGGCATGCGAGAGTTAAAAACGGACGAATTTATTCCACTTTGACTTTGATGTAGAATCCTGAAAATAAAATAAAAGAATAATAAGCATATTTATATACGAAAAATTTAGCCTAATTATAATAAGCTATATATGTTTCTACAAAATACATGTGTATAATAATATATTCGTCCTATACTTAAGAACCCACAAAATATTGCATCTGAACATATTAATTTCATAATCTATATTCCATGACATGAGATGGCGTCTTAGGAATAATTTTTTTTATTATTAATCTATAATACTTTTTTTGTTAAGTATCTTATTAACCGATGAAAAGTAGTTCCTTAGTTTTTACTGACATTTCTTGAATTATTTGTGCAATATCTAAGTACACATGACGGCATATTTTTATGAAAAGATTTTTTTTAAATCAACATAACACGTGACAACTCTACAATCGCCTAGCGAGTGACTGATTAAAGTGCGGTGTATGCACCGCAGTTGAGGGGAACAGAGTAGCTGAATGCAGTGTCGCCTCTAGTACGTAGTACATAATAGCTCAGTGATACTTAATATAGAAATATTCTGTTAAGTAACGCGGTGTGGTGATCTTGTGGAAGTTCTATTAAAATTAAATTTTAATGAAAATTAAAGATACTCATCCTATCTCTCGCTATTAAAAGTGACTGTTCCTGTACACAGTCCTTTTATTAATAAGCGGATGCTGTGGCACGCTGAGGATGCTGTGGAGGCTGCTGGGTGTACATATTATATCCTCGATTAAGAATCAAAATTTGCGCGTTGTCACTCTAGACGACTAATTTTGAATGCGTCGTTTGCTGAAACAGCAAGATTTAGCTGCTTTCTCACGTTGGTATTCTGTGAGAGCGTGGTCCTGCTTTGGTCGAGGGTCCCCATTCGTGCTAGATACTCGTAAATAATATAGCAGTAGCGTGGCTCTACCGTGTAAGTCCATGCCAAACGCTAGAGTTTGGAGGATAGATTAAGCAGGAAAAAAAGAAACAAGAATTTAAACGTTTTATTTCGGTATGGAGCAAAAACTAAGTTCACATAATCCAACATTAGAATTATGATTCTGTTATAGCCTTTAGACTCGCGATAGTTTGGGTGCTAAGCGTTTGCCATGAATTGCACAATAAGCGACCATCCCTGGTTCAATGCACGACAACACCGAAAACATTATTGGTTCAGTTTGAAGTGCTGATGAACCAACTGCTTAATATTAATAAATTTTATTTTATCATTTTTATAATTTATTTTTTAATTCAATTAATTTTATATTTTACACTCACGGAGTCATAGCAAGCCAGGTTCGATTCCCGCCGGCACCAATGTATATTTTTAATTGCAATTTTAAGTGCTGATTTACCACGTGTTCAGCGATGAAGGATGTAACACGAAAATTTTCGTGTACTTTATTTTAGCATATTTATGTTATTACATTCGATGAACGGACATCAGTGCGCCATCTAACGTCATTAGTCCGAAGTAACTAGAAACGTATATTGACGAATCGAGCTAGCTAATTGCATGCAATTGACCTTTCGTGTTAGTTCGAAATCCTACCACGGATCGACGGTGGCACGTAGCCCAAGGGAGGCCGAGTCCTTTTTGGAGCGAGCCGTTGTAATGATCGGACGCGCACAAATATAATTTTTTGAATCGAAACGCCGGAACATGAATTTAAAGTGACGAGTACTTGGGCGTACGGCCCCTTAAACACAATGTCTACAGGCAGTTTAATGTGTTGAAACACATCATCCCATAAATTGTAAGTACTTAATGTTTTTGTCTTCTTAAAAGCACATGTGCTCTAATTAACGGTACATGGTATTTCATAGATTATTTTGTCTTGTCATAGGGGTCCTTAATCCTTACTTTGAGCATGGTCCATTATCAAGTTTAACTATGTGAACGAGGCGAGACAGCTTCAACTGGTGGCTATATTGGGACTGGGCGGCGACTATACTTAATTTTAACTAAGTATATTTAGGTAATTAAGTTCTGAGAAATTTTATACAATGACTTACTCTGTACCTATTTGAATTATAAGAAAATACTTTACATTGAATAAAACTAAATTTACGGATTTTATCGCGTTTATTTCACTACTTTTACTTATTTTTAATTCCCGACGTTTCGGGTGCTTTACAGCAACCATGGTCACGGGGGGGACTTAGATGTTTGACGTCCCAATGTCATAGTTAGTCCGGCTACCTTCAGTTTTTGAATATTAATTTTTGGTCCGATTTACGCAAAACGAGCTTATAGTATCATGAAGTCTTGCAGTGGTATGCTTAGGTTTGGGTTTAATTTTGTTAATTATAGGATCTCAAGCAGGTGGCAGCACCCATCCATCTTCTCTATTGAAATTTGGATGTTTTTTAATTTCAATAGCCTCGCGTATCATCCTTGGTAGGAATCTGTGTTCTTTTGCGAGAATTTGTGGTTTATCAAATCGAATGTAATGGTGGGGACGATCTTGAACATGTTCACAGACTGCAGACTTCCCGGAGCGTCGGTGCTTCACGTCAGCTATATGTTCTTTATGTCAGCTATATGGTAGTACAGCAGGTACACGCTCGACTGTGGCCGGCTTCACTCTGACGCTGTAAGTTCGTCTTTAGGAAGCTTCTTTAACTTACAGCGTTGATTAACTTACGGAACAGACCAGAGCTAACGATTCTCCGCGCGGATAAAGGAAATGCTACGATAATAATGGACACGTCAGAGTATAATTTTAAAATACTACAGCTTTTATCGGACGAAAGTACATACAAAAAGGTCAAAACAGACCCCACAACTAACACGCTTAAAGCAACTAGCGATTTAATAAAGAAATACTCCGAAAAATTAAATCTCGACGTGAATTCGCTAATACCATCATGTACCAAACCACCGAGGTTGTATGGGTTACCAAAGATACACAAACCATACGCTCCACTACGTCCTATAGTGAGCTTGAGAGACAACAAGCTTCGGGTCCCGCGCCTACGTCAGCCGAGTGAAGCCGGCCACAGTCGAGCGTGTACCTGCTGTACTACCATATATCAGAGGAATCACAGACAAGGTTGGCTACATCTTGAAGCTAGCTTCCATTAAAACATACTACAAGCCGCCGAAGAAGATTAGTCAATTTTTACCATCCATCAAGTGTAATATCCCTCTACAAGATGCAGGAGTGTACAAGTTAGATTGTGAATGTGGTCTCTCTTACATAGGTCAAACAAAACGATCCATAAAAACCCGCGTGAAAGAACATATAGCTGACGTGAAGCACCGACGCTCCGGGAAGTCTGCAGTCTGCGAACATGTTCAAGATCGTCCCCACCATTACATTCGATTTGATAAACCACAAATTCTCGCAAAAGAACACAGATTCCTACCAAGGATGATACGCGAGGCTATTGAAATTAAAAAACATCCAAATTTCAATAGAGAAGATGGATGGGTGCTGCCACCTGCTTGAGATCCTATAATTAACAAAATTAAACCCAAACCTAAGCATACCACTGCAAGACTTCATGATACTATAAGCTCGTTTTGCGTAAATCGGACCAAAAATTAATATTCAAAAACTGAAGGTAGCCGGACTAACTATGACATTGGGACGTCAAACATCTCAGTCCCCCCCGTGACCATGGTTGCTGTAAAGCACCCGAAACGTCGGGAATTAAAAATAAGTAAAAGTAGTGAAATAAACGCGATAAAATCCGTAAATTTAGTTTTATTCAATGTAAAGTATTTTCTTATAATTCAAATAGGTACAGAGTAAGTCATTGTATAAAATTTCTCAGAACTTAATTACCTAAATATACTTAGTTAAAATTAAGTATAGTCGCCGCCCAGTCCCAATATAGCCACCAGTTGAAGCTGTCTCGCCTCGTTCACATAGTTAAACTTGATAATGGACCATGCTCAAAGTAAGGATTAAGGACCCCTATGACAAGACAAAATAATCTATGAAATACCATGTACCGTTAATTAGAGCACATGTGCTTTTAAGAAGACAAAAACATTAAGTACTTACAATTTATGGGATGATGTGTTTCAACACATTAAACTGCCTGTAGACATTGTGTTTAAGGGGCCGTACGCCCAAGTACACGTCACTTTAAATTCATGTTCCGGCGTTTCGATTCAAAAAATTATATTTGTGCGCGTCCGATCATTACAACGGCTCGCTCCAAAAAGGACTCGGCCTCCCTTGGGCTACGTGCCACCGTCGATCCGTGGTAGGATTTCGAACTAACACGAAAGGTCAATTGCATGCAATTAGCTAGCTCGATTCGTCAATATACGTTTCTAGTTACTTCGGACTAATGACGTTAGATGGCGCACTGATGTCCGTTCATCGAATGTAATAACATAAATATGCTAAAATAAAGTACACGAAAATTTTCGTGTTACATCCTTCATCGCTGAACACGTGGTAAATCAGCACTTAAAATTGCAATTAAAAATATACATTGGTGCCGGCGGGAATCGAACCTGGCTTGCTATGACTCCGTGAGTGTAAAATATAAAATTAATTGAATTAAAAAATAAATTATAAAAATGATAAAATAAAATTTATTAATATTAAGCAGTTGGTTCATCAGCACTTCAAACTGAACCAATAATGTTTTCGGTGTTGTCGTGCATTGAACCAGGGATGGTCGCTTATTGTGCAATTCATGGCAAACGCTTAGCACCCAAACTATCGCGAGTCTAAAGGCTATAACAGAATCATAATTCTAATGTTGGATTATGTGAACTTAGTTTTTGCTCCATACCGAAATAAAACGTTTAAATTCTTGTTTCTTTTTTTCCTGCTTAATCAATCCTCCAAACTCTAGCGTTTGGCATGGACTTACACGGTAGAGCCACGCTACTGCTATATTATTTACGAGTATCTAGCACGAATGGGGACCTTCGACCAAAGCAGGACCACGCTCTTACAGAATACCAACGTGAGAAAGCAGCTAAATCTTGCTGTTTCAGCAAACGACGCATTCAAAATTAGTCGTCTAGAGTGACAACGCGCAAATTTTGATTCTTAATCGAGGATATAATATGTACACCCATCCTCAGCGTGCCACAGCATCCGCTTATTAATAAAAGGACTGTGTACAGGAACAGTCACTTTTAATAGCGAGAGATAGGATGAGTATCTTTAATTTTCATTAAAATTTAATTTTAATAGAACTTCCACAAGATCACCACACCGCGTTACTTAACAGAATATTTCTATATTAAGTATCACTGAGCTACTATGTACTACGTACTAGAGGCGACACTGCATTCAGCTACTCTGTTCCCCTCAACTGCGGTGCATACACCGCACTTTAATCAGTCACTCGCTAGGCGATTGTAGAGTTGTCACGTGTTATGTTGATTTAAAAAAAAATCTTTTCATAAAAATACCTAAGCGATACTAACGGGGCTAGGCTTGGGTAAAAAAAATCGATATATCAAAATATCGATATTTTTTCAGAAAATAATCGATATATATATAGGCGATTATTTTTTCTCCGATATATCGATTTTCGATATTTATTTTCGGATATCAAAAACGATATTATTCCGCCTCGAATTTTCGAGAAATATTTTTTTTGCCTCGAACACAAAAATAAATATTATCTATAGTCTATGACCCATTTGTTTGTGGTCTGCGCAGTGGAGCCAACTATTTGCCATAGTTGGCACTGACTTAGAAGTATATGGACTGGGCATACCTACAAAATTAGCGTGACTACCTACAAAAATCTAGCACATAAAATGGCCGCCTTTTATAGGGTTGTAACTCTGCAATATGCGCAGCTGATATCGATATTTTAACTAATATGATTTTTTTCTCATTTTATATA
The DNA here is from genome assembly GCA_036936625.1 of Parnassius smintheus behrii. Taxonomy (NCBI): domain Eukaryota; kingdom Metazoa; phylum Arthropoda; class Insecta; order Lepidoptera; family Papilionidae; genus Parnassius; species Parnassius smintheus. Next base: position 4,340,198 of record JAUPFT010000017.1, read on the forward strand.
ATTGGATTTGTTGCTTAATTTATTTTATTTTGTAGGTATTTACATAGACCCAGGGCTGAATTTTCAATCGTCAAATAACTTATCTGGCGAATAAATGTGACCGACAGATTTATGGCTTTAGTGTAGATAGAAATTAAATCCTTCTTTTGTGTTTATAGTATTACTGGGATGGTGATCCCAGATCTCATATTATTAATGTAAAATAATAATTATTAGTTGAGTAAAAATGAAATAAACTGTTTTAAAAATCAATAAATATTTATTATTAATTTATCTGCACATAATTCATCAGAAATATTATATACTATATTATTATTATTATTTATAACACGTGACGTGATTTAATTATGCTTCACAAAATTATTTTAATTTAAAAATCAATTGCCGTACGGTAGTTTTGCAAAAACTCAGAAATGCCTCTCAATTAAGAGTTACAATCAAATCAAATTTAGGTGGTTATCTAGTAACATAATAAAATATAAATAGAAGGTACACTACTATATGACTACTATAAGATAAGATGAAGGCACTGCACTACACAACAAAAAAACTTTTAGCATTCAACAGTTTGACAGCAGATCTACCACAAAACTCAGCACTTAACATGGCGACGCAGTCACGCATGGAAGAGCTAATGACGTCACACGAAAGTTTTGTCAAAATAAGCAATTGACAAACTGTTGTTGTCTCCCTTTTCTAATGAAGCTACTGCTTTGTTAAAAAGAAGCAAAAGTATTTTTGACAAGTGTGTGTCGATGTTATAGATATTTGTATAACTTTTATTTCTATAGTAGAATACGGCGCCTCCATAGGTATTATTATCTCTATGTATGGCAACAACAGGACGCTGACTGACAGTCATCTGTCATCTAGTTGGTAGAGTGAGTAGGTACCTACTAGTAACTAGTTTGGTTAGTGTTACGTGCTATTGTTATGTTAGTTAGCACTTGTGGTCATTTATTTTTATTGTCATGTCTTCTGTTTGGAAATTCTTTACAAAAAAAAAAAAGACACAACAAACCTGTTTCATGCAATTTGTGCGGAAAAATGTATAAAACGTGTGGAAACACGACAAATTTAGCTGCACACTTGAAAACCAAGCATCACTATGCATACTTGCAGTTGCGGTATCAGTGATGGTTAATTTTAAACAATATAAATGTACGATTTATGAATAAACAAAATAATAAATATATCAGATATGTATTTTCATTTTTTATTATCTAATGTTTGAGATTGCAAACTATATAGGTAACATTCTCTTGAGCAAAAAATATCGATATATCGGAATTTCTTTTCAAATTTCTTTTCAAATGTTCGATACATATTTTAAAAAAAAATATATCGAACATTTGAAAAGTATCGATATGATATATATCGATATATTTTTCCATTTGCCCATCCCTAAACGGGGCGACTGGAATCAAGCTCAAGACGCCGATAGTTTAGGTAATTTCTTTTTACAGTGAAAATAATGGTATTTTAAAAAAAGTAAATAACATAAGCACTGCTTTATAGTTAGTTCAGTTAGTATGCAAAGTTTCATGATCTTATTTAAAGTATTTTATGAATAACAGCGGTTTATTGTTTATTTTGGAGGTAACTTTGGATTTTTTTTCTATCGAGAAAATTTTACGAAATCGTGTTTTCGTCTAACATAATCATTAACATTAATCCTCAACTTTACCATATATTTATTTCAAAATTAATGCTGCAATATTTTCGGCATAACGAAGGATCTTGCTAAGCCATTTGACATTATATTTCCCCTTAAAACTTTAAAACTTTTTAAACTTTAAAGCTTTAAAACGTTCCCTGAGTCAGATGAACCTGGAAGAGTCGCATAGACTAACAGCGATAACATATTACAGAGAATAGATTAGCTGTGGGGCATTTTATTTTTATCCTCAGAGATGACAACACAGCCGGTAGCCTTCTTCGCTTGAGTTTAGTTGCAGGTGTCAGTGGGATTCAGTAACCACTTAACATCAGATAAACTTTAAGTTCGTTTGAGCTAAGTGGTTTTTTTGCATACTATTAATACATAAATAACCGTTCTATACATTTATTTCTGTCAGGGTAATCTAAAAAAAAGGCTTACTACGGATTGGCTGAACCGTCTCTAGTGAAACTTTACGATCAGGTAAAGAGAAATGCTAGGAAGGATCTACGCTATATTTTATCCAAAGAATTTGAAGTTAAAAAAATGTTCTTTGACTTCCTTAAATATAAATAGCGCGGAAATAGTAAGTTCTATCCAGGCATAGTATCCAGCTGCTCATAATTTAAAAAAATGGTATTCTAGTACTTTTTTAAATCCATTTTGTAGACAGTTTTCTTGCCAAATTTCTTCGCATTTCAAAGTTTAATCCTATTAACGTTAAAAGCACTAATACATGATTGTTGGTAATAGCATGTCTTCCACTTTATTATCTGTGGCGTCTAAGTTACCTGGGTCGGTGGCGCGCAATTCCGTCTAACCGCGGTGTATAAGTTACCTGGGTCGGTGGCGCGCAATTCCGTCTAACCGCGGTGTATAAGTTACCTGGGTCGGTGGCGCGCAATTCCGTCTAACCGCGGTGTATAAGTTACCTGGGTCGGTGGCGCGCAATTCCGTCTAACCGCGGTGTATAAGTTACCTGGGTCGGTGGCGCGCAATTCCGTCTAACCGCGGTGTATAAGTTACCTGGGTCGGTGGCGCGCAATTCCGTCTAACCGCGGTGTATAAGTTACCTGGGTCGGTGGCGCGCAATTCCGTCTAACCGCGGTGTATAAGTTACCTGGGTCGGTGGCGCGCAATTCCGTCTAACCGCGGTGTATAAGTTACCTGGGTCGGTGGCGCGCAATTCCGTCTAACCGCGGTGTATAAGTTACCTGGGTCGGTGGCGCGCAATTCCGTCTAACCGCGGTGTATAAGTTACCTGGGTCGGTGGCGCGCAATTCCGTCTAACCGCGGTGTATAAGTTACCTGGGTCGGTGGCGCGCAATTCCGTCTAACCGCGGTGTTAATTTCAAACACGTACGTAATTAACGCTAATATAAACTTTTATTTTAGTTCAATATTGAATACTTTAATTTAAAACCACTAAACAAGTTCATCCCGTGGGTGTCAGAGGTGACGGAGGGAATGAAACAGGAGATGGGCAGCAGAATAGTCCTGATAATAATTAAAAATAACAGCTGTGGTCTTCAACCCGTCTTCCAAGCATAACAACTATCCTTGCTATGAGATAATCTTTTAGGGAGGCATATGTTCATTAGTGGACTTTGGATGGGCTGTTATTATATTTATTCATGAATGAAAATTTACTTATGCCATCCAGTAGCGACATAAAAATATCCTTGTATTGAATAATAGTATTTTAAAAACTTGCATGTTTGTTGGAGTAAAATCTTGCAACAGAATTTTAAAGCGGTTATCCTAAACCGATAGAGCTGAAATTATGTTTACATGTTTACTTTGGACGACAATGCAGTTGTTTTTGGATGGTTAGCTAAGTGACGTCACCTAAATTTATATGACGGAGACTTTTTTATATGACGGAGACCCAAAGATGGCGGACTATGCTTTTTATTAACCCCCATGACATGGATATCAAATGAAAAGGTTCGTTGTGAAGAATACGGATAAAATGACGTCCGCGTTTAGCTCTTTGAGGAGATGTTGAACAACCGTACTACCCGACTGAACGGTTAAACTTAGCGGGGTTGTGTCTTAACTAATATCTACACATACATACACCCTGGGTAAATTCCTATCCTAAATTCCTTTTCTAAATTAAGAAAATTAATGAGATATAATGGTAATATATGTATATAAGTACTTTAGGTTCGGACGTTTATATAAAGGAGGTACCTATGCGCCATTTCAATATAAAAAAGGTACCTATACATCGCAGCGTTTTCGCGTCAACAAATATTCTATAAAGATAGGTAACTATAGTATGAAATGATACGAATTTTAGATTAAAATGTTTTAGTGACAGAAATCAACATTTTAACTTTAATAAGGAGACCGCGACCGGAATACACCTGGAGGACATCTGTTACCTCACTGCTTCGCGGGATTGACCATATACAGTGTAATATTGTGTAACCCACCAGGTTAGTCAAAACCTCAGTTCCCAGTGTATTTTAAAGTGACAACTTGATATTTAGAGCTATCTGTATGAACTTTAGAAGGAAATAAACTACCTTTTGTCTGTATATGTATCTTTGAATTTTCATTTACTAATCATCCAACCACAGGCGCCCTGTCATTTGAATAGCTTCATGGTACTAAATTGCATTGTTACTTAAGTTTGACAAATTTAAGCTTGTTAGTTATAAACGTTTTTTATTATAGCTTTTTAAATCTTTATAAGCAAAATAATATTTTTATTTTTATGTTGCAGCTTGTGAATAGTTAAATTTAGTTTATTGCACGTACGTTATAGGTACCGCTATGTGGTTACCTAGCATTTGTACTTATTAGACGTCATTTTAGTTCCTAAATTATTTTGTGTTACATTTTTGTTATTGAAACTAAACAAATGATGTTATGTTATATTAATTTTGAAGCTTAGGTTTTTTTACACACGCACACACGAAGTAAGTCAATAAAATCTTTTAGTAGAGAACTCCTTAACGCCTTATAAAAATGGATTCGGAGTCCTATTTCTAATTTAAACATCTAACTTTAATGAAATTGGTGTCAACTTAAGGTACCTGTAATTTAACTTGTTGTCCTATAACGACTGCAAATTCTCACAAAATAATTGCTAAAGTCAAAGGCTCGTAATTGCTTTTGCCGTAGGCCAAATTAAACTGTAAAGTATTTAATGATTTCTTAAATTTACGCGAACACTACACATTGAATAAAACTAAATTTACGGATTTTATCGCGTTTATTTCACTACTTTTACTTATTTTTAATTCCCGACGTTTCGGGTGCTTTACAGCAACCATGGTCACGGGGGGGACTGAGATGTTTGACGTTCCAATGTCATAGTTAGTCCGGCTACCTTCAGTTTTTGAATATTAATTTTTGGTCCGATTTACGCAAAACGAGCTTATAGTATCATGAAGTCTTGCAGTGGTATGCTTAGGTTTGGGTTTAATTTTGTTAATTATAGGATCCCAAGCAGGTGGCAGCACCCATCCATCTTCTCTATTGAAATTTGGATGTTTTTTAATTTCAATAGCCTCGCGTATCATCCTTGGTAGGAATCTGTGTTCTTTTGCGAGAATTTGTGGTTTATCAAATCGAATGTAATGGTGGGGACGATCTTGAACATGTTCGCAGACTGCAGACTTCCCGGAGCGTCGGTGCTTCACGTCAGCTATATGTTCTTTTACGCGGGTTTTTATGGATCGTTTTGTTTGACCTATGTAAGAGAGACCACATTCACAATCTAACTTGTACACTCACCGACGCTTGGGAACCTAAATTTAATTTCGAAACCGCTATCGCCAGCGAATTTATGTCATCAGTAACAAGGGTTAGGAAAGGGAAAGCTAATTTTACATAAGGCACTTGCTCTACCTGTTATCTTTATGTCTTTTAAATTCGATTAAATTTATATTTAAATTTCGTTATTCAGCGTTGATGAAAAAATGGATGGCGTAGGCTAAAATGGCCTTTAATTAAATGAGTGTGTAAGGATTACGTGTGCAAATTTTAGATACATTTAAATAACAAAATGCAAAAATTTACTAAATATTTGTTCTTTCTTTTTTTCTTAGTATCAAATAATTCTTTTTGTCTTGTCTGGTTGGGATATAAAATATTATTTTGTGAAGCTTAAAGAGAACCTAGAACTAAGCGGTTAAAATTTAAAATCACTTTTTGTACGATGCACGGTGTACTTTTGTTTTATTGTTTGTATTTATTTATTTTATTCGTAAAAGTCTTTTATTTATTTTGTTAAATTGTTCTGATTTGTTGAAATTTTGTAGTTATAACTTTGTGGATAACCACAAAGTTAAAATTACAAAATTTCTTTCTCATATGAGAAGAAACTAAGTCCTGACACACAGCTATTGCTAGTTTGGGGAGTCAGGGCTTCAGCTTTATGGTATCAGTATGGTTTTATTCAATAAATAAATGTATTTGTATCATTATTTTTTATATATATATATATATATATATATATATATATATATATATATATATATATATATATATATATATATATATATATATATATATGGTGGAGCCACGTGTCTAAGGCTGCCGAAGTCTAGTTCCCCGGTCGAACCTTAAACCTATTACGCGAGATATTAACTAAAGTGGACTGTATATGCGATTGCTTCTACGCTTATGTAAAGCGACTACTATAGCATGCGGTATAATGCACTCGCTCTTCCCTAAACTAAAACTATTATTGTGCCAAATCGCTGAAAAGGAATCCTGCCTGATTAGGAGAACAACAAAATTGGAGCGGGTTAAACTATATAAGGCAGGAACTAATTAAAGGAGTGTTGACTCACCGGGGTTTCTTCTATTTGTGTAGAGCACTATAGCTGCAACTTCTGGAACTTCTTCTGGAACACTCCGGAGAGAGGCGGTGCGCGACTATATCTCACACGATGTGACATGGGTCTCCTGGAGCTCGACTGCTTCCAGGCTAAAGCGGTTTCTACTAGCGGTGTGGTTTCAACGACGACTGTGACGGAAAGAGCTGTTGTTCCAATGACTGGCGCGGTAGGAAGAGGACGCGCAACGGTCGCGCGTGTCTTATATGTCCTCGGCTCCGATGATTACGTGACATTCTAGAATCATCTTCTTGCCCCTCCCACCCCACCACCCCGATGTGGCGATGGAGGATCGAGGAGGGTATGAATGATATCGTTTTTCGGAAAGGAACAAGCGACTTGACACCCCTACCGTCAAATACAATAATACGGATGGTTTTCGCGCAACCATCTCCCCCGCCCTTGAAGGATTTCCTTCAAAATTAACTAATACAACTAGAGCTAAGATCAACTAACAAAATAACTAACTAACGCTAAGATTACCTAAATTCAACTACAATTTAATCTAGAAAGCTAATTTAAATTATGGAAGAGGCAGGGGGCACAAACGGACAACCGGACGCAAGTAAGACCCAACCGTGGTCTTAACGCGAGCTATCCTAACTACTCCGTCGGAACTGGGAAAGACCTCTTCGACAATTCCTAACGGCCAGTGGAGAGGCGGCGTATTCTCTTTGGTGAGCACAACTACAGTTCCTACAGCTAAAGGCTCAGTTGCTGTGTTCCATTTTTGTCGAGACTGCAAAGTATGCAAGTATTCCATCCTCCATCGTTTCCAAAACGATTGCACTAACCGATCTAATAATTTGTGGCGTGCGGAAATGCTAAGTCTGTTCTCATCCATATCTGCGGCTGGCAAATACTTTAAAGGCGTTAAATTCAAAAAATGTGCTGGAGTTAGAGCCAGCGGTTCCGAGGGGTCACTAGACAACGTACGACAAAGTGGGCGACTATTCATTACGCATTCAATTTGAGCGAGCACCGTACTTAGCTCTTCGAGGGACAAAATCTGATCTCCTATTACTCGGTATAAATGACTCTTTAGACTCTTGATATTAGTCTCCCAATTGCCCCCAAAATGGCTAGCGGCTGGGACGTTCAGAGACCACTCAATGCGGTTCTCGGCTAGAATGTGAGCGAACTCCGAATTATAATATTTGCTAGCTAAGAGCTCATGTAGTTCCGACAGAATACGTTTTGCACCGACGTAGTTTGTACCGTTATCCGAATACAATCTACTTACAGGGCCACGGCGGGAAAGAAATCTTTTAAATGCACCCATAAAGCCTGCTGTGCTTAGATCACCAACGAGTTCTATATGCACCGCTCGAGTAGTTAGACATACGAAAATGCAGACGTAAGCCTTTGTGGATTTTATACCACGCCCGCGAGTGAGCGTGACCTTAAACGGGCCAGCGAAATCAGACCCGGTGTGCGTGAAGGGCTTTACTGATTGTATTACTCTACAAGATCTAAGTTCCGCCATTTCCGGAAATGACGGCTTGGGGCGTGCCCGAAAGCAAGCTATACATCTGTGCACCCGATTGCGTATTAAACTACGTGCAGAAAGAATCCAATAATTCTGACGCAAAATCGACATCAACAAGTCGGGGCCAGCGTGCGAGTTCAATTTATGATGGTAATCGACTAATAAGTTCATGATATGGTCTTTACGCGGTAAAACAATAGGGTGCCGTTGGTCGAAACTCAATTGCGAGTTGGACAAGCGTCCACCTACCCTTACAATCCTATCCTGTAAAAATGGCTTAAGGCGTTGAAAGGCGCGACTACAAGCTCTATTCGATTGTAATCTTCTAATTTCTTCAGAGAAGTGCGCACGTTGAAGTTCACGTAATACTAGCGACTCGGCATAGTTGTAATCGGATGCTAAGACATACGAACGTCGCGGTAACAGCTTCGCGAATCGACAAACGTAAATTACGCTACGCAATAATTTCGACCAAGAGGACAAGCGGTTCGCCAAAGCAATGATTGGAGAAACCTCGCTCGAAACGTTCGTCACTAGAGCGTGTCTCTTTTCTTCCGGCGGTTGTGACACTGACGAAGGTTCGAAGTCGGTTATTGGCCATTGCGAGGGATCCAAGTGAACCCAAGCAGGTCCGTGGAACCAAAGCGGGTGGTCCATTATTTGCATCGGGGTGAGTCCACGGGATAGACAATCGGCGGGGTTTTCCGTACCGGACACGTGATAAAAGTTCCGCGTTTCTAACTCGTCTTGTATCTTGGCCACTCGGTTCGCAACAAACGTATCCCAACGGTGGGGTGAAGAATGAACCCAGCATAAGGCGACGGTGGAGTCGGAAAAGGCAAATATCCTTTCTATGTGAACTCTATCCCTACATGCGCTGATAACTGCGGTAATAAGCTTGGTGAGTACTAATATTGCGCAAAGCTCTAAGCGCGCCAGAGAGACAACCTTACGGGGGGAGACTCTCGACTTAGAACTAATGAGGCTAATCGAATTTCTACCATTATTCTGGACGTGGAAATGTACAACGCTCCCGTAAGCCTTCTCGCTGGCGTCTGCAAACCCAACGACTGTTATGGCGCTACTTCTATCTACGTTTATATGACGCGGTATTTTAATTTCTCTTAATAAAGGAAGTTCCTCTCTAAAGCGCTGCCACAACCGAACAATGCTGTCAGGCGGCGAGTCATCCCAGTCGCATTCCAATAACCAAAGTTGTTTAATTAAAAGCTTAGCGTATAATACCACCGGAGCTACGAAACCCATGACGTCCCATAATCTAGCAACGCATGACAGTATTGTGCGCTTTGTGCATTTCTCTACGGGCGGATTTACCTTAAGGCTAAACACGTCGGACTCTGGTGACCAACATAGACCGAGCACCTTGTGTGTATCAGAATCGTCGAATTCCTTTATCGCCGAAAGACGGTGTGATAGTGGGATTGTATCCAAAACCGGACGCGAATTACTAGTCCACTTCACAAGATCGAATTGACCCGATTTCATGAGCCTTATAACCTCGGCGGTGGTTAGGGTTGCCTCCTCCACGCTATCGACCGAGTACACAAAATCATCTATATATAATCCGCTCTCAATTGCCCTCTTAGCTTTAGGATAAGAGGGACCTTCATCGTGAGCGAGCTGTCTCACCGTGCGTAACGCATGAAATGGGCTCGACTTTAAACCAAAACAAACGCGATTAAATTCAAACACCATTAGAGGTTCCTTTGGGTTGAAACGATATAAAATGCGTTGGAATCTACGGTCGCATTCACGGACCCCTATGCAAAGAAACATTTGACGAATATCGGCGGATAGTGCTATACTAAACAAACGAAAATTGACTATTATATTAAATAAACTGCCCTGTAAATTTTGCCCACTATAGAGGATATCGTTAAGCGACAGGTGAGTGCTAGTTTTAGCACTAGCGTCCAGCACTACACGTAACTTAGATGTAAGTTTGTCCTCTCTAATGACTCCGTGGTGTGGTATGAAATACGACGGTGTGTCTTCGTAGTTATCTAATTTTGAAGCCACAAGTGATATGTAACCTTCTCTTATATATTCGTTAATGACGCCGTCGTAAGCTTCCTTTAACTGGGGTGAAGCGAGCATCCTACGCTCCAAGCTGTAGAAACGTTTTTCCGCCATTTGACGCGAATCGCCGAGAGATAAAACATCTCCTTTAAAGGGTAGCGCTACACTATATCTACCGTCGCGATCACGAACGGTCGTGCGGACGTAAATTTCCTCGTATAACCTGTCATCTGAGCTAGCTATGGGTGGGACGTTCACCTCCTCCATCTCCCAAAATTTGCGGACTAACGACTCGAGCGGTTCGACAGCCATACCACAATAAGAGGTTGCCGAAATACTATCTATGATGGGGGCGGAGCCAAGGATCACATAGCCCAATACGGTTTCCAGTGCGTAAGGCGCAGTATGCGAGGAGTTGCCCCTGACCTTATTGTTTAACAAAAGATGAGGGAAAAGCGATGCTCCAATGAGCATGTCTATATTTCCAGGAACGGCGTAAGTGTCGTCCGCCAGAGTCAAATTCTTAAATTCAATCATTGCCGAGTGTCAACCGAAACGGTTGGCAACCGTTCAGTGACCCTATCTACTACTAGTGCATTTATATCAAAGTTAACATTACGATCTATCCGAGAATAAATTTTTAAATTTATATATCCCTGTGTCGATTTACTAGTGCCTCCGATGCCTTTAATTACAGGACATGAAAGTGACCTATTTATTACTAAGCCTAAGCGCTGACATCATTGTCGCGTTATAAAGCTATTTTGGGCTCCGCTGTCCAGCAGTGCACGGACGCTTTGTTCGTTTCCACGCGAATCCCTAACCAAAATACGTGCCGTACCCAGTAACACGGTTGAAGGAGGTTGTGCTCGCATATTTGCCAATGAGCACAGAGCGACATCACCAGGTCGACCGCTAGAATCGTTGACCTTAGTAGGGGCGAATTCCTTGTCCGCTTTACTTGACGCCGCTATGTTGCTATTTTCAAAATGTAATAGCGTGTGATCTTTCCTGGCGCACTTGCTACATACGGAACTCGAATTGCATTTTGCAACTAAATGCTTATCGCTTAAGCAGTTCAAACATAGGTTGTTTGTCTTTACTAATTTATAACGCTCGCTTGGTGAATATTTACGAAAAGTCGCACAATTATATAAATTACCGTGTTTATCTTTACATACTATACAGGTATGCTGGAGTGATGTTGGCGCAGCGGTTACGTAAGTTAACGACCCTGCTATTTTAGATGGTTGAGTCTGTCTACGGTCGACGCACCTTTTAATCTCCTGTTTAACGTTCGGAGAGCGCTGCATCACCTTTATTTGATCTCGCACGAACGATGCTAATGAATGAAAGGAAGGCATCTCCGAGCTACAATGCTCCATTTCAAACGCACGCACGGTGTCGGGGTCTAATTTCTTTAATGCAACATGGAGAAACACCACGTCCATAAGATCATTAAATTTCAAATTCTTAAGTGCAGCCACCGATGCCAAAAATTTATCTAGAAACTGCTCTAAGCCGTTGATGTTCGCGGATGATATAGGTTTAAGATCGAATATCTGGTTCAAATATTCGGAAGCTAACATTCTCCTATCTTCATATTTAGTTTTAAGCGTTTCGAATATTAATAAGTAATTGTTTGCTGTAGGTGTAAAACCAGAGCGGATCGACTGTGCCCTGCCACTAAGTTTACGGATTAAGTAATATAATTTTTCGGCGTCCGATAACGATGGGTTATTGTGTATATTGTTTTGAAAACTACTGAAGAAGAAGGGCCACGTCTTAATATCACCATTAAATACCGGAATATCTATTGGCGGCAACCTAATCGAGTCACTTGTACGTACCTGGCTTTGCTTCGTTTTAAGATTGTAGGGACCTCGCAGTTCTTTTCACGCGACACAACATATCTTCGAATGCCAGCAGCGGTTGGTAGTTTACTATGTATTTCGGGTCGATTTGTAATTCCAAATGATTAATTTGGTCAAATATTTTTTCGTGATCTATTCGTAAAGAATCTATCGTTTCGATTTCATTCGAAAAGGTTTCCCGCACTGCTTCTATATGAATGTTCTTTATATAATCACTTATATTCTGCATACGCGAAAAGAGTATGTCCCTCTTAGCATAAAGCGTTTTAATTTTGATTTCACTTCCACTAACTGCCATTTTAAACTATTATAATAAAGTTATATCAATCACAATTAATCTCACAACGCACAAACAATGAAGGATGGACACTCGGTATGCCGTATTACGTAATTAAATCGAACACCTGCGCAGCGAGTCGAGGTGACGCGTCATTTTCACTCAATAATTTTATCAAGATTGTGGGTAAGCGTATCAAACGGTTTCTATTACACTGTTTCAATTATTTAATAGGCTTTAAATTTAATCAAATACGAGCGCTATAAAACGAATAATTCTGTTTGCGAGTACCTAATCAAAATTTAAATTTAAACGAACACTATTTAAGTCTATTCTATAAATTAGAGTGCATTATCTAATTAATTAATTCAACAATTCGACCAAAATCCTGCTCGAAGTGACCATAAAATGGTGGAGCCACGTGTCTAAGGCTGCCGAAGTCTAGTTCCCCGGTCGAACCTTAAACCTATTACGCGAGATATTAACTAAAGTGGACTGTATATGCGATTGCTTCTACGCTTATGTAAAGCGACTACTATAGCATGCGGTATAATGCACTCGCTCTTCCCTAAACTAAAACTATTATTGTGCCAAATCGCTGAAAAGGAATCCTGCCTGATTAGGAGAACAACAAAATTGGAGCGGGTTAAACTATATAAGGCAGGAACTAATTAAAGGAGTGTTGACTCACCGGGGTTTCTTCTATTTGTGTAGAGCACTATAGCTGCAACTTCTGGAACTTCTTCTGGAACACTCCGGAGAGAGGCGGTGCGCGACTATATCTCACACGATGTGACATGGGTCTCCTGGAGCTCGACTGCTTCCAGGCTAAAGCGGTTTCTACTAGCGGTGTGGTTTCAACGACGACTGTGACGGAAAGAGCTGTTGTTCCAATGACTGGCGCGGTAGGAAGAGGACGCGCAACGGTCGCGCGTGTCTTATATGTCCTCGGCTCCGATGATTACGTGACATTCTAGAATCATCTTCTTGCCCCTCCCACCCCACCACCCCGATGTGGCGATGGAGGATCGAGGAGGGTATGAATGATATCGTTTTTCGGAAAGGAACAAGCGACTTGACACCCCTACCGTCAAATACAATAATACGGATGGTTTTCCGCGCAACCAATATATGTATATATATATATATATATATATATATATATATATATATATATATATATATATATATATATATATATATATATATATATATCTATATTCCCCTTTTTTAGGACTGCACAAGCTGTTTCCTGCGCAAGAAATTACAACAAAGGATTACAAACCTTAATCACTGACAAAAACAAACTCTACATGTTCGTTTTTACCGCACTAAGATCTCTAGGACGGGAAACCTGCATAAAATATATTCAACGAGGGCATAATATTATGGTGTTTGTCAAAAACGTCCTAACATTGGATTCTTTTTTGCTAAAATAAATTTAACTTGTCTCTCATATTTGCAATATTTTAGTTTCTATACCTTCCGGTATTAAAAATTCATGTTAGTTAAAAAATTACGTATTACATTACATACAGTATTTAACGGAAATATTTAATAGATCTGTAAACTTTTGGTGTGTACTGGCGGGTTAAGAATATCCACTGCTGCATTAAATCCTGTGGGTCATCAGAGGCGATAGAGGGAAACACACCGGTAGTTAATAATAACCAGTCATCATACATAGGCTGTAAGTTAAAATTAAGTTTTAACAATTACGGTAAAGTTTTGTAAGTTTAAATTTGGAAAGAATTACTTCACTCAGATCCGCTCAATGAAATAAAATTATGTGTCTTACCCAGTTTGAAGAGCACCTCCCGCCCGCTATCCATTTGCATGCACTAATCCCGTCACCACTAATCCCAGCCCCACTACTCCCACTACACTAGGAAAGATACACCGTCGACCATAATACGACACGTGTTTCGTCTCTACACGAGGCATTCTCAGGTGATGTACACTACGGTGGCTGACGGTTAAGTCCAGTTATTTAGTCCCCTGCACCTTCACTTAGGGGTCAGCCACTGAAACAAGGAAAGACAAATTATTTTATTTTATTGAGCGGATATGGGCGGAGTAATTCTTACCAATTTTAATATAACGGATTTTCGCAAAGTAACACCCGATTCTTTTAATTATTTTGTAAGTTCATTTTTTGCATTTATTCTTCGTTTTAAGCCGACTTCAAGTAAAGCGGATGTCCCGTTATCTTCACTAATTATGAACCGATTTACTTTTTAGATCACTTTTATTCTCTATCTATCTATCTATCAATGTAACTGAATTTTTAATGTAATTTTTACCAACTTTATACAGCCGATTGAGTTGAAATTTGCATTCGTAGGACCGATGACAATGCAATTATTTAATACCTTTATGCTACTATCCTGATGAGGATCACCAGGATAAAATAAAATAATTATCAGGGTTATCACTGCTTATGATCAATGTGTGTTGTTAAAGGTTTTTAAGCTTTTTAAGTCTTGACGTTAAAAAGAGTCTATTTAAATTTGAAGAAAAAATTAGTAATCAGTGCTTTTTGATTATTTGCTATTATTAAAAAAAACTTTTAAAAAGTTAAAAGCGACCTAATTAACTAAAAAGGATTTACACATAACTTACTATCTTCTGAAGTCAGTTTTTTATTTATTCGATACAATATATAAGCACCGTCATCACAACCTATTAAATTAATTGAAATGTTGTATTAAATGAAATTCCTTTTTTTAGTTCCTTGTATTCATCAATTTTTGCTGTTGTAAAAGTGCAATATTTTCAATAGTTTCAATACATCGTTTTTATTCTGAGTTTTTATATCACCTTTTGTCAGAATAGGCTTTTCTATGAAAATACTATCCGTGTGGTCTATTTTCTTTTTCTTCGTTATAAAATGACTTTAACAATATTCGAGCACGAACCTAAATTTAATTTCGAAACCGCTATCGCCAGCGAATTTATGTCATCAGTGACAAGGGTTAGGAAAGGGAAAGCTAATTTTACATAAGGCACTTGCTCTACCTGTTACCTTTACGTCTTTTAAATTCGATTAAATTTATATTTAAATTTCGTTATTCAGCGTTGATAAGAAAACGGATGGCGTAGGCTAAAACGGCCTTTAATTAAATGAGTGCGTAAGGATTACGTGTGCAAATTTTAGATATGATAGATAGTGATGAGACATTTTGTAATTATAACTTTGTGGATAACCACAAAGTTATAATTACAAATATTCTTTCTCATATGGGAAGGAACTAAGTCCCGACACACAGCTATTGCTAGTTTGGGGAGTCAGGGCTTCAGCTTTATGGTATCAGTATGGTTTTATTCAATAAATAAATGTATTTGTATCATTATTTTTATTATTTGTTCAGACAACGTAAGAGTCCGTTGCTGTTAGTACTACAAAAACTTATTGAATATGTTAGTACTTAAATGGGGATTTAGTCCTATGTATAAGCCAATCAATCAAAGGGCCATCCATCTTCCCTGCTATCACGTGCAGGACGCCGCTGCTTCACACACGGACTGTGAAAAGAAAAGCACTATCTGCCGTGTCATAGCAGACACTAGACATAGCCGACGCAGCACAGAACCGAGGGAGCCGCAACAACCTTCTAAACGCATTATTATATACGGCATATTAGGCTTTAATATTTTTACCGATAAACCACAACCTTGCTGAGTACAAAGATGCACAATACGCTTTAAACAACGTTATATTAACAGCATCTGTACACCGGGAAAATCTGTTGGCCGCCATATTCGCCCGGTCTGACAACATTAAACGTCTTTTGATCTTAAATTATCTAGAACTTGATTGATATGTTTCATACCTTTTTTGTCAATTTGTTCTTTAAAAATATTACAATTTGCCTTACAGTCTGAAATTATTCTTGCTCTACATACCTGTCATGACATAACACAGCAGTGCACGCAACTTCTGTTTCACCGTCTGTTTGTCCAAACTTCTGTTTGTCCTTACCCGGACGGACTTCTAGAGATAAAAGTAGGCCAACCACTCCGCGAGGCTGCTGGGGGCAGCAAGTACAGCACTTGAGATGTGCCAATAGTGAAGTAAATGTGTGAAGTTTCAACCGGTAGGAGTCCGGTATAGGTATAACCTTTTCATTCTTTGTATGCGGATTTGCAAACACAGCTTTTTATTATTTTGAGCTGTTGACAGGAAGACGATGTTACCTTTCTCCTGTTTCATTTTACTTTGACGCACCTTACGACACCAACGATTATATGTAGTAGTAGATTGTAGTAGTGTTGGGTGCCCCTACGTCTAAAGATAAAAGTTTAATGTAAAAATAGATATCCTTATTTAAAATAACTTCTTAATTACACCACAATAACTGCTTTATTAAAAAGGTTACACAATTGTATACATTTAAAATTTTTATAAGTAAGGCATGTTTTAAAAATGCAGCTATTTCTCCCCGGGGGTTTGCAGTGTAGATTCTGAAGCAAATATTCTACACGTACGTGAGCATCGTGAATTTAATATTTCTCCATTTAACTAGAGTAAATTTAATTTAAAAGAAACTAAAACTATTTAAAAAAATTGAATTTTAAGAAAAACATGCAGATATTAATGCAAGCGTAGAATATATCTATCAAACTCACACATTGAAACTGCTTAGTTAATTTGCTGAATGTATTATTATATTTTAGCATGTTTCGGGATACACAGAAAAACACCTTATTTTCCGATGATTTTTGGTTTCAATTGCCGTATATTACCTAAGCTGCTTACGACGTTTATTATATTTAAAGTTTCTTTCAAATGAATACTTCTTTCAAATAACTCTCGTACATTTACGTAAATACTAAGGCACGCGCGGGTCCGTACGACCCTAAGCTGATTACCACAGCAAATAAAATATTTCTAAGTTTTAGCGAGAATATAGCGCCTTTTGTTATTATTTTATCTAAATACGTAAGTTTTATGAAGTTATAACCAGATAAAACTGATCCAAACGGGGCTAAGATCGCTGTTGGACGAGATCCAATGTTTCCCACACGAGTTCAGATTGGATGAATTTTATCCGATCTTTTCCCGTGACAAATACGGCAGTGGCTGTCAAACTTTGTGGTGTATATATTTTCGGAGCTTACTCAGGAGAATAACTCAGTATCGCTATCAATCTGTTGTGCCTTAATGTACCTAAAAATATAAAGTGACTAACTACACACGTGTATGTCGTACATACCTGAACGGAGGCATCGTCTCTCATTTCTAAGAAAGGTCTTGGGCAAGAAATTGTCGATCGCGCTGCCTTAATGCGTATTGGTGGACTCCTGTTGTCTGAAATATTTTTTAATTAATATTTATAGAAAAAAATTAAAACTTTTATGCCTTTATAATACAGGAGAAATTCTAGTGTGGGATACCGATTTTCAATAAAACATATAAAAAATATACGTACATAAAGAGAGTATATAAACACAGATGTAGTGTTCCCCTACTCCAAAACAACTTTAGCGGCTTTAAAATCTTAAATTCACTTCGTCTACTACACTACGTAACTATACAGTATTCGCGTGGAAGTTTTGAGAAACTTGAAACTTAGAATAACTGCAATAAACTACAATATGACAGAAATTGATGAAGGCAGCATTAAATTTTGAAATTTGTTTTGTGGAGTTGATGTTTCATAATATGCTGGGATCCGATAGATGCCGCTGTAATCATTCATTCTATAATCATTATTGTATATATGTCTGCCTCTTTTGTAAATGCGATTGCTGATAATAAAGTCCTGAATCAAAATAAGTTATTTGGGTTTTTGTCTCAAGGACTTCTCAGTAGCACCTTGGAGTCAGAAAGTTGGCATTGGAGTCAGCCGTTGGTCCTGCGCCTGATCTCTCTCCGGTTATGTCGAATTGCCGTCTCATCAGACTATGAGAGTGAGGGAATAGAGAGTGCACTTGTGCTTCACATCCATTTGAGCACTGTAATCCTGTCATACGCATAAATATCACTAGTCTCCGTTGAAACTGGCTGCCTAGACTGAAATTCGATCTGACATTAGAACAAAATAGAACAGAATATTTTTTTTATTAAATGTAGATTAAATGCAATTCTTATTAAAAGTCTTTTTTACTTTTACTACTGGTGCGGAAAAAAACTCTGTCCTACGAAAAACAAGCAAGAAATCCGGTGGTTTTTTTTTTCAAAGTAAATTACACAGCAAGAAAAGTTTACAAATTATTTACAAAATTTATTTTAGAAACAGTTTGGAAACGACCACGTCATTTCAATCAAACCTCAAGCAGATATTAAAATATTTGTGAAAAACAAGTCACTCAACCACACTTGCCTATTCCGCCATCTACTTAATTATGCAAATAAACTGTGATTTTTCTTAAGAAATCTGAAAGAAAATATATTAAAGAAAATTATTATAATTATAAAAAAGTTCAGCGTGATTTTATTTTCAATACTTGCTCTAGAAAGGAATTCTATTTAAAAAATCCAGTACAAGACCGAACACTGGAGTGCACAAGTCAACCGTATTTATATCGTGAACAAAGTAATTTTAAGTTCTCAAGTAGCATTCCACGTTCTTTACAAAGTTCTAAAAACAAATAGTCTCATGTGAGATAAAACTTACGAGATATTTTACGCTGCTAATATCGATTTTTATGGTCTATTCATTCAGTGTTTAGTGGTAAAGAAGGTCATGACGTCCTCGTACTCGATTTTCAACCACGGTAACCACTGCCAACCTCCCGTGACCATGGATGCAGTAAAGCTCCCGAATTTTGGGGAATTCTAAGATTATTTTAAATATAAAAACGTATTCTACTAAAAATATTAATATACCTGGTAGAGTTATACTGCAACTGTATTTTAGTTTGCAGCAGGAATGTGACAGCTCAACCGGGAAGGACCACACTCTCATAAAACACCAAAAAAATAGCAGGTTAATACCGCTACTTTTGTACAGTGAGTGCAGACAACCGAAGACCCTTTTTACTGTAATCGAGGCATTCCATGTTAGTCCTCAGAGAACACAACGCACCACACTTATCGAAGAAAGATTTAAATGTCCATGCACCACAGAGTTCACTTACCATCAGGAAAACTGTGTGCTCGTTAGTCACTTCTCGTGTAAAAAAACAACACTTCCGCTTCGTGGTCGTCTCCCAAGAAACGATTGAAATGATTGATTAAAACTACTTTTACGGATTTTATCACGTTTTATTTATTTCATTTTTAACCCATGACCATGGGTGCTGGAAAGCACCCGAAACGTCGGGTATTAAAAATAAAATAAATAAAACGCGATAAAATCCGTAAAAGTAGTTTTAATCAATGTATAGTGTTCGCGTAAATATAAGAAATCATTATGATTGAAACGGAAAGGCAGTGGTATTGAAGAGCTCCCTGGCGGGACGTTAGCTATATGGTCCGGAGTCCCGGAAAGCGAGAACGCCTGCCAAGGAGTGGGAGTGCTGTTGTCGTCCCGGTTGGTCGATCTTATGACTGAATACAAGGTTGTGAACTCAAGACTTCTCTGGGTTCGCTTCAAAATGGGACTGACGAAGTTATTCCTTTTGGCTGTTTATGCGCCGGTAGCTTCGTCGTCCAGGGCTGAGCTGGAGGAGTTTTGGGAGAATGTAAGAGAAGTTCTAGATTTGGTTAAGGGAAACGAAAGAACTGTTGTATGTGGTGATTTGAATGGATGGGTAGGCATCGCTCGACCAGGATACGAGTCGGTGCTTGGAAAGTTTGGAGATAAAAGGGTTAATGATGCTGGCAAGCTTATACTGGCTGTATGCAAGGAAAAGGGTCTTCTTGTGACAAACACTATGTTTAATCACAGGAAGATCCATATGTACACTAGAGAAAGAAAGAATGAGAGAAGTATGATTGATTTGTTCCTGGTGGATGACCGACTGCGAAAACGTGTATCCATCACCTGTTTTCGCAGTCGGTCATCCACCAGGAACAAATCAATCATACTTCTCTCATTCTTTCTTGATGGATACACGAGTGTTCAGGGGTGCTGACCTGGGAACGGATCATTATCTAGTAATTACTAGATTTAGGGGTTTGTTCGCGGGTTGGCGCCACCGGACGGCAGTAACAGAACCACAGTCGGTCTGTCGCATCCGAAGCTGGAAGCTTCAGGAAGCGGATACTAGGGACAAATATCACACGAGGGTAGCCGAAAAGCTTGACACCATCGATGGCAGGAAAGAATGTGTGGAGAGAATATGGCAGAACCTTAGGGATGGAATGGTAAGTGCAGCGGAAGAAGTATGTGGTACGACAAAAAGAGGTAGTAGTAAAAGAAGAGATGCATGGTGGAATGACGAAGTGAAAGAAGCTGTAAAAAAGAAGAAAAAAGCATGGTTAGACTACTTAGCCTCTAGTAACGATGAGCATATGAGAGAAAAGATGAAAGAAAGATATAAGCTGCAGAAAGTTCATGCGAAAACATTGATTGAGGAAGTACGTGAAAGGTGTATAATAGAAGCGGACGAGAGGTTGTCGCACAACTTTAGGGAAAACTCCAAATTCTTCTGGAAAGAGGTTGGAAGGTCCCGGAGTGGTGCGACAGCTTTAAGAATGAACAAAGTGCTTTCGAGAACCAATGACGTCCTCTCAGAAAAATCGGACGTCATGCAGCGATGGAGTGAATTTTATAGAGAATTGTATGCGTGTCATGATCTTAGTGAAGGATCCGGGGGTGACGCCGTGACTGGCACGCCAGACACGGACCTCGATGACACTGAGGTCATCAGCATGAAAGAGATTGAACGTGCGATTCGAAGTTTGAAATGTGGTAAGGCTGCGGGACTAGACAGAGTTACTGCTGAAATGGTCAAGTACGGTGGGCCTCGCGTCTGGGACAGCTTTCATCTGCTGTGCAATTTGTGCTGGCGGACGGGAGATGTCCCGGATGATTGGCGATCCGCGGTCATTGTGCCTTTATATAAAGGTAAAGGTTCACATTTTGACTGCGGGAGCTATCGGGCGATCAGCTTGACCAGTTTAGCAAGTAAAGTTTATTCGAAGGTTTTGACACGCAGGATGCAAGAGAAATCGGAAAGATTCTTATGGGAGGCACAATGCGGATTTAGACCTGGAAGAGGATGCACGGATCAAATGTTTTCTCTCCGCATGATCACGGAGAAGCTCCTGAGTGTTAACCAGAGGATTTTCTGTGCTTTTGTGGATCTGGAGAAAGCATTTGATAAGGTTATAAGGAAGAAAATGTGGGAACTGTTGCCGGGATATGGTGTGGATGGTCGATTGTTAAGGGCTGTGCAGTCACTCTACTATGACTGTAAAGCCTGTGTGCGGGTAGGGCATGACCTGTCACCCATGTTTAGCGTCCAAGCGGGCGTAAAACAGGGTTGTGTCATGTCTTCCTGGCTGTTCATACTGTATCTCGACAGCTGTTTACAGAAGCTGAAAGATAGCTGTTTGGGTGTGAAATTGGGTGACATAAAAGTTAATTGTCTGCTGTATGCTGATGATGCAGTGCTTATTGCACCATCAGAAGCAGAACTGCAGGCATTAGTCACGTGTATGAAAGAGGAATGTGAAATTAAAGGTCTCCGTTTGAATGCTAATAAAACTAAGGTTCTGGTATTTGAAAAGGACGAAGAGAGAACGAAATGTGAAATATGGGTAAATCAGGAATGTCTAGAACAGGTAAATGAAATTGTATACTTGGGGAGTGCTTTCAGCCGGGATGGAAGATGTGATTTAGATGTGGATAGGCGTGTCGCTGCCGGAAACAAAGTCAATGGTGCCCTGAATGCATTAATAAAAAGGCAAGGCGTGGTGAAGAGTGCACGCCTTGCAATACATAACGCAGTGTTGGTACCGACTTTGTTATATGGCAGCGAAACCTGGGTATGCCAGAAGAAGCATAAAAGCAAGTTGAATGCAGTGGAGATGCGATCTCTTCGTAAAATGTGTGGCGTTACCATAGCCGACCGAAAGCGAAACGAAGAGATTCGCAATATGGCAGGATTGAAAGATGACCTTATCACAAAAATTGATAGGGGCGTACTCCAATGGTTTGGACACGTTGAACGAATGAGTGAAGACCGAATGGTGAAGAAAATATATAGAGCGAAAGTAAATATTAAAAGGTGTCGAGGTAGACCGAGACTAACTTTCGAAGACCATGTGAGCAAATTGCTCGAAGAGGGGAGGGTCAAGAGTACTCGGATACCTAGACGTGCATGTATGAAGAAGTTAATGAACCTGAAAGAAGCGAAAGAGGTATGTAAGGATCGTGACACTTGGCGATCTGTTCTCTCTGGCTACCCCGTTAGGGATTGTGCGTGACGATAAGTAAGTAAGTAAGTAAGTAAATTATGATTGAAATTATTCATGGCTCCCAGTAGATGACAGTATAACATTTGATTTAATGTAATGATGGCGGACTATTAACTACCCCACATCATCCCTGGTTGTCATAAAGGCCACAGAGGGAAACAAATTAGGAGCAGCGTCTTCCTAACAACGCCGAAAAATAAGAATAAACTGCGGTTTCCAACCAGTTCACTAATGTGGCAGCTGTGGCAGATATCCGCTCTATGAGACAATCTATGGGCAGGCCTATGTTCAGCAGTGGACTTAAATAGGAAGCAACGGTAGCGGTAAGCAAATCTTCCTTAAATTGGAGAGGCCAGTGACCAGCTGTAGACTTTTTCAGGCTGATGAAGAAGCAAATCGCACCAGGTATTTCAAACCAGGCAAAATCATATATATATATATATATATATATATATATATATATATATATATATATATATATATATATATATATATATATATATATGTTTTTTATAGGATTAAGGTGACAAAATGAGCACACTGTCCACCTGATGGTAAGTGGTTGCTGTGGCCTACAGACATTACGAATCAAAATGCAGATATGTTGTCACCTGTGAGGACTAAGATGGAATGCCTCGTTTCCAGTAAAAAGGGTCTTCGGTTCTCTACACTCACCATACAAAACACAGCAGCATTATATATAGCTACTATTTTACGCTGGTATTCTGTGAAAGTGTGGTCCTCCCCCGGTCGAACCGACCCACTCGTGCTACAACTATACTACTACTATAACTGCAGCATGGCTCTACCACATTTTCATTCTCTAAACCATTTCCCATTATCTGGGGTCGGCGCAGTAAACCTTCTTGTTCCATTCCTCTCTATCAGCCGTCATTTCCATACTTACTCCTTTCATTCTCATATCACTCTTCACACAATCGATCCATCTTTTATTCGGCCTTTCTCTGCCCGTGTGTCCCTCCACATTCATATTCAACACTCGTTTTGTGACATGACTTTCATTCCTCCGCATCACATGCCCAAACCATGCCAATCTGCTTCCTCTCACCTTTTCTACCACTGGCGCTACTTTCAGGCTTCCTCTTATATACTCATTCCTTATCTTATCCATCCTTGTCACACCACACATCCATCGTAACATTCTCATTTCATTCGCATGCAGTCTATTTTCATCCTTCTTCTTGACGGCCCAGCATTCACTTCCATACATGACGACAGGTCGGATGATCGATTTGTAAATTTTCCCCTTCAGCCTTATTGGCATTCGGGGATCGCACGTTGTTGCTGTGACCTGTCGCCATTTCATCCACCCTGCTTTAATCCTATGCTGCACAGCTCTATCTATTCCGCCGTCGCCTTGAATGAGGGAACCGAGGTACTTGAAATCTGAGCAGGTAGGCAGTATAGCGCCATCCAACGACATGGGTACAGGACTGGAAAGACCGCCGAAATCACAGCACAGATATTCGGTTTTGGATCTGCTGATCTTCAAGCCAACACTTTCCAGCCTCTGTTGCCACCCCGTCAGTCTGCTCTGTACCTCGATGCCTTCTTCCCCGACAAGCACGATGTCATCGGCAAAGAGCATGCACCAGGGTGCCTCATCCTGCAGGTCCGACGTCAAAGCGTCCATAATCAGTAGGAAGAGGTAAGGGCTCAATGCCGACCCTTGGTGCAGCCCTACCGCCACATCGATACTGCCCGTAGTTCCCGCGGCAGATCGTACACATGTACGGGAAGCTTTGTACATAGCACGGACTAACCTCACATACTTCCCAGGCATACCTTTCATCTTTAACGCCCACCACAAAACCTCACGGGGAACCCGATCGTACGCCTTTTCAAGGTCGACAAAAACCATGTGCAGATTTTTATGCACGCGCTTGTACTTTTCGCACAATTGGCGTAATGCGAAAATGGCATCTATCGTACCTCGACCGGGCATGAATCTGAACTGGTTTTGTGTTATCTCACACTCTTCTCTCATTCTTCTCTCTATTATTCTTTCCCAGACTTTCATCGTATGTGACATGAGTTTTATTCCCCGGTAACTGCTGCAGTTTTGAACGTCTCCTTTGTTTTTAAAAATGGGGACCAGTATACTACTGCACCATTCCTCAGGTATTTGTTCTTCCCGCAACAATTTACCGAAAAATAAACTCAACCACTTCCATCCATCCGCACTCAGCAACTTCCACACTTCTACTGGTATTCCATTTGGGCCGACTGCCTTCCCATTCTTCATATTCCTAACAGCCATTTTTACTTCTTCCACACTAATTTCTCTCACTAAGCCCATATTCACTGGTGGGTTTTCAAGCATACCATTCCATTCATTCTCCTCATTCATCAATTTCTCAAAATACTCCTTCCATCGCTTCTTTATACTTTCATCGTCAGTCAAAATCCTTCCAGAATCATCTTTTATACATTTCACATGTGAAACATCTCTTCCATTCCTTTCTCTCGCTCTTGCAATTTGAAAAAGTCGTTTTTGACCTTCGGGGCTTTCAAGGGACCGATATAATTTATCTTGCGCCTCTGCCCTACAAATAGCAACTTCCTTCTTCGCTCTCTTCTTACATTCTTTATACGCCCCTCTCTTACTTTCTTTTATGGATTCATTCTGGTCTTCTACGCTCTGCCACTCTTTAAAGGCATTTTTCTTTTCTCTCAAAACTTCTCTAATACTTTCACTCCACCACCACCCATCCTTATCTATCATACGCTTCCCTTTTGTTTCGCCTAACACCTTCCTTGTCACACTTCGGATACAATCAGCCATTTCCTTCCAGCACTTATTCACACTCATTCCTTCCATATCACCCATCTCTATCATCTTGTTTACAACTAGCTCTCTAAATTCACTTGCATACTCCTCCTTATGCAACAAATGCCACTTTATTTTGGGTGGGGGACGATCCTTATGTTTGTTGAGGCGAACAGTTAAGCAGATGTCAGCCAGCAGAATTCGGTGCTGGGATACTAAGTCTTCACCTGGAAGCACTTTGCAGTTTTTTACACTCTTGATTTGGTTCCGTCTTAACAGAAGATAGTCGATCTGTGTCGCGTGGTGGCCACTTTTATAAGTAACAAGATGCTGATCTCGTTTTTGGAACCACGTGTTTACTACAGCCAGGTCGAAAGCACATGCTGCTTGCAGAAGAACTTCCCCCTCACGGTTGCGCACTCCGTACCCCCATCCACCGTGTACTCTTTCATACCCGTCATTCACTCTCCCTACAAATCTCCTCCCATATAAACATCCTCACTCTCAGGTATTCCCATCATCATACAATCAAATTCCTCCCAAAACTTCTCTTTCACACTCTCTTCACAGCCTGTTTGCGGAGCATACACACTTACAACATTCACTACTTTGTTTTCAATCATTAATTTAACAACTATCATTCTGTCAT
Source organism: Parnassius smintheus behrii (assembly GCA_036936625.1). Lineage (NCBI taxonomy): Eukaryota > Metazoa > Arthropoda > Insecta > Lepidoptera > Papilionidae > Parnassius > Parnassius smintheus. The sequence continues at coordinate 4,366,146 of JAUPFT010000017.1, forward strand.
TTACTCTTTTCACATCTGTCACTCGTTCTTTCATTCCACTATCTAACACAACTCCTACTCCATTTCGCTTCCCGTCACTTCCACAGTAATAAAACTTGTATCCTTCCCCAATCTCTCTTGCTTTATTGCCCTTCCATTTTGTTTCCTGCAAACAGGCAACATTCACTCTTCGTCGTTTCAAAACATCTGCTAACTCTCTTCCTCTTCCAGTCATCGTACCTATATTCCAGCTTGCAAACCTCACTCTGACATTCTTCTCTCTACGGGGCTCGCCTCTTACGTCACACCCGCTCCGTAAGGTGCGACAACCCTTGCCCACTTCCCACAGGAGCCGGGTGCTGCCCCTGCGCGTCGCCTGCGGGGTACGCCCTAGCCCTGTCATATATCCCACAACTCGTAATATTCATAAGTTTACTGCATGAGATTTGGCAAAAGTTTAACAGTCGGCCGCCTGCCTGACACCAACCCTCTTTGGGTATGCTATTGTTGGTAGAGGAAGCTACCATTTTGGGAAAAGGAAAAAGAAGGTTGGGGGTAGGAGCGTAGGTGTAAGGATACTGTTATCTCGGCAGGAAAGGTATGAGAATAACAGTAGCTCGGGGAGCCGGGGTCGCGTACCCGTATTCCATAACAGGATCACCGGAAAGGTAGACCAGCATGAAAACCCCCTGACTTTCATGGCTCTACCACGTATAAGATATATATGGTATCCGTAAAACTTTAACTCGCTTAGCGGTCAGCCACCAAATAGTCTACTTCACCTGATGATGCCTCGTTTAATGATGAAACACGTGTCGTATTATCTTTGGGTCGTGTGTCCTTCATAGCGTTGGGATAGCGTGTTGGGAGTAGTGCTTCTGGGATTAGTGGTGAAGAAGACAGTGCACGCAGGGAAGCGCGGAAGGGCGGAAGATGCCCTTAATACTTGATACGACACATAATTTTATTTAATTTTATTTCACGGATCCAATTAATTTTCAACACAACTGTAACTAATGACAAAAATAAAAGGTAGCACGAACTCAGGCGCCATCCAAGTCGAAAAATGAGCCTTAGAAACTGTACTACTTTTTCAGTGCGAAATTGGAATCCCTACGCAGGCAACGCATAGCACTTTATTATTATAAACATCTTTGCCTCTTTTCTCTACGTCTATCCGTATAAGTTTAAGATTTTTCAAACAAACAGGTTACAAACGAACACACAGTCCACCTGATAGTCAATGGATGATGTGGTCCATAGGCATCTATATTTGTCCCCGATTAAGAAACAATGCAGGTAAACACGGCCTTCGGTTCCCCAAACTCGCCATACAAAACACAGTTACATTAACCCCGGTCGAGACAACCCTTTCGTGCACAACCATGATATAACTGTAGCGTGGCTCTACTATTAGTGTTGGTAATTGTTGGTAAAGTTAATAAGGAAACTAAAAGTAAAGATTTTCACTCATATTTATTCAGTTTAAGTATTTACTTTGGCTAGACAATCTAGTAAATTAAATTGAGAATTCAAAACGAAACTTCGAAGTCAAAATAAGTCAATACTCTCTTCGGACAGCAGAAATATTTTTCACCCCGCAGGCGGTAAGGTATTGTTTTGTTAGTGTTTAATATTCAACAAAACTTTTCGAGAGGAAAATATGATTTGACATCAGGTCTCAACCAATTTCATTTAGGTTTTCCAAATTTCTTATCAAACTTTACTTAAATTTTTATGCGCGAAGCGGAATTCTTTTACGAAAAAAAAACAATTTATAATTAAATTAATTATTATTATTCTTTTACGAAAAAAAATGTTTAAAATTGTATATTTGCCATAGTTGCCGCGCTTGACAAGTGCGCTGGCAACCGAAGTATTTATTTTCAGTTGTGATTAGGAAGACGCTGCCGCCCATCTCTGGATTTGCTTTCCTCTGTCGCCTGGAGTCGAGTATTGAAGTACTAGTAGAGCGATTAGGAAGACGCTGCCGCCCATCTATGGATTTGCTTTCCTCTGTTGCCTGGAGTCGAGTATTGAAGTACTAGTAGAGCGATTAGGAAGACGCTGCCGCCCATCTCTGGATTTGCTTTCCTCTGTCGCCTGGAGTCGAGTATTGAAGTACTAGTAGAGCGATTAGGAAGACGCTGCCGCCCATCTCTGGATTGCTTTCCTCTGTCGCCTGGAGTCGAGTATTGAAGTACTAGTAGAGCGATTAGGAAGACGCTGCCGCCCATCTCTGGATTTGCTTTCCTCTGTCGCCTGGAGTCGAGTATTGAAGTACTAGTAGAGCGATTAGGAAGACGCTGCCCCCCATCTCTAGATTTGCTTTCCTCTGTCGCCTGGAGTCGAGTGTTGAAGTACTAGTAGAGCGATTAGGAAGACGCTGCCGCCCATCTCTGGATTTGCTTTCCTCTGTCGCCTGGAGTCGAGTATTGAAGTACTAGTAAAGCGATTAGGAAGACGCTGCCGCCCATCTCTGGATTTGCTTTCCTCTGTCGCCTGGAGTCGAGTATTGAAGTACTAGTAGAGCGATTAGGAAGACGCTGCCGCCCATCTCTAGATTTGCTTTCCTCTGTCGCCTGGAGTCGAGTATTGAAGTACTAGTAGAGCGATTAGGAAGACGCTGCCGCCCATCTCTGGATTTGCTTTCCTCTGTCGCCTGGAGTCGAGTATTGAAGTACTAGTAGAGCGATTAGGAAGACGCTGCCGCCCATCTCTGGAATTGCTTTCCTCTGTCGCCTGGAGTCGAGTATTGAAGTACTAGTAGAGCGATTAGGAAGACGCTGCCGCCCATCTCTGGAATTGCTTTCCTCTGTCGCCTGGAGTCGAGTGTTGAAGTACTAGTAGAGCGATTAGGAAGACGCTGCCGCCCATCTCTGGATTTGCTTTCCTCTGTCGCCTGGAGTCGAGTATTGAAGTACTAGTAGAGCGATTAGGAAGACGCTGCCGCCCATCTCTGGATTTGCTTTCGTCTGTCGCCTGGAGTCGAGTATTGAAGTACTAGTAGAGCGATTAGGAAGACGCTGCCGCCCATCTCTGGATTTGCTTTCCTCTGTCGCCTGGAGTCGAGTATTGAAGTACTAGTAGAGCGATTAGGAAGACGCTGCCGCCCATCTCTGGAATTGCTTTCCTCTGTCGCCTGGAGTCGAGTATTGAAGTACTAGTAGAGCGATTAGGAAGACGCTGCCGCCCATCTCTGGAATTGCTTTCCTCTGTCGCCTGGAGTCGAGTATTGAAGTACTGGTGGAGCGATTAGGAAGACGCTGCCGCCCATCTCTGGAATTGCTTTCCTCTGTCGCCTGGAGTCGAGTATTGAAGTACTAGTAGAGCGATAAGGAAGACGCTGCCGCCCATCTCTGGAATTGCTTTCCTCTGTCGCCTGGAGTCGAGTATTGAAGTACTAGTAGAGCGATTAGGAAGACGCTGCCGCCCATCTCTGGAATTGCTTTCCTCTGTCGCCTGGAGTCGAGTATTGAAGTACTAGTAGAGCGATTAGGAAGACGCTGCCGCTCATCTCTGGATTTGCTTTCCTCTGTCGCCTGGAGTCGAGTATTGAAGTACTAGTAGAGCGATTAGAAAGACGCTGCCGCCCATCTCTGGAATTGCTTTCCTCTGTCGCCTGGAGTCGAGTATTGAAGTACTAGTAGAGCGATTAGGAAGACGCTGCCGCCCATCTCTGGAATTGCTTTCCTCTGTCGCCTGGAGTCGAGTATTGAAGTACTAGTAGAGCGATTAGGAAGACGCTGCCGCCCATCTCTGGATTTGCTTTCCTCTGTCGCCTGGAGTCGAGTATTGAAGTACTAGTAGAGCGATTAGGAAGACGCTGCCGCCCATCTCTGGATTTGCTTTCCTCTGTCGCCTGGAGTCGAGTATTGAAGTACTAGTAGAGCGATTAGGAAGACGCTGCCGCCCATCTCTGGAATTGCTTTCCTCTGTCGCCTGGAGTCGAGTATTAAAGTACTAGTAGAGCGATTAGGAAGACGCTGCCGCCCATCTCTGGATTTGCTTTCCTCTGTCGCCTGGAGTCGAGTATTGAAGTACTAGTAGAGCGATTAGGAAGACGCTGCCGCCCATCTCTGGATTTGCTTTCCTCTGTCGCCTGGAGTCGAGTATTGAAGTACTAGTAGAGCGATTAGGAAGACGCTGCCGCCCATCTCTGGATTTGCTTTCCTCTGTCGCCTGGAGTCGAGTATTGAAGTACTAGTAGAGCGATTAGGAAGACGCTGCCGCCCATCTCTGGATTTGCTTTCCTCTGTCGTCTGGAGTCGAGTATTGAAGTACTAGTAGAGCGATTAGGAAGACGCTGCCGCCCATCTCTAGATTTGCTTTCCTCTGTCGCCTGGAGTCGAGTATTGAAGTACTAGTAGAGCAATTAGGAAGACGCTGCCGCCCATCTCTGGAATTGCTTTCCTCTGTCGTCTGGAGTCGAATATTGAAGTACTAGTTGAGCGATTAGGAAGACGCGGCCGCCCATCTCTGAAATTGCTTTTCTCTGTCGCCTGGAGTCGAGTATTGAAGTACTAGTAGAGCGATTAGGAAGACGCTGCCGCCCATCTCTGGAATTGCTTTCCTCTGTCGCCTGGAGTCGAGTATTGAAGTACTAGTAGAGCGATTAGGAAGACGCTGCCGCCAATCTCTGGAATTGCTTTCCTCTGTCGCCTGGAGTCGAGTATTGAAGTACTAGTAGAGCAATTAGGAAGACGCTGCCGCCCATCTCTGGAATTGCTTTCCTCTGTCGCCTGGAGTCGAGTATTGAAGTACTAGTAGAGCGATTAGGAAGACGCTGCCGCCCATCTCTGGATTTGCTTTCCTCTGTCGCCTGGAGTCGAGTATTGATGTACTAGTAGAGCGATTAGGAAGACGCTGCCGCCCTTCTCTGGATTTGCTTTCCTCTGTCGCCTGGAGTCGAGTATTGAAGTACTAGTAGAGCGATGAGGAAGACGCTGCCGCCCATCTCTGGATTTGCTTTCCTCTGTCGCCTGGAGTCGAGTATTGAAGTACTAGTAGAGCGATTAGGAAGACGCTGCTGCCCATCTCTGGATTTGCTTTCCTCTGTCGCCTGGAGTCGAGTATTGAAGTACTAGTAGAGCGATTAGGAAGACGCTGCCGCCCATCTCTGGATTGCTTTCCTCTGTCGCCTGGAGTCGAGTATTGAAGTACTAGTAGAGCGATTGGGAAGACGCTGCCACCCATCTCTGGATTGCTTTCCTCTGTCGCCTGGAGTCGAGTATTGAAGTACTAGTAGAGCGATTAAGAAGACGCTGCCGCCCATCTCTGGATTGCTTTCCTCTGTCGCCTGGAGTCGAGTATTGAAGTACTAGTAGAGCGATTAGGAAGACGCTGCCGCCCATCTCTGGATTTGCTTTCCTCTGTCGCCTGGAGTCGAGTATTGAAGTACTAGTAGAGCGATTAGGAAGACGCTGCCGCCTATCTCTGGATTTGCTTTCCTCTGTCGGCTGGAGTCGAGTATTGAAGTACTAGTAGAGCGATTTTTGTTTCAATCCTGCATCCCGAATTTTTACTATGTAAACTAAGTTAAGTAACTAAACTTAGTTTACATAGTAAAAAAATAATAACTATATATAAATAATAGGTAACTACCTAAAGGATCCCAATAAAAGAAGAAAAAGTTCCTAACCTGAAGTTGACCAAGCAAGGGAATAAAAATGTATTGTAACTATTTCAAGGAAAGTTTATCTTTAAAACTATAAGATACAACTTCTAAAAATTAAACCTTATAAAAAATTGTCCATAAACTTTCTAAGCTAAGTCACTGTACTGTACTGTATCGAAAAATTAAAGGTGCGATTTCAGAAGTTATTACATAATGTGGACATTTTTTCATTGTTTTCAGTTTTTTTTGTAGTCATGTTTTGAGTGTATTTACATTTATATAATTTTTAAACTTCAAAGGAATATTTGACAAAAAAGAATTAATAATTCAATGTAAAGATACCCGAAAGGCAATGTTAGAATAGATAAGTATTTCAAAAAAAAAACATTTGTAGTTTAATTCTTTATTAATGAGCTTATTCACAATATGAATATGTCGCTCCGTTAATTCATCTCCAAAAAAAAAAACAATTACATAAGGTATACTTAAACTTATTACATTATAAAGTTCTCAAATCAATAATTAATTACAGAAAGTTGAAGAAGATATGCAATTAGTTACAAAAAGCGAAATGAAAAGTTCCCAGATCAATCACATTGAGAAGTGAATGATCGATATATTATACTTATAACATTTGCAGTTATATAATCAAAACAAATACGACCCGGGATGCATGTTATAATATTTTACTTGACATCAGAAATATTTATCAAACAGCTTATCGTGTCAACAAAATTATCAGGATCTGTTTCTGAAGTAAAATGTTAGCCCCGTGACAGGTCGCAGATCTGCAGTTTGTGACATTGTGATACATTGTTATAAATTAAAATAAAAAAAAATTATTTTAATTTATTGCGAACACATAAAATTTAAAAAAATATAACAAAAACAGTCAAGTTAATAAATCAAAAAAGTCAAAATAGTCAAAGAAAATATTACACATCATTAAAATAGTAATAAAAAATTATACAATGTCAGTTACAATATTTCTAAATTTACTAATAAGTTTACTCTATCCATCAGCAAATAAGTTAAGATCGTTGTAGTTAGCAAGTATGTCACCAAAAACACATTTTTATATGAAAGCTGGTACTTCTCATTTGGTTTCAAATATATCTGAGCAAGATGTGACCATTGGTTTTTGAGTTACCGTTAATAATGCGTATTTTAATTGACTGACAACATTGGTGATGTTCTCACTTGATATATATATTGAATTCGGTTGTACAGAACTTTAAATTTTACCACTTATTTACGACATATTTACTTAGACTATAGCTGTGGGGTGTAAATTGTCACACTTGTTGATACATAGTAAATGATATTATAGTGGTTACTATGATATAATAATTGATAAGATATTAGTATGATAAGAATACAACTGCACGAGTGCGGTGTAAGCAAAGAACTATATCTCTATGTGTGTAAGTAAAAGTGCTAGGTTAACTAAACTAAATAAATATAGGTTGAAATGAACGAGTGAATGCGGGAAATAGAGTAAATGAGGCTCTGCACTCTATTGTGAAGAGTCAAAATGTGTCGAAAAAGGCACGTATGGCAATTCACAATGCTGTGTTGGTCCCTACTTTAACGTATGGTAGTGAAAGTTGGGTGTGGCAGAAGAAGCACGAGAGTAAAATGAACGCAGTAGAAATGCGGTCGTTAAGAAGTATGTTAGGGCTGAATCTGAATGACAGGGTGAGAAATTGTGTGATAAGAGAAGAGTGTGGTTTGCAAGATGATGTTGTGACCAGGATTAAGAAAGGAATGCTTTGGTCATGTGGAAAGAATGAATGAGGAAAGAGTGACAAAGAAAATTTATGTTGCAGAAGTGAATGGCAGAGTCGGAAAGGGACGTCCTAGGCGAAAATTTATCGACCAAATTGGCGATTTATTGAAAACGGGCCAAATTAAGAGTACCCTTAACCGACGAGCATGTATGCGTAAGTGTATGGATGTGAAGGAGGCGAGAGAGGTGTGTCAGGATCGTGCCAAATGGAAGTCTGTAGTCTCTGCCTACCCCTCTGGGTTACAGGCGTGAGTGTTTATATATTATACGTAATTTTGTAGATTTTTATTTGTTTTTGAATTCTTTCTTCAAAAGAAACGTTGCATAATCGCTTTCGAGTTTGTATACAACCTTGAGTTCCGTTGCTTATACATGCCTAAGACGGAGTTCGAAGGTAAAGATACACCACTTTGAACTGTTTGATATTGTTCTTTGGTTTGGAGAGTGTAGAGGTCAAACACATAGCCTTCGTAAAGTAACATAATTTGTTTTGGTTTTTTCTTAGATTTATACATTAGATCACTGTAATATTATTTTAGAATGTAAAAGAAAGAAAACAAAGGAAGAAAGCATCTAAGTTTAGCTTAGGAAACCCTAGTTTGTCTAAAAATAGAGTTTGACCGGCGACAAATTGCTTTTGACTGCTTTCGTCGGCATAAACTGGTTTTGATCAAATTTTTAGTCCAAACTGTTTTTGTTCGAACCTACTTACTCTTCTCGTATGTTAAAAGTATGAGCACGAAAAAGTTCTGTCTATAAAATAAATAAAATATATACACGAATATGAGAAATCCTTTCTAATATTAGATACTTTTAATTCTTAGAAGGAAGTCTGTTTTTAATGCATTTCTTGCATGTTTTACCCATTTTACTTATACTATGTGAAGTTCTTAAGTACAATATATTCAGGAATTTGTGAGGGAGCTTTACACCGTCGTCATCCATCTACGTCGCTTGGAAACTAATTTCCCAAACTTTTAAGAAGAGAATTGCTGCGCTGTGTGAAGGCAGAAATATATTTAAATTCTTTACTTTGCAATATTATTCGATGATAGTCATTTCGTTTAATAACCGATAACGTTTGATGTTGGTTTTTAGCACCGTTAAGCTCACCGGAATAAGGCCGGTAGAAGCTACTGCAGGAATAATTTATGTCGATAGATATCACCACAGGTCGGTTAAGCATCACCATAAATGTCTATCGAATCATCCATCGCCGAGCATAGGCTTCTTTCGTAAATTGCATGTTGCCATAGTTGCCATACTTGGCAGGCAGGTTCCAACCGCAGTTTGGAACCTGCTATATTGCTTTGAGTTGTTACCACGAAGATGCTCCTGCCCATCGCCCCCCCCCCCCCCCCGGAACGATGTGGAGTAGTAAGTGTCCTTACACCGGTGTCCAACTACACGGTGGAGAGTAAATTTAAAAAAAATTCTCAATACAATAAGTTTCTGAACTAGTTTATGGAAACAGCCAAGACAAAGGTATTTTTTTGATCGAGTAATTATTATCCTGTTTTGTTTTGTTCTGAAGGGGTGTTAGAGCGAGCAAGTTTCCGCCGCACTGCCATTGGAGCCTGTTGTTAAACTTCCCGACGTATATTCCAATGTCATCCTTAATTCCTCCAAAACGCAGGTTGATTTTTTTAAAAATAGGGTGACATGCGAGCACACACCCACGTCCACTTTAATGATAAGTGGATGCTGTGGCCCATAGACATCTACATTTATCCACGATTAAGTATCAACACATGGTTAACAAAGTTTGTTTTTCTATTTTATTAGATAATCACATACAAATTATCTGAAACATAAGTTTCAGTTCCTGCGCGGCACTCATAACTGACAGCTTCGTTCATCGGACACTCTTGCTCTCTTTTAAACCACTTCAACTTTCGGGTTTCATATCTTGATTGTTTGTTGTCCAAACCTCGCGCCTATGAAATGACCTAGGTATTTGAAAAATTAAGACAACCCACTTGCAAACAAACATTTAAGAAGAATATTTGGGCTCATTTCTTTTGATTATTTAATAACTACTGCGCTGTAATCAATAGTAGTTAATCCATTTCAGTTTAATTAGTATATTATGTATCCAATATTATATTTTATTTTCTTATAGTAGAATGATCAATAAGTTTTCGAAATAAGACACTTATCAATGAGTTATAAAAATGCGCAATATTTTTCGAATCTTAAATTCGTTAGTAGCTGAGTCCAAAAAATCTAAATTAAAAAATATACCCAATATTATTTTTCAAACTTCACATTTGGTGGGAATTGGTTTCATATGCAAAATGGAGAGACTCGAGCTTCGTGCGATTATTAAATATTCCTACTTGAATTTTTTTCTACAAAAAGCTTTTTTTAAGAACTGCAGTCCACTTTGGCAGACAATGTTTCGTCTTATTGCACGTGGTAGAACCGCCTGCACTGACTACACTCTTCAGGCGGCCAACAACGACCGTTACGAAAGAAAAAGTTAAAAAAATTGAAGTAATTGTTAAGGTAAATTGACGTTTTTGAGTATCTGTTATTTATTGCGGATTCTAAAGTTTTCTTTAAGATAATTCAGTTTTTACTCAAACCTTAAAATTCAACAGAGAGCAAGAGTTGACATTTCAAAGCCTAACTAAGCAATAACTAGAGAAGATTCAGGCTCTATTTAAGCTCGTTTTGTAGCTGTAGATGAAACTTTAACTTTTACCATTTTGTGCCTGATACGAAAAACCAAAGTAAGGTAAAAGCAGCGAAGAAAAATAATGGCCACTTTCTTCTGGGATGCAAAAGTATAATAGCGATAGACTATTGAAATAAAGGAGAGACAATAACCGGGAATTAATTACGCATCATTAATTAAAAAACCTACCTGGAGAACTAGAGAATAAACACCGAGGAAAATTACGTGCTGGAGTATATATTCATCATGATAATGCCCATGCCATCTAATGCCGATGCCGATCTAATGTTGCAAGCGCTGCCATCCAAACTACTGGGTATGAATTCATGCAGTACTCATCATGTTTTCCAGACCTAGCTCCCAGTGATTTTCAACTTTTTACTCATCTGCAGAAGCACTTGCTTGTTAAAAATTTGACGACGACAATGAGGTGTTGTGTGCTGTAGAGCCCTTTTTCGGGTCCCAGGTTCAAGCCTTTTTTCCAAGGCAATCAACCAACTTGAAAAACGCTATTCAAAGTTTATATGCTGAAAATGTGATTACTAATGAAAATGTGAATTTTATTGCGTTTCCAAAAACGTATTGATAAATTTATTAATATAAGTATATCAATATATTTGTTTATATTTATGTTCTTTGTTATCACCTTCGTTGTTCTATCACTACCCTAAGATTGACGGCCAAAGAATGCTTTTCGCATTAAGTCAGCACTTTGATTCTGTACTGATGTGAGTTTGAATAAAGTTTGAATAAATAAATTAAAATACACATGCGTTGTCACCCGTAATGACATAGATGGCATACCTCATCACCAGTAAAGAGGGTTCCCGATTCATTGGAACACATAGTCCACCTGATGGTGACTAGCATATGAGCTATAGCATCTAATATGATATAGTCCATAGACATCGCTTCTCATCAACATCTATCCTCGATCAAGAATTAAAAAAAATAGATGCGTTGTCACCTTTGAGGACTAAGATGGAATGCCTCGTTAACAGTAAAAGGGTCTTCGATTTACTTCAGGTGACTGTAGCCACCATTATCCCGTATCCTATCCCAGTCGTGCATGTCCATTCGTGCCGCATCTATGCGTACAGCATGCATCTGCAGCGTGGCTTTACCACGTAAAAATATTGTCGATTAATCTCGCATCTGGAACACACATCAGCGATGTTAACCCGAAACGTTTAAGGTTACATCGCATCTGCGAAACTTGTTAACTCACGAGGAAGGCTGGAAAACAAAAATTACAACTATATGGAAGGTGATGTTTTTATAATAATTAATCTGTTACATATTAAGAGGATAGAGTAAGTCAGCTCAAATTCTAATTTCGTCCCCACTTCCCCGCGCGTCGTATGCTATGTACCGACATGTTTGTAATCACTAATACTGTAAGTAGAAAGGTCGTTAATTATTTCGGTCGGGTCGACACTTATTTCATTAGGTTTATCATATTTATGCCTGTTTCTTAACGCCAAGCCAGCCGCTTCTTATTTTTATCACGGTTATTTCCCATTTTAATTTTACGTCGTACTGTTGCGTAATGTATATTCTGATCGTAAGCGACACAACCTCCCCGTTCAAAGGCCGAGGCGAAGTGACCGTGCTGCAGGAATCACGCTTCAAAAGGCCGATAGTTTAGGTAATTTCTTTTTACAGTAAAAATAATGGTATTTGAAAAAAAGTAAATAACATAAGCACTGCTTTATAGTTAGTTCAGTTACTATGCAAAGTTTCATGATCTTATTTAAAGTATTTTAGGAATAACAGCGGTTTATTGTTTATTTTGGAGGTAACTTTGGATTTTTTTTTCTATCGAGAAAATTTAATGCTGCAATATTTTCGGCATAACAAAGGATCTTGCTTAGCCATTTGACATTATATTTCCCCTTAACGACTAGACCTTATTGTTGTTATTTAGATTTGAGATATTCGTCAAAGATCATTTATTTTATAAATTTTTTGACATTTAAAAAAATCCAGGGTTTTCAAATCAAATTTAGCCTTAATCACTTCTGGCCTTTCCCTTTATCTTTTGGTGTATAAGTATGAGTTTCATTACAATCCATTCAGTCATTCTAAAAATTATTCTGGACAGACAAACAGACTGACGAATCAAATATTAATATCAACAAATTAAATAATTATAATAAAAGCTTGTAGAAAATAAAAAAGTCCTTTATTAACAGAAATTATGTTTGGTAACCCCCAAAAATTTAATTCAATTTTATAATATTAAATAATTAATCTAACCATCCCTGCCAATTTTTATAATCTGGCGTTAGTAAACCAAAAATAAACAAACATGTAAAGATGATGTGTTTATCTAACTCCGGGGAGGTTGAAGAACAATTATGAATCCTGTTAGGAATCAAGCATGCCAATCCGTTTTTGTTTTAGTCTGTTTTGTATAGCTTCTATATTCAAAAATAAACGTAGAAGTGAGACTTAGTAAGTTATTTATAATATTTAGAAAAACACTTTAACCTTAATAAACTAATAAAAGAATCATTATACAACAGCATTTCAGAAAAAAAACTATAATTTGTAATTGCAAAAACTGATTGTGTATAATTTTATCTTTTGTAATACATAAAATAAATGGCCCCCACATCCCGCTTATTGTACAAAGACTGCTACTCAAACACCTTTTTTACGTAAAGAAATACCTACGTAAAACCACCTTACGAGGCCAGTGCGGATTAGCCGGACTCGCACCGACTAAAATTCCATAGTGTTCCATAATCTTCACCGCATATTGGCAGGGCCAAGGGAAGGCTCATATTGTGATCCCACCAGCGGTGATCCCCGTCTGGGTAAGGCAAGGGTGACAAACGAGCACACAGTACACCTAATGGTGAGCGGGAGACATCTACATTTACCCACGGTTAAGAAACAAATTACATTTTTCTTTTTATTTATTAACTAGCTTTCTTTGGGAATCTTCATTTTATGTTCTTTTTCTTTACAATATGCTGATGCGTCACATTGCGAAGCCCTTGGGAGATTTTGACGACAGCTCAACAAAGCGGACAGTTGATGACGACAGCCACTCAAGTTCATAAGACGCCCAAGCGATCAAAATAACTTGAGGTTTATATCGACATCAAAGCACTTGTTTCGTCGTTTTCTCTAATAGTTCACACGCGCGGACACTTAATTCACAAAATCGCATCACTTTTACGAATCAAAATCCACTTCAAACTATTACTTATTCAAGCGACAAAACAGGAGCGACCATCCGTCTACGGCCAAGTCCCCGCCAAAACTCCAAAACAAAATACAGATGCATTGTCATCACTGAGGACCAAAATGGAATGCCTTATTTTCAATAAAAGGGTCTCCGGTTCTCTACACCCATCATACGAAACGTAGCATTTAGATGATATTCTATGAGAGAGTGATTCTTCCGCGGTCGAGCCGACCCATTCATGTTACAATAATTATAAAACTATAGAATAGCTCAACCACGTGTAAATGCAATGACATTTCGGAACTATTAAAGTATGAATTATCACCATTAACCGTTTTTTTATAAAAATCCTGAAATGTACGAACATACATTAAGTACAAATATAAGCTGCGATATATTCCTACATTTGTTACCAATGAATATAAGGTTTGTTCTCGTAATATGGAATTTTTTTTCTCGTAATTGGATTTCATGAAAATTTCGTACACATGCCATCGTGATAAATGGCTTACAGAAATTCTAACGGAAACTAGTACAAATTACGTGGCTGACATACGAAGCTTTTGTTATATTATACTAAGCCTTCACATGCTATTTAAGAACTAAAGCATTTAAAATGTGCAGTTAAGTGATAAATATATGGGATTTTAATGTCCACTGCTGGACAATGGCAATTGCAATAAAGCGCACGCTAGCATACTCGTACATTACATTATCCCGTGTATGTCGTAAGAAGTGACAGAGGGAAACGAAACAGTGACGGGCAGCAGCATCTTCCTGATAACAACCCCAAATTATGGATAACTGCGGTTGCGAACCCTCCAGCCAAACGAGGAAAATAAGTCGCAAGCCGAAAACACATCTATTGCCTTCTTTGTTTGAAGTCGGTTGCAGGTGACCGTTGACTATAGTAGCCACTTGCCATCCAATTGACTGTCAGTTCATTCTTCAATTCTATTTAAAAACACAGTAAAATAACTTTAGAAAGTATTGGAGTAATCCTGCAGATCCAAAGCTTTTGAAACCACCTCCTTGGGTCAAGAACGGGTTATATCAGATTCTCACCGACAAAACACAATGTTGTTCAATCTTCGTCACAAAAAAGAACATATTTACATATATCTGCAGCTCTATTAGCGCCAGTCAGTGGGGCCATCCTTCCTCAAAAGACTTCACTACAAACATCATCACTATCCAACCATGTGTTGTCTACACGTGCTGCGCTGGAGAGAAGCAACGACACAAATTTTACAAAATTAGTAATTAGTTTTTTTTTCTTTTTACTTTTTTGTGTTCTTATTATATTGATATAAAAAAATATATCACAGTAGCAACGTGCACATTGCACAAGCATTTCTTCCAATTTGTAATCAATCTGTGGTCGGCGTCTATTCTTTGTTTTGCGTTTCCATTTGCCGTCAGGTAGTAAATGTATGAACAAATTTCGCATTTTGTAGACTTCACTATACAGCATATTAATCATTTAGAAATACTTTGTTTGGTTAATATAGCGTGTGTCTAAAAGGTCGCGGAATTTCAATGAACAAACATGCACTTTAATCATTTTATAAAATGATATCATTTTTACTAGTCCTACTGTAAGAATTGCTAGATATTTTGTTTTATTTAAAGTGCCATCCTACATACATACATACACACTGCTACGCACACAAATTTAATGTCCTACGGACCAAATTTAGATCGGTTTCAACGCCATATAGCCAAATATGCAGGACTCACTCTCATGGTCCAATGTAACTAGAACCCGACACAACCGGTGAAAGATCAGCCGCAGACCACAATCTTCGTGATTTCAGGCTGCTACTGAAAATTTATTGACAGAAAAACCCAATAAGTGACTTGGCCCGACCCGGGATTTGAACTCAGAACCTCATGATCAGCACTTGCGCTTATGGAGCAGACGTAGATTAAAATTTACTGTTTTTAAAGATCAGATCTAACAGGGTTTTATAGCATGAGAATCAATATGCAGATGCGTTGTCATCCCTAAGGTCTAAAAAAGATTACCTCGTTACCAGTAAAAAGCGTCTCTGGTTCTCTAGACTCACCATACGAAACAAAGCAGCATCGTCCTTCATGCGTGCGTGCGAGCGTGGTCTTTCCCTGCCTCAACCACGTGGAGCATAATTATAACAAAACAAAAGTAAAAATAGAGCGTATTTACTCAATTTATTAACTCCGTGCACAGTCTTGATCGGTGGTACCTTATAACAGGTCATTTTTTTTGGGTTTTTTTGCGCCGTAAGGGCAACCCTTCGGTAACGGGGGAGGGAGGTGGTGAATGCTCATAGCATACCACACAGCCGGCTGTGTGGTTATGTAGAGACTTTTACCCACTAAACACCACCTTTTGGGATTGACTTAACGATCTGGCGAGAGATCTTTAAGCCGTAAACGGACGCGACCCTCCTTGGCAGAAAGAAGGGCGCAAGGCAGGTCGCCTAATATAGTTTTTTTCCTTCATGATATTTTGTTAAGTTTTTTTTGTTTGTAAAATTAATATATATAAATAAATATGTTTTTTCTTTCTTATCACAAAGCAATTTAAAATGATTTTTTTTTTCATAGCATTGCTTTATGTTTATAGCTGTGGACTTTTATATTCCACAATGAATGGTTGAAATGTGAAATGAAAGGAATAGCTCGTTTAGTAAGGTGAAAAGTTTTAAGTGGATAGCAATAACAAAACTCTTAATGAGAAGACAGCGGGCGAGTGATGGACGAACTTTCGCCCTCTCATCGTAATCCTGAACTTTGATAGATACTTGTGCCGACGTTAGATTATATTGGACTAGTGAAAGTTTTGAAGTTGCTAAATAATCGATTAGTAAATAGCAGTTCTTAGTAGTATAAAATTATCGTAGTATAATTTTAAGTAATTTTCAAAACCGTGACGCAACTATCCTAGTTTAACTTTGCCGATGTAAATAATATCCTGATCCTTATCTGATTCTGTTTAGATATACGAATATTAATTATATCAGAGTATATACAAGACCTGACCCATATAATACTTGAAAACTAGCTAATAATTTATACCAACATCGATTCGGTGATATTATGACACTTGAGCAAATACTTAACATCACGCCCTTTATCCTCGATGGGGTGGGCAAAGTCGGGAAAGCAGCAAGCTCGGACCATTTTTAGCAAAAATGTGGTTTTGGGTTCAAAATATTCAAACAAGTACCAGGCGGTCCCATAATGAACTGGCCTGATATATAGTTCAACGCGACATGTCGCTACATGTTGTGTTGCATTAAATAGTACGTTTATCGTGCACTTAATATAAGAAACATGCATCGACATGGAATGCTTAGTCTTAGTTTAACAGGCATTTGAATAACGAGAGTCGCGTATTTTTTTAAAATGTCGAAAACTGAGTATCGAAGTGTCATAAAGTTTCTGTTTAAAGAAGGTTTATCCCCAGCCCAAATAAAAGAACGATTGGATGGCGTGTATAAGGAGTCTGCCCCCTTCTATAGCACAGTGAAAAATTGGGTAAAAGAGTTTCTCCTCGGGAGAGAAACCGTCGAAGACTTTGGCCACGACGGTCGACCTGTGGAAGTGCTCACTCCCGAAACGATTGCTCTTATCGAAGAGGAGGTTCTGAGTGACCGCCGTTTGAAGATTAGAGAAATTGCAGCAAGGCTTGGGCTCTCTAAGAGTACCGTTCATCGCGCGATCCATGAACATCTTCACATGAAAAAAATGAGTGCAAGATGGGTACCGAAACTTCTTTCAGCGGTACAGAGACAGGAAAGAGTGCGCTGCGCTTCGGAGTTTTTGGATCTTTGTGGCGAAAATCCAAAGACTGTGATCGAGCGGCTAGTGACTGGTGATGAAACTATGATCTTGTATTATGATCCACAAAGCAAGCGCGAGTCAATGGAATGGCGTTATAAGGGTGAAAAGCCCCCTAGAAAGGCAAAGGTGCAACAATCGACTAAAAAACTGATGTGCACAATATTTTGGGATTTTCAAGGCATTTTAATGGTGGATTTTAAAGAACGTAATGCAGTCGTGAACGGCGAATATTATGCTTCTTTAATATATAAATTACGAGACAAGATAAAGGAAAAACGAAGAGGCAAGCAGTCTAAAGGTGTCCTGTTGCTCCATGACAACGCCCCTGTTCATACCGCTGGTGTTTCGAAGGATGCAGTTCATCAATGCGGGTTTACAGAAGTTCACCATCCACCTTACAGTCCAGACATGGCCCCGTCCGACTATTATTTTTTTCCAACTCTAAAGCGGGACTTAAGAGGAAGAAAATTTTCAAGCGATGAAGAGTTGCAGGCGGTCGTCTTCAGTCATTTTGAGGATAAAAAATGTGATTATTTTTATAAAGGTTTAGAGATGTTGATTCACAGATGTCAGAAGTGTGTTAGTGGTGTGATTATATTGAAAAATAAAATTGGTTTCGTTTCATTTCCTTCATTGGTTCATAGTTAGGCCAATTCATTATGGGACCGCCTACGTAATAAGTGATTTGCTCGTCGTCTGAACAATTACAAACCCCCTGTTATAAGTCTTAGGCTGAATCAGAATGACAGTGAAAAAAGTGTAGTTTGCAACATGATGTTGTGACTAGGATTAAGAAAGGAATGCTTCGGTGGTTGGGTTATGAAAGAATGAAGAATAAACGATGAAAGAGTGACAAGGAAAATTCATGTTGCAAAAGTGAACGCAGAGTCGGCAAGGGACGCCCTTGAAGAAAGTTTTATCAACCAAATTGGTGATATATCAAAGATGAGATAGATTAATAATACCCTTAAACGACGAGAATGTATGCGTAGGTACATGGATATTAAGGATGCGAGAGAGGTGTGTCAGAACTGTTCCAAATGGAACTCCGTAGTCTATGAGTACCCATCTGGGAGGCAGGCGTGAGTGTTTTTAACAGTTTGTTGTTGTCATACATAACTTTTATTGAAAAATCAGTATCACATATTTTAATGTTAATTATTTTGGACATAGGAACTTTGGTAAAAAAAAGAATCTGAGGTAGCTATTTAAAACTAAACAAATACCTAAGTACTTACTACTTTAATTCTACTTTTTAACTTTTTCATATCGTAATGCAGACTTTTTTGCTAAAAGTAAATTTTATCAAAAACATCTGGATGTTTTTGATAAAATAGGTAATTACTTCAGGATAAGTCCCATATAAAAATGGAGAAAAGTTCTAGTTCAAAGGGTAGACAAATAGGAATTAAAGATTTCAATCTAACTATTAAAGCAAAATTGAGCTTGTGATGTGTCTTAATCTAATGATTTCTTATATTTACGCGAACACTACACATTGATTAAAACTACTTTTACGGATTTTTTTATTTTAATTAAAAGTAAAATTAAACGCGATCAAATCCGCAAAAATAGTTTTAATCAATGTGTCTTAATCTACTTAAGAGGATAAAAACATTACTTTTAATGAAAAGTAAGAGCCGACTTCGAAGAACTCAAAGGAAGAAAATAATTTCATATTTTGAAGTTGGGGGTTTAACTGTCTTAGTATCGAGTTCAGAATGTGAAATTTTATTCTTGTGAGTTCTTTAAAGTCAGCTTTTACGTTTACCGTTACAGTTTATTAAAGTCCACGTCCAAGTGTTCAGTAACATGGGCCACCCAAGTCGATTGCCTCAGTCGGGGGATATTTACCAAGTTGCCACGGATGATGAGCAAGTTGGAAACCGCAGTTTTTTTATTATTTTGATTTGTTATTAGCAAGATGCAGCTGCCCATCACCCTCCACTTTAGTTTCCCTCTGTCTGTGTAAGAACGACACCCATGGGATAGTTCACCGCCGCTGTACAATCAAAATACTAAATAACCTAGTGTAGTGGTGTTGGGAGCAGTGGTGCTGAGATTAGTGGTGACGGGGATAGTTCACGCGTTTGCGGGAGGGCGGGAAGTGCTCTTCAAACTAGGTTTTAAGATACATCATTTTATTTTATTATGTCGATCTTAACTTGTTGTTTTTTAACATCGTTATTAAAATCTGTTTGTTAAATTAATTAAATGTTTTAGAAAAAAATACCGTTTCAAACAGAAAACTCGTGACGAGTTACTACCGGTATACCTATAAATACGGGTTAGCGTTGTCATCTCGACCTCTGTTCCAAAACAGAACCCGTTATTCAGGTCATGAGTTTATTTCACGTTTATAAGTCATGTCCGTACAGTTTTTTCTAATTATTGAAAGACAAGCTGACTGTCTACATACTGGTAATTTTTCACTACTGTCCAAGGATATCTCCTACAGCTAAATTCAGATAAACAATGTCACAAAAGTCCCATCACTCTGTAACTAACAACCTGAAATTTACAGAGGACTCCTATCCTGTCCCAGTCTTAATAACTTAATCCCTCGCGATGCATGTATGTAGCCACATCGTGAATACTTCGTCACTTCATGCGAAGGCGCAAGCACTTCCCTTTGCTGTAGGTAAACTCTATGTTGGCGATCTCTACAAGCATGCTTGGTTCAAATTGCTACCGCTATTACAGCTATTAATCAGGACTTACAACGCACCTCAGACTGGTCACAGAGCTTTGATATAGCGGTAAATCCCAGTAAATGTCAGGCTATCATCATTGATAGTCGTCGATCGGTGTCAAAACTTAACATATCTGAACCACCATCAATTTACTATGAAAACTGTGTTATTCTCCACCGCACTTGTGTCAAGGATCTGGATTTAACTATTGACCCCTCTTTGTGTTGGATGTTATAGGTGTCAGAGGTTTGTCGTAAAGTCACAGGCATACTTTGTTCTATCTATCGTCTTAAGTTCTTTCTGCCCTCTTCAACTAAACCAATCTGTAAATCTCTAATTCTTCCATTATTTGACTATGCCGAGGTGTGGCTCACTAGTATTTCTCAGGAGCTGTTAAACAGGTTGACAGATTACTTAACAACTGCATACGATTCATCTTTGGCCTGCTCAAATTAGATCACGTATCAGAATTTCGCTCCCAGTTAATGTGGTTGACTATACGCCAGCGCAGAGATTTTCAGTTCTTAATGATTCTTCCTCACCCCTTTATCTGAGAGAAAGATTCCAATTTCGTAGTGACACTCAATTTCTCGATCTCCATTCTTAACATATTTATTACTGTCTACTCCTCTCCACTATTCCGGGTTTATGTCAAATTATTTCACAGTAACTTCCATCTCCCGCTGGAACAAGTTGCTTATTGACCTACGAATAATACCCACAGAAGTTTTTTTTAAAGAAAACTATACGAACGTATCCGTAGCCAACAAAGTTGAGTCCACGTACTTTATATGTTTATATTTATTTGTATATACATTTATTGTGATTATTTGTGTAAAGGTCTATTTATTTATATATTGTGTATCAATGGGGGATGAGTCGCTCGCGTCCGTAGGCTTCGACCACCAAACCTTATACCCACCCTACACGTGTCCCCCGGGTGGTGCTAAACGAGCGACAAAGCCGAAAAAATAGACTCGGCTTCCCGCCGTGTGGTAGCGGCGTAAAAGCTACCACCACCCCTTGTTCGCACCATGAGTCAGGAGATAAAAGAAATGGCCCCGAGTTCCCGGCGCCCCTTTAATGGGGCAGGGGTGCGAAGAATCTCCTGGAGAAAAACCGGCGACGAGGTTCGCCACCCGTCACGTTCTGTCTCCCGGAGGGGCGAAAAGTGGATTGCGGAAGCCCGTCTGGCTACGCTGAATGTATGTGGAGCAATGAATGATAAGATGGATGAAGTATGCGAAATGATGAATGACAGAGGAATAGATGTGTTATGTCTAAATGAGACGAAACGAAAGGGAAAGGATGCCACTACACATGGCACGTATACCGCGTATTGGTCTGGTGTAGACGAGACCGAACGGGCATGCCAGGGTGGTTTCATCCTTTCAGAAAGAATGGGTCAATGTGTGAAAGAGTATGAATGTGTAAGCCCGAGGCTGCTATGGATACGAATGAAAGTGGGCTTAAGGAAGCTGTTCTTGCTAGGGGTGTACGCCCCAGACATGTCTAAGCCCACTTACATCCGAGAGCAGTTTTGGGACATGGTAAGGATGGTGTTGACAAAATGTAAGGAAAATGAAAATATTATTGCGTTAGGAGACTTTAATTTAAGGGTTGGGGTGAAGAGGTCTGGTTATGAAAGGATATTGGGAACGTTTGGTGATGAAAGCATAAATGAGAATGGTGAAGACCTCCTCACCGTATGTGTGGAAAAGAATCTTTTTGTGACGAATACTTTTTTCGTCATAAGAAGATTCACATGTATACATGGGAAAGAGGTGATGATAGAAGCATGATAGATTTCGTAATTGTGGATGAAAGAATGAGGAGCGCAGTCGTAGATACAAGGGTTTACCGGGGGTCCAACGTAGGGACGGATCATTACTTGGTCTTATGTTGAATTAATGGTCTTTTCAAGCGTTGGCGGCATCGGACATCTGAATCTACCACTGCGTTACAGCGTATAAGAATAGAGAAGTTACAAGATGAAGAAGTGAAAGAGAAGTATAAATGCAGACTGAGAGAAAATATTAGGTGTTTGAATGAGTTGTGTAGGAATGATTTAGACTTGAATACTGTGTGGGATAATATTAAGAAAGGTTTGGTGGATGCAGCCACCGAAGTATGTGGTGTAAGTAAGAGAACAAATGAAAGGAAAAGGAATACGTTTTTGTGGGATGATGAGGTACGGGTGGAAGTTGAATCAAAGAAGAAAGCATGGTTAGACTTACTAGCAACTAAAGCTGGTAATTCTGGCGGTGTGAATGATGAGATTGAAAGAAAAAAGGCAGAATTTAGACATCTAAATAAGAGAGTAAAAGAAGTAGTTGAAAGGAAAAAGAAAGAAAGAACGGATAAGAATGATAACAGGATATCTGATAATTTCCAGGCTAATATAAAAATGTTCTGGAAACTCGTAAGAAAAGCCAGGGGAAATACAAAACAGCCTATAATTAATGCTATAAGAGACGAGAATGGATGTATTCTGAATGATGAAGTTTCGAATTTAAACAGATGGAAGGAATACTTTGAAAACGTGTTTATGAGTGAAGAGTCGTCTGAATTAAATGAACAAGAAATTCCGAAAGATGTGGAAAGGGGTGTGGAGATAAGTGTAGATGAAATAATGAAAGCAATGAAAAGCATGAAAGCAGGTAAGGCAGCTGGATATGATAGAGTATCACTCGAGATGCTAAGGGCTGGAGAGGGAGTGGTGGCAGGTCTGCTGTACACCTTGTTTAATTTGTGTTGGGAATTAAAACGGGTACCGGATGACTGGTGTAAAGCAGTTATAGTACCAATATATAAAGGAAAACGGTCACAGCAGGACTGCAAAAACTACCGTGGTATCAGCTTGCTTAGTATTTTGGGTAAACTGTATGCTAAGGTGTTAATTGAAAGAGTTATGAAAGAAACTGATGGAAAAATTTGGGATGTGCAAGCAGGTTTTCGAAAGGGAATGGGGTATACAGATCAAGTCTTTTCTATGTGCATTATTGCGGAGAAGTTTTTGGCTAAAAACCGGAAAGTTTTTTGTGCGTTCATGGACTTGGAAAAGGCTTATGATAGAGTGGACAGGAATGTGTTATGGCAAACACTGAACTCATATGGGTTGAGCGCTGGTTTGATACAAGCATTGAGGTCTCTTTATAGGGATTCTAGTGCTTGTGTTAGAATCAACGGGGTCTACTCGGACTGGTTTGGCATCCGAAAAGGTGTCAGACAGGGCTGTGTGACTTCCCCTTGGCTGTTCAACCTATTTATTGACAGGTGTTTGCAAACTTTGAAAGATGAAGAATGTGGGTTAAGAATGGGCGAGTTAACCGTCAAATGCCTTTTGTATGCCGATGATCAAGTCATATTTGCGTCATCGGCGGCTGAGTTGCAAATGATGGTTACATTAATGAACTGGGCATTAAAAGAAAGGGGAATGAAAGTGTACGCAAGTAAGACGAAAGTGATGGTTTTTGAAAGAGAGGAAAGCAAAACGGTATGTGAAATAAGATTAGAAGGAGAGTTAATTGATGAGTTTGTGTATTTGGGATGTGTATTTAGTAGGGATGGTAGATATGATAGGGATATAGAACGACGAGTAAATGCAGGGAATAGAGTGAATGGGGCACTACACTCTATTGTGAAGAACCAGAATGTATCAAAAAAGGCACGTATGGTAATTCATAATGCTGTGTTAGTCCCTACTTTAATGTATGGTAGTGAAAGCTGGGTGTGGCAGAAGAAGCACGAAAGTAGAATAAATGCTGTAGAAATGCGGTCTTTAATGAGTATGCTAGGGTTGAATCTGAATGACAGGGTGAGAAATTGCGTGATAGGAGATAAATGTGGTATGCAAGATGATGTTGTGACCAGGATTAAGAAAGGAATGCTTCGGTGGTTTGGTCACGTAGAAAGAATGAATGAGGAAAGAGTGACAAAGCAAATTTATATGGCAGATGTGAACGGAAGAGTCGGGAAGGGACGCACTAGAAAAAAGTTTATCGACCAAATTGGCGATATTTTGAAAATGGGCCACGTTAAAAGTACCCTTAATCGACGAGCATGTATGCGTAGATATATGGATGTAAAGGAGGCGATAGAGGTATGTCAGGATCGTGTCAAATGGAAGTCCGTAGTCTCTGCCTACCCCTCTGGGCGACAGGCTTGAGTGTTTAAGTATTATGGATTGTGTATCAATTATCACGTTAGCTGCCAGAATGATTTTTCTAAAAACGAAATTTTTTTTTAAATTTTGTCAGGAACCGTTTATACCCTAAAAATATAGTAATACTTAATTTACATTGCTCATATACTTATTATTTACATATTTACAATTCTTCGAACATGACACGGCCTGAACGGAATATTTTTCAACACTACGCCGCGCGGGTCACTTTGTTGGACACGTGGACGTGGATGATGGCTATTATTTGGGCGCGTAGCACGCGCCAATAGGAAGTCCTAGAGTTTCGGCCAATCATAATGCATGATTCCACTGTCCCTCGCTCTAGGCTAGGCCAAGATCAGTTGCACGTTGCACTTGCATCGGAATCCCATTGAACCCTTTTTGTTTTATTACGATTTTGAGGTTATTACAACTATTCGTTGATTTTAAGCGTCGTAAACAGTAAATATAATATTAAATTAAATTCAGCCATAATAAAATATCTAATGACTACTCCACAGGAAATAGATACACCAAGACTGGTAAGACCGTTGCGAGGAATACATAACCTTACATGGAAACAAGGCGTTTCTAAAAATATTCGTAGGAACTGCCAACATTGTTACAAAAACAATGTCAAGAATCTAGGAAGACTATAAGCTCGCAATAAGACAAAAAAAGTTGCGTAAAGCGTAGACAGAGAAACCTATAGACAAATTGACGCCTTCTTTCGCATTCGCAAACGAAAAAGATAGATTTATGCATACGTCTTGCATAGAAATGAGATAGAGCGGTGTGATTGTTTGTCCCTTTCTCCGTGCCGGTTTTTTTGCCGAACTTTGACAGCGTAGCGATTTAAGGAGTTTACAAGTTGGTTTAAGTGAGAAAAAAGTGTTTTGTTAGCTTAAGATTGGTGAATCTTGTTCAGTTCAGTCCTTAGAACAGTTAAAATTTTTATCTAAGTGTATTTAAAAGTCATAAAGATTATTCTATAACCTAAAAATTCGTTATCGTTCTTTCTCACTCGAGGCCACGCCGATCATTAGTCTATAGGTTTCTCTGTCTATGGAGTAAAGCTATGTTTGCGCATACACTCGGGTCCAGTCCTGTGCGGATGGCTAGTTTCCATGGCATGGTCGTGACCGAAATTCGGTCTTCAAGACATTATAATTTTTAAATGATTGTACTAGGAGTGGTTCGAACCCAAGTTTCTTAGTTGGCAGTCCGCACTTAAACCATTAGTCTATTGTCGCTTTTTTAAGCAATTTGTGAAATTGGTTTCAGAGGTATATTGGCTGAAGTAGTTTCCACCAGACGTACATTCGTATGGTCGTTTATTTAATGTAATTAAAAAAACGCAAATTCTTACGTACGTTATTTCATTTAATATGCGAATTAGATAATTATTATCAACTAAATGTAATAAATATTTTTGACGTTTTCCATTTCGCAATAACTTTGCACAAGCGTACTCATACGATATACAATAACCTTGTACCTAAATCCGAAAAATTATGAAGTTATTTCTCTATATTTAATTCCGACGTGTTTAGTTTTTTTGTCGCTAATTTAACTTCGAGTCTTTCAAACAAAGCAAAATATTAAAAAAATAAGCAGAATTAACTTTTTTTACTTAACGTCGTTTCAATATGTGCCTTACCGTAATGTTTGGATTATGGAGTGTAGAGGTAAGGAGTACACTCTGTAATACCCTGTAGCTACTCGAGCGCTGTTGTGAAGAGTTTTTGAACTGTTATTTACCGCTTACAGACTGATGGACACATTTTCAGCTATTCTCCTATGGGAGATTGTCCTCCTTGCCTCTATAGTCTATGGTTTGCATAATTAAAATTCATTGATATGCAAATAATAGGCAAGAAGATTCAAATAATCGTTAAAATATTCAAATAATCGAATCATTAATTTCTTAATGTATTATTTAATTAATAAAATTTTTA
This sequence comes from Parnassius smintheus behrii, assembly GCA_036936625.1. Lineage (NCBI taxonomy): Eukaryota > Metazoa > Arthropoda > Insecta > Lepidoptera > Papilionidae > Parnassius > Parnassius smintheus. The sequence goes on from JAUPFT010000017.1 coordinate 4,392,054, forward strand.
TTTTTAAAATTCCTCAAATTACATGAATCATGAATAAAACCCGTTTATATTTTTACTTTTTCAACGACAATGGCGGACTCCCAAATAAATTTTAGTTGACCCGAAACCCGTTAATAAAAAGTTGAAGACGAAAGTTTTAAAAAAGAAAGTTTTGTTAAGGTGAGGTGGTTACTTGAATGATTTTAAAGATAAATTACCATTTCAAAAATTCTGACTGTCCAGGCTAATCTTCGGAACGCTTCAATTGATTGAGATGAAACTTAACGACCAGATAGGGAGCATTGTCAGGAAGTATATATACTATATTCTGTTCGAATAATTTGGAAATTTATCTTGATATATCGAAACATTTATAAAATAAATGATACTTAATGATTATTTTAAATTTAAATAACGCCACAAAAAGAGATTGGTGTCGCTAAGTCTTTAAGAAAGTTCGTTCCTAGGCTACAACTGTTCTGTTGCAAGTTCATATTTGCTAACTACCAGTACCTATATAAATAATTTTTCTTTTTGTTTTCCTCGTTTATTTTGCCATTGGCTACAAGGCTTTTAACGAAAAAGAATAAATTACTGGCTTTAAAACATAAAAAATATGATAACTTTCTTCATAATATGTTAGAGTCACATTGCATTGTTTTAAGAGATTTTGTTAGCAGCTTAAGCCGCTAGGCAGTCGATGTTGGCAGTATGCGAAGTTCTTAGGGCAAAATATCTTGATATCACCATATAAGCACTTGTTTAATTTTTTCGCTAGTAGTTGACATGCGCAAATATTTAATACACAAAATTGCACTAATTTTACGAATCAAAACCACTTCAAATATTTTAACCTTAATACAGGAGCAGCAATCCGCTGGCGATAAACTTCCTGTCATATCTCTCATATTACTTCCTAGCAACTCAACGCAGAAGAACTGGAATTTCATATACAGTAAAAAAAACAGAGACATAGCGTCTTCGACCACAGCTAAAAGACATCTTAACTTTATTTAGGTATTTTGCATTTAATATCACTGATGGTATCATAGTGTACACTTACTTACTCAAATCTTATCAGAAATGAGAGAAGAACTGTATCCAGAAGTGGTACATATGCAGGCAATTTCTATATGTATATAAGAGAGATTATATATGTATATATGAAGATAAGAATACCGTATAACTTTTAGATGTTTTATAATTTAGTTAACTTATTCATAACACAAAGATGTTGTACTGATTTTAATGAGGTCCTCATCACCTATAAATCTAGTCCGACTTCGATATCATTACTTGTTCTCTATCGTATAGAAATATCTAAATAAAATCTATCGTATAGAAATCATCATCATCCAGCGCTTCATGCTCCCACTACTGAACATACACTTCACCCAAAAAATTTTACAAAACGTAGTCCTCCAGACATCTATTTTACTTCATTATCGAAATATTCGAGGCGAAATTAACCAACATTCCTCTAAAAACCATATCAAACAACTTTAGGACTCTAGATGGAAGGATATTAACAGGCTACGGGGAATATTAAATGTTAATTTATTTTTTCTTGTTTTCTGTTACCCCATTCAAAATGCAACCACTGTCCCAAGGTTGACAGGCTAATAAAGCTTTTGGTGTTAAATTCGCCTTGTGAAACTGTGTAAGTGTTTTTTAATTTTTTTAATGAATACTCGTAAGGGTAACAAACGAGCACACAGTCCAAAATCCTCAATTAAGAATCAGAATGCAGACATATTGCCACTCTTGAAAACTAAGATGGAATGCCTGGTATCCAGTAAAAAAACACCGATTCTCTACACTTACCATACAAAACACAGCAACATTAAGCTGCTATTATATGAGAGCATGTACTCGCGCTGGTCAAGTCGACGCATTCGTGCTAAAACCATAAAAAGTTGTAGCACGTAAGCTGCAGCGTGGCTCTACCACGTCTATTTTAGGTTCAATAAAGAATAAATGAAAGTTTTCACTTCACTTTTGTCACATTTTGTTATAAAATTTTACACAAGAGAAGGCCGCAGCAATATCCAATCTACGGAACTGCTACTGACTGACTCAATGTTTTTGCCGCGAACCGCTTAATTGAAAACTTTAATGGAAAACGCACATCGTGTTCCCGGCAATAAACTAAAGCAGAAAGTGTTTTAAAAGTTATGGTTTCAACAATTTTTATATATAATTGAATTGAGATGTGACCTGAGAGTTCTACGTGGTGGTAAATGGTAACTGTAGTCCCTCATGCAACCAACTTCAAACATTACGGAACAGAAGGCTACTCTGTGTTGTCACCTCTGAGGACTAAGATTGAATTATTTGCGGCTTGTAATTATAACGGAACTCTGTGCCCTTCGGACCGGAATAGAGAAGTCTACTATATACCCCCGTTTAGCGGCAGAAGTAGGTGAAAGGCAGCGCCTTAACAAGTAATAAATTTTCAAACTCATACAAAGAGTTTAATACTATGTTATACTAGCGATCTGACCTAATTTCGTCTGGAAGAGATTTATTCATGTGGCTTTATATAGATTTAAGATATTTCAAGTACATGAATTTTTTCAATTTTTGGTATTTTTTTAATCTTCAATTTTTTTTCGGATTAAAAAAGTATAAAATAAATAACTCGGTCGTGGGCGATTCGAGGCGCTATGCGCTGGATTCGGTCAAGTGGAAAGAGCTGGCAATGGGGTGCCCCAGCCCAGAGATGAGGACAGTATTCCATGTGAGACCTAACCTGCCTCCATGTTCTCGAAAATATTTCATTTCAGCTGCACGCCGATTTAATAACGATGTTTTCCTTTATCGTGGAAATCTAACTGGGTGCTCGCGTTCTGTAAAATGTTCGCTAATATTTGCACGTCATACTGAAAACTTAGTAACAAATTTAGTTAAATTTTTTTCTTACTAAAAGGTACAAGCGGACATTTATTTTCCATTAAGAACCCAAATAAAAATGTTTTGTAACTACTGAAGTTTAAGATAGAATGTCTTTTTAAGGTAACATTAAAAAAAATTATCCTAGTATTGAAGTGAGTAATTTTTTCCTGGTTAAGCTGATCCGTTCGTACAGCAACGTTAAATCTAAAAAGTTACAGATTTTGGACAATGCCCCTTAAAGCGTTATATCGTTGTAGCGTTTATACGTGGTAGATTCATTCTGCGATTATATAGTTGTAGCACAAATTAGTTGGCTCGACCGGGGAAGGAGCACGCTCTCACGGAGCACCAGCTTAATGCTGCTGTGTTTCGTATAGAGAGTGTAGATAACCGGAGACCCATTTTCCTGGAAACAAGGCATTCCATCATAGTCCTAAGGGGTGACAACGCATCGGAGATGGATGTAGATATCTATGGACCACATCATTTACATACTATGAGGTGGACTGTGTGCTCAAAAAAGGTGTACTCTGATCATCAAACCGTCTACTATAATTGATTAATATAGAAAAGAGACATATCTTCCTTTTACCTGGTTTAGAGCTACAAAAGGTTTGTCTTAACACATCATCATCATAATTACATTCCATCAAAAGTCCGCTGCTAAACATAGACCTTTTTAACGAATCGTCTCATAAAAATGATATTGGCCACAGTTGGCACGCTTGGCAGGTGAGTTGGCAACCGCAGTTACTTAATGTTGTTATCATAAAAATGCTGATATCTATCACCTGTTCCATTTCCCTATGTCATCTCTTATGAAACCGACGAAACGATGTGGAGTAGTTGACTTATTTGATTATGCCTCAACGCGACTCAATGAGTTCATCGCCGAATTACAGAAAATACCTACGTTAAATAAGCAGCTAAATGATGCTATGTTTTGTATACTATGTGTGGAGAACCAGAGACCTTTTTTACTGTAAACGATGCATTACATCTTAATCCTCTTTGGGTGTAATGCATTTGTATTTTGATACTTAATCGGGAATAAATGTAGAATTGTATGGATTACATTAGAGCATCTACTTACCATCAGACGAACCGTTTGCTTCCACCGTGTTTGTCACCCTTATCCTATAAAAATGTAATATGACGAAATTCACATTACGTATAAAACACACGGGTTATCTGAATTATTTTAGATATAACATATGTGTGAACAATAACGAAAACCCCGTTTTAATGGGTCGATTCAAATCTGGGAACGTTAATTTGCCCGTTATCGGCAGACAATTTAAATGTGATTCAAATGGTGTTTTATAAGCATTTACAAGTATTTTATTGCACATTAGACATGATAAATTTTTATTACTCGACTCTACTACCCCAGCCTAATCGAAATGTCTGAGTGAGAAATTGTGAGTTAAGAGAAAAATGTGGTTTCACAATGATGTTGTGACCAGGATTAAAAAAGAATGCTTCGGTTGATTTTTTCATGTAGAAAGAATAAACGAAATAACAGGGTGGCAAAGGGCGGACTTGCGATAAGACCGTCCATTGTGGCACTTTTAATCTTGTTTCTTTCCTTCTTCTTTCGTTCATATATTTTTGGTGTACAATAAGTAGTTAGTTATCTATCAATCTATCTATTTGTCTGTGAGCCGCAGCATCTTTCTCATAACATCTCAGTATGATATAATACTGCTGTCGCCAACTAAAACACAATCTAGTAGATCTATATTTGGCAGCGGACTTTAGACAGGCTGTAATGGATTGATAAATGGATGCCGGTGATAATTCGTCTTACTTGTCGTTATACAACGATATGTGAAAATACGTAGAAATGGACATAATGCATACTTCGTTCTCTAGTTTTAAGTATTTAATACGTAAAAAATTCACAAGTATATCATAAAATTATTAAATTTATGTTATATAGACTATATTTATTAAATACACAAACTGTAGATGTATTCTTTCTATATAATCGTAAGTTGAGGTTATCTGTAAGACGATGAACACATAGCATGTAGCCCTCGCATTGTTTTACTATATTTTGCCTCATTGTTGTGTGTCATCTGTTGATGATCCAAATAAAGACAAAAAAGTGTGTCATCTGTTGATGATCCAAATAAAGACAAAAAAACAATCAGCGATTGGCGTTGGCAAATTGATTGATTTATTTAGATGTTTAATAATATAATAATAACATCCACTATCTTTGTTTTAACTCAGATTCGTTTCATTAAGGAAACCATCGTTTTCAACTCGCCCGTGAATGACGCAAATATAACTTAATCATAGGCCGTTGAAAGGCATTTGACGGCTAGCTCACCCATCTTTAACCCATATTCATCTACTTTCAAAGATTTTTTATAAATCTGAAGTGGTAACTCTTTAAAAAAATAAACATTTAATCTAGAACAACTTTTTAAAAATTTTGGCAGTACAGAAATAGGTCTAAATTAATTGGAGTCCAAATTAATACCAGATTTAAATAAAGGCATATAACTTTACTACGTTTCATTTAATTAAAACACACCAGTTCGATACCTGCATTAAAAATAATAGCAAATTGGGGTTCGATTTCATCTTATCATCATTACAGCTCCTCACAAGTCCACTGCTGAACATAGGCCTCCACCAAAGAATGCCACAAAGCACGGTCTTGAGCCACCTGCATCCATCGACTGCATGTCTAACAAGATCGTCGCGATATATAGTGGGGAGACGCCCTTTACTACGCTTACCGGTTCAAAGCTGCCACTCGAGAACTATTTTTTCCCATCGTTTGTTCGTTCCCCGGCTATATAGTTAAAAAGTTAAAGTTACAGCCTATATACCTCCCACTGCTGGGCACAGGCCTCCCCTCATTTTTGAGAGGGTTTTAGGGCAAGGAAGTGTCCGCCACGCTGCCCCAATGCGTGTTGGCAAACTTCACATGTCTTCGATTTTTTTTCCTTATTTCTCAGATATGCAGGTTTCCTCGCGATGTTTTCTTTCACCGCCGAGCACGTGGCAAATAAGCACTTTAAATTGCAATTAACAATTTCATTGGTGCCGGCCGGGATCGAACCCGGTTTGCTCGCGTACTGTGAAATTTACAGCGAGCGCTATCCATCTGAGCTACCACGGCTCCTGGCTATATGGCTAGTTCATTTTTACTTTAGCTTTCTAATCCATGGGGCTATATCGGTCACTCTGTTCTACTGCGGATATCCTCATTTCTTAGTTTATTACGCAAAGAAACCTCGAGCATAGCCCTCTCCATAGCTCGCTGAGCGACTTTGAGCTTCCTCATACGGCCAGAAGTAAAGGACCACGTCTCAAGTTTACCACGTAGTAAAACCCCTCATAGCTCGCTGAGAATGATCCTGCAGAATGCCACCGCGACTGTGACTGGCACTACAGTCCGGACAAGACAGTGACGAGCCTAGAGTGCGTCGACGGGAACCTGATATCCGTCCGGAAGAGAGGACAGCAGACGGTCCAACAGGTAAGGTGTATGAACCGAGCCATTTGGTATGGTGGGCATTAAAATCGCCAAGGATCACGATCTTTGCAGATGGGATCTGCTGTAGCACGGAATCCGTAGCCATTTGGACGTCGTCTATGAGTCAATCTATTTTGGAATTACCGCTATGGGACCTATATAGGCACCCGTAGACGCGGGGATGTTTTTCGCAGTCTATGCGCAGCCATGGGATGGACAGGTTCGTACCTTCAAGACAGCCGCGGCGTCGAAAACAGATGTCCTCTCTGATGTGCAAACTCCAGCCCGGGGCACAATGGAGTGTTCTAATTTGTACCCCTGGTAGGAGAGATATGAAGTATTCGATGGAGAAGATACCTGAGTCCCGGTTAAAAAGAGCAAGGCTGACTTTGCCGTCTCCAGATGATAATGGACAGCGTTAAGGCTGGAATGAAGTCCCTGATGTTCCAAAAATTCACGGAAAGCGTGGCAGGAGTCACCTTGGTGATGTTGCTTCGCTTGCCCCGAGCAGGTTTAGTCGCGAGCGGAAATGCCCCCCCCCCTGGGCATACGTGGGGAAGAATAGGATAACTTGGTTGTGGATGCTCAGCGAGGGATTCTCTGCCACCAGGGGCGCTGGTACTCACGGGGTAGTTTTTTATTGATTCCGCTACTATGTTAAGCGGCCCCCGCCCCCGGAATTGTGCCTCCAGCCACCGCACTTACCAAGCGAAACGCAGAGGTAAATCTCCACTTCACGCTGGTATTCTGTGACAGCGCGGGGCTCTACCACTATTAAAAATATGAAATCTGTAATTATAATTCTTAAACTTTAATGTCAAGTTTAAATTATTGTTGAATGTCAAATTATTCATTATTAAATTAGAATTATATCCAAGTTTATTTTCCTATGATTACTAGAGATGGGCCGAATATTCGTTTTATATTCGGTATTCGGCGTATTCGGCAGCTTTACCGAATATTCGTATTCGGCTAAATCACCGAATATTCGTTTTGATAGTGTTCAATGTATTGAAATTTACAAATTGACTAATGCGATGTCTTTTACTGTTGAAAGTGTTTATGGGTTAAATCTACTTACTCTAGAGTGCCTCAAATGCATCTATACATTTATGTTTTTGAGGCACTGTAGATTTATTTACGATTATGGCAAATAGAAACCTGATAAAATGTTTTTGGAATCAAACAAAGAAACATTACATTAGATTAGTACATTTTCTTTACTTTGGTCGTCAGTTTCTCCAAAATAAGTCCAAATAGTAAATCTCCTGCCACTCATTTTTATCATATAATTATCAATTTTCACTAAGAATAAAACAGCGAAATACTTTTTTAACACAAGAATAGTCAAAACATAAGCATGTGCCGGCAATTTCCTCAGTACTAGATGATGCAATAACTCTCAGGTGTGGCGGGCAGCGAGAGGCAGGGTCCGGCGCTAATCCCGTGCGCCTTACGGTAACAAGTTTCGACATAAATTGGTTGAGTCCCGAGGTTATCCTGCCGAATAATGTTCGGCCGAATATTCGGTTTGGTAAAAATTTTACCGAACATTCGGCCGAATATTCGTATTCGGTGAAATCCATATTCGGCATAAATTGGTTGAGTCCCGAGGTTATCCTGCCGAATAATGTTCGGCCGAATATTCGGTTTGGTAAAAATTTTACCGAACATTCGGCCGAATATTCGTATTCGGTGAAATCCATATTCGGCCCACCCCTAATGATTACCTCTGTATATAAGGCAATATTACGTCATCTACTTCATGCACATTTAAGTTATTCAATATATTTTAATTATTGATTCTTGTTCATGTTACCTCTTCTCCCAACAAGAATGATTAATATACTAGTAGGGCAAAATTTACTAGTCACAATTTAATAGTCACATTAGCTTGACCTTTGGGTAATGTTTTGAGTCCAAGATATATAACCGTCGTATCTTTAAGCTTAAAATGCTTTTTAAGAGTGGTTCACCACATTAATCCAATGGTCGATTTGAACCCACAACTTTTGACCACCGCCAATACACAATAAATGTGAAAAATTTGTGAAATTTCTTTCTGTCCCTCTCTTTGAATAAAGAGAAAATGTGTTACATGGACAAATGAAGTTCAAAATTATTGTATTTTTTTTTAAATTTTATAACATTAATCGGCACTTAAAACAATCCAATCAAATATATCAATACAATCATCAAAATAAATTACTTGTTTTCATTCTCTTGTCACTCTTTTTACAAGAAAAAATTGTGTTTCGTAGAAACATGAAATGCAATTGGTAAATAGTAAATCTTAGTAACCTATAACTTTACAGTCAGGTCTCCACAAGGGCAAACTAAACAGAAGTGGAAGAAATTAGTTATAAAGCTATTTTGTGTTGCCTATTGGAACTCGATGTGCGTTTCCAATAAAAGTGGTTGAGTGGTTCATCGAAATCACATCGAGTTAGTCAGATGCAGTTCCGTTGATTGAATGTTGTTTAGGATACTGAATTTCTATCACAATATCAGTTTTTCGTTCTTTAAGTTTTTCATAAATAAGAATCACAATTTTTTACGTGGTAGTTTTTACGCTATATTATATGGTTGGAGTACGAATGGATCGGTTCCACCGGAAACGGACCACTCTCTCATTGAATGTGAGACTGTGCGTGCGTTTCATAGTTTTTCGATGTAAAAAATACGTTACGCGACTTTCTCGCTGTTACCTTCAATTTGTAATAGATTCCTTAGACCACTGAAAAGTGTAAAATAATTCCTTTTTTTTACAAAAATTGTGAACCCAATTCTAAAAAAAAAAATATTTTAACATAATAGCCTCTGAAGTATCTGTTTCACGCTGGTATTCTGTGAGAGCGTGGTCCTACCACAATCGAGCCGTCCCATTCTTGCCGCAGCCATATATACATGTAGCTGCAGCGTGGAAAAATTTATTAAATTTAGGTATTAGCTACTTTGATGAGATAACATAGATGCCGTTGAAGGCGAGGCAAGAAAGCTTCGATCAACAATAACAACTGTTGATCGAAGCAAGGGATCTTGCTCCTTATATATGCCGGTTTAACAAACTAATTTACAATGAATTTTCAACAACATCTGAAATGCGCTATAGTTAAAATTTACGAGAGAAATAATTCAAATTTTATAATAAATTTCACTGGAGTCGTGACAGGCTTTGCGAGCATAGCAAACAGAAAGAGAAAAGGAAGAAAGATTACTCGGTTATTACAGCACTTTATTACGTTAATACTTAATGTATTGTGCGATTTTATTATAAACTAGCCTATATTATAAACATGGAACGGCTCCGCACTAAACAGAGCGGCTTACCGCTAAGAGGTGCAGGAACTCTATGGATGTGAGCGGCTCACAACCGATTGTTGTTCCTTAGGGACAGGCCTATGTTCAGCAGTACACGTGTGCTGGGCTCTAATGCTGATGATGACGAATATAAATATACGACGTAAGTGCAACTGCTGGTCAAGTCAAAATCAGTAACTGGGGTTTCCTGTCAAGGAAATTCCAGTAACATCACGGAGTTATTTTAATGTAATAAAATAATGTAATATATATTTTTACATATATAATACTTGAACCTTCATAGGTGTAACATACATGACTTTTTTTTAATAGAATTAATGGTGACAAACTAGCATATTAACTAACAATAACCATCGCTTAAAAATTAAAATACGAATGCTTTGTCATCCAATGCCTCGTTGCCAGTTCAACAGGGTCTTCTGTTCTTTACACTAATCTTACGAACCATAGCAGCATTATGCTGCTATTTTACGTTAGTATTGTTACGAGCTTGAGGTTCGTGACAAAAAAACTGCCGATTGAATTACCGAATACCAATTCAACTTAAAAACACTAATAATTAGTCACACTGATTCACTTTATTTCGATCCGAAGCTTGGCTTTGTCTCGCCAAATACAATACTGCCCCGATCGCGTCTTGCAGCGCCTTTAAATACACCTTTTTCACCGAAATATCCAGAATATTCAAGTAAATACGGGTGCCAACCGACCAGGCGCAGAAAGTTCGAGTGTGGGGCTTCTAGAAAGCTCTTCTTCTTCTGTTCGATACTAGATGGCGCTGTTGGTCGAAAGTCAAGATTGACATGTTCTAGGAAGCCCTCGTCACTCTGGTCCTCGACACTAGATGGCGCTAGTGCCAGGTACCTGACGTCAACTTAGGCGCGCAACAGTATTCTATTAGAACATGGTCCTTCTCCGGTAGATTCCCTTTCGTTTTGCAGTTGAATAAAACTGTATTGTGATTCTACCGGAAAAAACGTTTTTGATTAAAAAATCTTTTTCATATATTGTTTCATAAACAAATAAAATGTACTTGTACTCTGGTACATTTTAATCCCAAAATATGACAATCTTGTTTTCGAAATCCACAAAGTGTGGTGTGCGCACAAGTGAAACCATAAGTTCTCTCTAGCTCAAGTATAAATACAGCTTTGCCGAGACGGCTCGACAGCTGTTACAACAAGAAGCCGCCATGTTCGCGTGTTAGTCCCACAACATTTATATGATTCATGTGTACACTGCCTTGCACCTTTTGTTCAAAATCATAAGGCACGACTTACCTTCGAGTAGTTATGTTTGTACCATCACAGCCTATAAAAGTCCATTGCTGTACGTAGGCATATCTATAAATTACCTGATCGAGGACGAGGGGGATTTTGCCGTAGTCGCTACTACAAGTTGGGTGGCAAGCGCAGTTTTTTATAATTTTGAGTTGTTATGAGGAAAGTGCTGCTGTCCATCTCCCTTTTCAATCTTCCTCTGTCGCCTCCCACGACACACACAGTGCGATATGCAGTAGTGCATATTTATACACGACCACCACACAGTTAAAAGTTAATGAATGTTTACAATTAAGGCTCTAAAATTAGTGTACTATAACTTAAAATTGCCTTAACGGTAATGGCGCTGGATTTAATCGAACTCGGCTTCTCGATAACTGAAATTTCTAGGTAAAGGCTTATCTTTTAAACGACAACTATGGCACTATGATATTTTATGATTTTGAATATTATGTACTACTACTATTGATATACCTTAACGTTAAATATTTTAAAATTTTGAAGACTGTAGTGATATATGTATGTCTTAGTTTTATTGGTTGGTTTTAAAATATGAATCTCTGAGAGTTTACAACATCTTTGCAACATTTGCCGTATTGACTTTCGGTCCGTGGGGTACGCGAGCGGTGTAGTTCGTAAAGGAACGGTATCGGGAAATAATTGTCGCAGCTGGTGATTAGGGACTGTTTCTTTTCTCGTTCAAAAGCAAAGTATAGCCATTCCGCGAAGAAAAAGCCAGCGTTCTTAGCACGATACCGCGTGAAGTAGGACTGATTGATAATTTAAGCTTTTAGTTTTAGTTTTTTTTTTTTATTGAATAGGGTAACAAACGAGCACACAGTCCATCTGACGGTAAGTGTTTGCTGTGGCCCATAAACATCATCTACATATCCTCGATTACGTATCAAAATGAAAGAAAGAAAGAAAGAAAATGTTTATTTCGCACATAGGTACAACGCCATGTTGTACATAGTTGTGTTATTTCTAAGCTTTTTTTAAATAATATAGAATAGACGTTACAGAATGTGACGAAAAGAGGCCGCACTCAGCAATTGACGTGGCGAACCACAGCCGCTGTTTTTCAGTGTGGTCCGTTTCGTCTCTTATGAGTAGTTCGAGCGGTGGTCCATATCAATATATCACAAATAAATCCCAACGGTAAGTAAAACATATAAAATAAACAAACAAGGAGAAAAAAAAATACACAAGATGACTAGGCTATACACAAATTGTGTTCTAAAATAGTAATTTTAGATTTTCAGCTCAGTAGAGCTGAAAATCTAAACAATAATGGAAGGACAGCGACGTAACCAAAATACAATGTAATCGAAACAATAACAGGTAGTAAAAAATTTAATAAAAAAGAAAAATAATTAAAAAAAAAAAGAAAAAATAATGATCATTTCCTGGACTAAATTAGACTATTATGTGCTAATTAGTTTTATTTATGTTTTTCGTAGGTAAATCAAGGAGTGGATCACCAAAGTCAGCATCGACACTCCCGGAGCTACTCAATTGTGGAGTTATGTTTTTGTTTGATTTGTTTTTGCAACTCTTATAACGCCATCTAGCGTGAAGGCGAGCGTCCGATTCAATATTGACACATTGACGGTGAAAAATTAATCCACACAAACTACACTTAACGCTATCTGACGGAGTATATTTTCCAAAGGTGCTGCACTTATTGGCCGTGTTAGAACAGATGTTATCTATTTTAAGATAAATAGCAACAGAGTTCAACAAGCAATCGCTAGATGGCAATATAAATATGAAATAATTATTAACTTAATTGTTTTTTTAATTTACAGTTATATAACTTTTCTTTTATTAAATATGTTTTAGTCACTATATCACAACACTAATTATCTTAATATACACTGCACACAAATAACAAAAGCAACAGTTCCGTTTTTATGAACAGCTGACGATACAACAGTTGATAATAGTAAATAAGGAGAAATCAATACTTTCAACAAATAATTATGGTTTTGTTAAAGACACACAACTGTACTGTTCGCAATATAATAACAATCACTCTTTCTGATTGATTAAACAATTTAATATCGGGAATTTTTGAGCAGATATAATACAGTATCACCATTTACCGAACTACCCGAAAGTCACTCAAATGCGGATGCGTTGTCAACCCTGAGGACTAAGATGGAATGCCTCTTTTCCAGTAAAAAGGATCTCCGATTCTCTACACTTACGAAACACAACAGCGTTAAGTTACTATTTCACGCTGGTATTCTGTGAGCTAAAGCTAAGCTATATCTAAGCTCAAAGTTACGTTACCTACGAGTACGTTTACCTGGGATAAATAGTCCGACTAGGTAAGTCCAACTTCGACCTAGAGGTCAATCGACGGATTCAACTCGGCTGGGCAGCGTTCGGGAAATTACGACACATCTTCTCCACCACCAGTGCTTGTTACCGGTGATGACATATGGAACTGAGACGTTGTCCTTCACTCCTGGCCGTATGAGGAAGCTCAAAGTCGCTCAGCGAGCTATGGAGAGGGCTATGCTCGAGGTTTCTTTGCGTAATAAACTAAGAAATGAGGATATCCGCAGTAGAACAGAGTGACCGATATAGCCCCATGGATTAGTAAGCTAAAGTGGCAATGGGCCAGCCATATATAGCTCGAAGAACCGACAATCGTTGGGGTCTTAAAAAAAGGTTCTTCTTTAAAAAAGGTTCTCGAGTGGCAGCCTCGTACCTATAGACGAAGTGTAGGGCGACCCCCCACTAGATGGAGTGACGACCTGGTGAGACATGCAGGAAGTGGATGGATGCAGGTGGCTCAGGACCGTGCTTTGTGGCATACCTTGGGGGAGGCCTATGTTCAGCAGTGGACTTGTGTATAATGATGATGATGATGATGATTCTGTGAGAACGTCATCCTTCCTCGGTCCAGCCGACCCATTCATTCTACAAAAATACTACTAATATATCTGCAACGTGGCTCTAAAACGTTTTTTATAATAATATTTTATTAATGGTTATAAGTTATTCTTGCGTCATCGGCGGCCGAGTTGCAAATGATGGTTACATTAATGAACAGATCACTAAAAGAAAGGGGTATGAAAGTGAACGCAAGTAAGACGAAAGTTATGGTTTTTGAAAGAGAATAAAGTAAAACGATATGTGAAATAAGAATAGAAGGGGAGTTGATCGAGCAAGTAGATGATTGTATATTTGGGTAGCGTATTTAGCAGGGATGGGAGATGTGATAAGGATATAGAACGACGAGTGAATGCAGGCATTAGAGTAAATGGGGCCCTTCACTCCATTGTGAGGAGTCAAAATGTGTCGAAAAAGGCACGTATGGCAATTCACAATGCTGTGTTGGTCCGTACTTTAACGTATGGTAGTGAAAGTTGGGTGTGGCAGAAGAAGCACGAGAGTAGAATGAACGCAGTAGAAATGCAGTCGTTAAGGAGTAAGTTAGGGCTGAATCTGAATGACAGGGTGAGAAGTTGTGTGATAAGAGAAGAGTGTGGTTTGCAAGATGATGATGTGACTAGGATTAAGAAAGGAATGCTTCGGTGGTTTGGTCATGTGGAAAGAATAAATGAGGAAAGAATGACAAAGAAAATTTATTAATCTTTATTAACTTTATATTATTTAACAATGTATTAGACATTTGATTATAAGAATTGCGTGGAAACTTTAGATAAACGCGACACAACTAAATACAATGAATGCAAAAATAAACATATTGATAAATACTAAAAATTAACAACTAAATCAAATGTCCAACATCAATGGCAAGGTAAGAACGAAACGACCACAGACACGAATAGTAAACAAGGCGTGGTCTATAACCTGTCAAAACAAACTCTGGAAGACGCTACAATAAAAGTTTTAGGAAGAGGTTTTAATTATGCAATTACACCGCGAAGAATCCCGTATGAAGACATTATCCGTAGTGTTGAGGATTGTCTGTATGAAAATAATATTGGTAAAGAAGATTTAGAGGCCATACGCCAATACATTTCCTCTATGTTACGTCGAAGTACAGTGCCGAAATTAAATCTTCCCAAAAATGAATTTAACGCGTTAAAAACCTTACGCAACAGACCAGAGCTTACGTTTCTCCGCGCAGATAAAGGAAATGCTACGGTTGTCATGGATACGTCGGATTACAATTTTAAAATACAACAACTTTTGTCGGATGAAAGTACATACCGTAAGGTCAAAACAGACCCTACAACTAATACGCTTAAAACAACTAGCGATCTAATTAAGAAATACTCCGAGAAATTGAATCTAGACGTCAATTCGATGATACCTTCGTGTGCAAAACCTCCCAAGTTGTATGGGTTACCAAAAATACACAAACCTAACGCTCCATTACGTCCAATAGTGAGTCAAATCGATTCGCGAACTTACAGATTGGCGCAACACTTAGCCAAAATATTATCACCACTCAGAGGACAAACAAGAGCACATACTAAGGATTCATACCATTTTGTCAGTAAGATAAAAGACCTACGTCTTGCTGACAATGAAACCATGGTCAGTTTTGATGTTCAGTCTCTATTTACATGCCTACCTGTTGAAGACTGCATCTCAATTATAACTAGGAAACTAGATGAAAATAACATGCCACCAGAATATGCAGAACTACTAAGACATTGCCTTACATCTGGCTATCTATTGTGGAAGGAAGAGTTCTACAAGCAAGTAGATGGTGTTGCGATGGGCTCACCTGTATCTCCCATTGTCGCCGATATATTCATGGAAGACTTCGAGGAGAAAGCCCTCCTTACTGCACCTGTCACCCCAAGGTTCTACAAGCGGTACGTAGACGATACTTTCATAATTTAACCATCAGACAAAGTAACTGCATTTTTAGAATATCTTAATTCCATAAACTCTAAAATTCAATTTACTATGGAGTTAGAGGCAAATAATTCCTTAGCTTTCCTAGATGTGCTAGTCATCCGAAATCCTAACAACACCATAGGTCATACTGTGTATAGAAAAAAGACCCATACAAACCGATACTTAAACGGTGAATCTCACCACCATCTTTCACAGTTAGCTACTGTGGGCAAATCTTTGTTACAGAGAGCACGAGGAATCTGTGACAGCAAACACCTGGCCGCCGAGCTTCAGCACGTCAAGCAGGTTCTGCACGACAACAAGCTTCGGGTCCCGCGCCTCCGTCACAGTGACCGAGTGAAGCCGGCCACAGTCGAGCGTGTGCCTGCTGTACTACCTTATGTCAGAGGTGTCACAGACAAGATTGGCTACATCTTGAAGCGTGCTTCTATTAGAACATTCTACAAGCCGCCGAAGTAGATTAGTCGGTTCTTACCATCCGTCAAGTGTCATATTCCTCTACAAGATGCAGGAGTGTACAAGCTTGATTGTGATTATGGTCTCCCATATATAGGGCAAACAAAGAGATCAATTAGAACCGCGTAGAAGAACACATAGCTGACGTGAAACATCAACGTTCCGGGAAGTCTGCAGTTTGCGATCATATCCTAGATGGCCCCAACCATTACATCAGATTTGATAGACCACAAATCCTCGCGAAAGAACACCGATTCCTACCAAGGATGATACGTGAGGCTATTGAAATTAAAAAACATCCTAATTTCAATAGAGAAGGAGGCTTGGTATTACCACCTGCTTGGGATCCTATAATTAATAAAATCAAAACTAAACCCAAGCATACCACTGCAAGACTTCAAACCACAGTTAGTTCATTCTGCGTAGATCGGACCAAAGACAATAATTAAAAAAGCTGAAGGTACTCCGGGTTAACTTTGACATCGGGACGTCAATTACCTCAGTCCCCCGTGACCATGGGTGCTGGAAAGCACCCGAAACGTCGGGTATTAAAAATAAAATAAATAAAACGCGAAAAAATCCGTAAAAGTAGTTTTAATCAATGTACAGTGTTCGCGTAAATATAAGAAATCATTAAGAAAATTTATGTTGCAGAAGTGAACGGCAGAGTCGGAAAGGTACGTCCTAGGCGAAAATTTATCGACCAAATTGGCGATATATTGAAAACGGGCCAAATTAGGAGCACTCTTAACCGACGAGCATGTATTATGTAGTGGACTGTATATGGATATGAAGGAGGCGAGAGGTGTGTCAGGATCGTGCCAAATGGAAGTCTGTAGTCTCTGCCTACCCCTCTGGGTGACAGGCGTGAGTGTTTATGTATGTATTTTATTAATTTACGAGTATAAATAAGTTGTGTTTTTTTTTAAAAAACGAATGATTTATGACGTGATAAAGAACGCAAATGATAAATAAGTTAATTGTAACTAGTTCTCGAAATACTCAACCGTATTATAAAAATATTACGAATATCAGACTATTGTCACAAAAACAAATATAGGCAATAAGCTCAAATATATTTAATGGGCCTTATGTTCAAACACAATGACGTTTCATTGGTCGGATTAAAAGTTACGCGAGCAGATTTCCAACTTTGATATTCAACTCGCTTATTCATTCATAATTTTTATGGGTATTATAGAGCGTCGTGATTTATTACTTATACGTATTTTTATACGGATTTGTACGGATTTTATCGCGTTTAATTTATTTTATTTTTTATTTTAATACCCGACGTTTCGGGTGTTTTCCAGTACCCTTGGTCACGTGAGACTGAGGTGACTGACGTCCCGATGTCAGTGTTAAGCCGAAGTACCTTTAGCTTATTATTACTATTTATCCTATTTGTCCGATCTACGCAGAATAAAGTTACTGTGTCTTGAAATTTTGCAGTGGTATGCTTGGGTTTAGTTTTAATATTATTTGTTATAGGGTCCCAAGCAAGTGGTAGTACCCAGCCTCCTTCTCTATTGAAATTAGGATGTGTTTTAATTTCAATAGCCTCACGTAACATTGTGTGATGTTGTTTCGCAAGGATTTGTGGTCTATCAAATCTGATGTAATGGTTGGGGCCGTCTGGGATATGATCACAAACTACAGACTAAAACGACTAAAAAGCTGAAGGTACTCCGAGTTAACACCGACATCGGAACGTCAGTTACCTTAGTCCCTCGTTACCATGTGTTTTTTATAGGGTAGGGTGGCAAGCGAGCACGCAGTCCACCTAATGGTAAGTGGTTGCTGTGGCCCATAGACACATTATCTACCTATCCTCAATTACGAATCAAAATGCAGATGCGTTGTCACTCGAGAGAACTAAGATGGAATGCCTCATTTCCAGTAAAAAGGGTCTCCGGTTCTCTACACTCACCATACGAAACACAGCAGTACTACTGTACTATTGTACGCTGGTATTCTGTGAGAGCGTGGTCCTTTGTTTTAATGTTAGTGTTAATCAATTTGTAGTGTTCGTGTAAATATAGGAAATCATAATGTATAAAGTTAAAAAAGGATAATCAGCGTTGGATTTATGTAGGGTACGTCAGGTTTCCTGATTATACAAATATTAAACTCTCGCTGCCCGCGGTGCAGTAAAAACGCCTGTTGCACTCTCTGTCGCACTTATGGGCCTTACGGCAAGTATAGTGACACACCATTGTCATGTCGATGTGTATATTTTGAGAAAATAAAGAATGCAAAACAAAATGAAAACTATTATTTATTATATTTAACATTTATTATTATATAACATATATATATATATATATATATATATATATATATATATATATATATATATATATATATATATATATATATATATATATATTGTGGCGGCTTGGGAATTAAGTTTAGGTTATGTAGTGGACTGTATTGATTCAATATCCCCTGAAACGTTCAGTTACCGCAATCACAAAATTACACCAAGAAAACAATAAAAACTACTCACGGTCTTACTAGCCAGCTTCCCAAGATCGGCAAACGTTGACAGCTCCTGGTGGCTTCTTCTACACGGTAGAATACACTAGTAATCAGATTGTACACGGTACACTCTAGAGTAGTCCTTATTTGAGAGTTTTTGAAGAGATATGTTCACTCCACATTAACACAAAGAGATATAGGTTAATAGTGATCTTCTTACGCGTCGTACCCTCCTTTTTATTCCTTTCTTGTCCGCACAGATTATAACAGCGCGTTATGCGTCACAACGTTGCTACAGGTTATCACCGGCCCTCAGATCGTTGTAGATCATTGTGCCTTGGTATAAAATCTGCCAGTTGCGGTTTATTACTGAACACACCCCCCACCGAAACCATCTTGATGGTTTCTCCAAAAAATAAGATAAAATTATAACTTAATCTAACTTAATCTCTATCAAGATAACGCTGAGACACAGAATGGTCTCAACGAGAAGGTTATTAATACACGTAAGCTAATTTGCGTAAGGAAGACGACTCAGTTTATTAACTGGTCTCTGTAAAGTACTCTTTTGGGTACGAAGCGTTACACAACGAACAATCCCATCTGGGCCGGGGTGAAGAGCCTCTATTCTACCCAAAGGCCAATTGCACGGCGGTATGTTATCAGTTTTTATAATTACAAGATCACCTATTTTAATGTTAGATCTATCCGAATACCACTTTACTTTCTGTTGTAGCGTATTTAAATATTCACGACTCCATCTACGCCAAAACATTTGTGAACAATTTTGAATATATTGCCAACGTGACAATCGATTCATCGTTATGTCTTCTACATTATACTCAGGTACCGCCGTTAACGCTTTTCCTATTAGAAAGTGTCCCGCTGTCAGTACATTAAATTCATCCGGGTTATCACTAGCTGGTAACGGGCAGAGAGGCCGCGAGTTGAGAATTGCTTCTACTTTACAAAACACTGTGGTGAGTTCCTCGAACGTCAAACCTTTTTCTCCGACGGCTCGCGCTAAGAGGTACTTGGCGGATTTAATTCCGGCTTCCCAGAGCCCACCCATATGTGGTGCGCTGGGGGGATTAAATTTCCATATAATTTGTCGCTTTGAGCAACCCTCTAATATATTACCTTTTTGCTCGAACATAAACCTTTGTATTTCGGTTAAATGCTTACTAGCCGCGATAAAATTAGTACCGCAATCCGAGTAAAGAAAAGAGCACACACCTCGTCGCGCTACAAATCTATCTAAACACGCGAGGAAACACTCCGATGACAACGACGATAAGACCTCGAGGTGTACAGCTTTTGTCGAGTAACAAATAAATAATGCTAAATATGATCGTTTAATCCCAGCGTTTCGTCGTAAACTTTCTTTTGTAAAGAACGGACCACCGAGGTCTACCCCTACATGCTCAAAAACTTTATTAGGTATCAATCGAGCTGCTGGCAAAGGTGCCATCGCAGGCTGCAAGAGCACGGGATTGTGTTTAAAACAAGTTTTGCATTTGGACAAAACTGACCGAATAATGCGACGGGATGCTAAAATCCAAAAGTTTTGATTAATAATGTTTTGTAAGGTGCGTGGGCCTACGTGTAAATATTTTTTATGTAAATATTCAATAAGTAATTGTGTAAATCTACTATTTTTAGGTAATAAACGGGGATGTTTCGCGTTATAAGGTAAAACTGAATAATTTATTCGACCCCCCACCCTGAGGTATCCGCGATCGTCAATAAACGGAGATAATTTTCTCAACGACGGAATGTACTTTGTGTCCTTTGACAAATTATCTATTTCATTTGCAAAGTATGAACGCTGTACTAGTTTAATTAAGACGTCTTGAGCGGTATTCAATTCGTCAGTCGTCAGTATGGATTGCTTAGAGTGACCGGATTTAAATCGGAACCATCTCAATATTCGAGCAAACGTACGTTGCAGTTTATAATAAGAAGAGAAATGGGAAAAAATTCGGTCACAGAACTCTAACTTAGATTCCTCTATTAAATTATTTTCATTAGTGATTAAATTGACGGAACCTAATGAATAATTTGATTTTATTTCAGGTGTATTACTTTCATCTTGGTTGATAAATGTTCTAATTGGCCACTGCGAGTAGTCATCATACAACCAAGATGGGCCATTTGGCCACTGCTCTTTGCATTCCAAGAGCTGTGACGGAGACGCTCCGCGCGAGCAGATGTCTGCCATATTGCACTCACTACTAACGTGACGCCAAAAGTGCGGAGGTAACACTTCGCATACCTGAGTAACACGGTTACTAACAAACGGCTTTAATTTGTAAGCTTCTGTCTGAAGCCACGCCAATACGATAGTCGAATCGGTTAACGCAGTGATACGATTAATTTTTACACGAGTTAAAATGTCACGGACATATTTAATTAATCTGCTTAACAAAACTGACGCCATCAATTCCAACCTCGGGATAGTTAAGGGTTTGACGGGGGCTACTTTAGATTTTGCTATCACCAAGCGTACTTTAGTCTGACCTCTGTCATTACGACTGATCACATATACACAACTAGCGTAACCGCGAGAACTTGCATCGCAAAAGGCGACTAGTTCACATTCAGACTGTTCTGGTAACAGCATGTGTCTATCTATCTTAATTTCCGTCAGTCGCGGGAGATCATCAACGTAATTAAGCCAGCGCTTAGTTACGTCAGTTGGCAGTTGCTCATCCCATCCTATGCCCACCTTCCATAAATCTTGCATTATTTCTTTCGCGATGAAAATGCACGGCGAAATAAAACCTACGGGGTCGTAAATAGAAGCTAATAATTTCAAAACAGAACGTTTAGTTGTTACTTTGTCAGCCTTATCTACTGCGAAATAAAAACAGTCAGTCAAAGGGAACCACTTCAGACCTAGCACCTTGACTGAATATTCGTTACCATCTTTCAGGAATGTTACAGGACACTCTCGGTTTTCTAACGGAACGCGTTCTAAGACCTTTCCGCTATTACTCGCCCATCTCTTAAGTATAAAGCCGCCGGAATTAAACATCGCTATAAGTTCATCTTGTAACTGAGATATCTGTGACAAGGAACTACAAGAATATAGAATATCATCCATGTACACGCCCTCGCGCACAACCGTTGCAGCGAGCGGATAGTGTTCTCCCTCATCATGGGCTAATTGCAAAAGTGTGCGTATAGCTAAAAACGGCGAGCAACTTAAGCCGTAAGTTACTGTCTTTAATTCATATACGTTGATGGTATCATTAGGCGAATGACGATATAAAATATGTTGATAACATCTATCCGACGGATTCAGTTTGATTGCACGATACATTTTGCATACGTCACAAATCAAACAATATTCAAACAACCTAAAATTCAATATTATAGCCCCAATATCTCGATACAGATTAGGCCCGGTTAGTAGAATATCATTAAGCGAAACATTCGTGGACGTTTTTGCCGAGGCATCGAACACCACTCGCACAGGAGTGCTGGAACTACTGGGCTTAAGTACACTATGATGTGGTATCACATATTTACTCGGAGTGTCACCCGAATAAAGCTCCATATGCCCTAGATGTTCATATTCGCACATGAACTCTGAATAGGCTTGCCGTAATAAAGGTAAACGATTCAACTTGCGCTCTGTGAACAAGAGTCGTCGCTCGGCTGCAGCCCTTGAAGCGCCCAACGGAGGCGGGTCTGGTATGAATGGTAACGGCACTGAATAGCTACCGTCCTCAGTGCGGCTAGAACGAGCCACGAAAATATCTTCTGCTAATTGTTCTAAAGGATTTATCGAAGGCTTGCTGGGCAATTCTTCGACTTCCCAAAACTTACGCAACGTTTGATCTAAAGACTCTTGTTCATCAAACGAGACTGATAAATTATAGTTTCTTAAATTGTCCTTTTCATTGCAATAAAGTTTACCACTTACAACAAACCCGAAAGCGGTATCGATCACGCTTGGTATATCCGATGAAATAATATAAGGTTTATCATAAATAAGTTCTGAAACTATATCATTGCCCAACAATATATCAATACGTGAGCGCTTATAAAACATCGGATCAGCTAAATTAAAATTCTTATATTTATTAATAACGTCCGAGGGGAATCGAACGTTAGGCATATCGGCAGATACCTTAGTCACTATGACCATGTTCACTCTAAAACTAGGCAAGTCAGTGTGTAGGGACCTTAATGTGCATGAAATCATTCCATGATTTTTTACTGCCTCTCCACCAAGGCCATAAATGTTAAACGAACATTTTTTCCGAGGTAAGCCCAAACGTTGAGCGCACTCAGTTGTAATAAATGAGCTCTGAGCTCCAGAGTCAATAACTGCACGGCAGTATTGATACTGACCGCTACTATCATTTGCTAATACACGCGCCGTTCCTAATACGACACCCTAATTCGAGTGAACGTCGTTGTAATGAAGCGTATCTAACGTATAATGCTCCGACTCGCTCGTAGTCTGAGACGAAACGAGTACTTGTTGCGCTTGCGAGTCAGCGCTCATTAAACTAGTGGATGTTGGCAAGACCGCGTCGCGCACAGGCTCCCTATGCAATAGATAATGATGTGATGACGCACATACACCACAAGACATCTCACTTTTACAAGTTGAAGTATCATGATTTCCTTTTAGGCAATTATGACACAATTTTAAAGTATTGACACGGTCAATCCTTTTATCTACGGTCAATTTACGAAATTGATCGCACCTGTAAATCATATGATTTTGATTGCAATGCGCACAAATAAATTTATTTTTATTATAATTTGACACATTAGTATTTAAAACTGTTTTTGATATACTTTTATTGTAGTTATTGTTGTTGCTTTTGTAATTGTTACATGTAGGCTTATTTCTTGATTGTAACGAAATCGCACTTGTATTAGATGAATGTTCGAGAACTTTAACTTGTTTATTTACAAAACTAATTAATTCCGAAAACGATGGAAGTGCGTTTTGATCTCGATTTTGTTCAAAAAGTCTCCTAGTATGCGCATCCAACCCACGTAAGGCTAAATGACAAAATAAATAGTCATGCAAATTTTTTATTTTTAACGCCTCGATGGCTTTAAACGAGTTATCGAATGTTTCAATAAATAAGGTAAGATTTGCGGTAGTATCCTTATTTAACGGAGTAAAGTTTATCATTTTGTTGATGTACCTACCCACGAGTATTCGATCATCTTGATATTTATTACATAAACTTTGCCATACGAGAATATAATTAGCGGATGTTATAGGCAGTTTTTTTAACAATGTTTAACGCCGAACCTTTAACACATGAGAGTAAATAGTGAAACTTGTCTATTTCGTCGAAATCTCGATTGTGAACAAGTGATAAAAATGTATCGTAGAATGTGGACCACTTCTCAATATCGCCATCGAATTCGAATAATCGCAATTTAGGTAACGACGGCCTTACATCAATCCTATCTTTCCCAGTGATGGGTGCCTGATCGCTCGGTTTTAATCGTAAATATTGCAATCTACATGCCTTATAAAGTTCATCAAATGTATCTAATTCACGGGTTGACAATCTTGTCTCCGGTTTTAATGATATATCTATTTCAATAATATTTAACACTGTTTCTTCAAACTTTGAGCGGACACTTTCTAATTCGGAATAATCCGCTAAGAAATTCTGGATTTGTGCGGAATCATTCATTTGGGTTTTCGCAAGATCGAAAACCTTTTGTAATTTAGCAAATAGGTATTCCTTTTTAAAAATAAGTGTTTGCCTTTTTATCTGCAATTTGTCCGACATTTTGAACAAAACAACAAGG
Organism: Parnassius smintheus behrii; assembly: GCA_036936625.1. NCBI lineage: Eukaryota > Metazoa > Arthropoda > Insecta > Lepidoptera > Papilionidae > Parnassius > Parnassius smintheus. The sequence goes on from JAUPFT010000017.1 coordinate 4,416,612, forward strand.
TGAATTTAGATACTTTATAAACGTACCGCAAGCAATGAAAATTTAGGTAGAAAAAGGCGAATTAAATAAGTGTTAAACAATAAAATAAAATAAAAAACGCTTAATTCAAGTATATGACACGTCCACGGGACGCTAATTAAGGGTAGAAATCTTATATATGAAAATCACTAATTTAAATAAATGCGGCTCGAAGGCCAGAAATGTGGCGGCTTGGGAATTAAGTTTAGGTTATGTAGTCGACTGTATTGATTCAATATCCCCTGAAACGTTCAGTTACCGCAATCACAAAATTACACCAAGAAAACAATAAAAACTACTCACGGTCTTACTAGCCAGCTTCCCAAGATCGGCAAACGTTGACAGCTCCTGGTGGCTTCTTCTACACGGTAGAATACACTAGTAATCAGATTGTACACGGTACACTCTAGAGTAGTCCTTATTTGAGAGTTTTTGAAGAGATATATTCACTCCACGTTAACACAAAGAGATATAGGTTAATAGTGATCTTCTTACGCGTCGTAACCCCCTTTTTATTCCTTTCTTGTCCGCACAGATTATAACAGCGCGTTATGCGTCACAACGTTGCTACAGGTTATCACCGGCCCTCAGATCGTTGTAGATCATTGTGCCTTGGTATAAAATCTGCGAGTTGCGGTTTATTACTGAACATATATATATATATATATATATATATATATATATATATATATATATATATATATATATATATATATATATATATATATAACATTTATTATTGGTCAAAAATACATACTTTGACTAAATAAAATGAATAAAAATTTAAAATAGTTATACATAATAAATCTTCGTCTGAGTCGGAGTCTATCGTCTATCGTTATCTAAGCTAATGACAAGGCACTCACATTAATGTACTTTCTCCAAATCTCCTCTTGATGTGATTTGTTGTGTAGAACACATTTTCACAATCGCGCACACTATTTTTTATCCTTCTAGTAAGCAATAAGCGGTTATCGATAAGTGCCTTTGGTTGGTGTCCGTTTGGACTGGCCGCTGTGATCGAAATTTGGTCTGAAGGACATTATTTATGCGATCCGTCTGAGTTTTCCTATAGTCTCCTATTACGAAACCTACAAGACGAATGTGGTGATGATTATCTTCAGTTGGTCACTGCTGCCACATCGCCTGTAACAGATATTTAAAAAATGACATACACAAAAGTGACGTAAGATGAAAACAATACATAAATATATCTTTATATTCATAAAATGTTCACATGCCCCGACTTCGCCTTGTTAGGATAGAATGTTTAAATTTAAGATCATTAAAGACTCTAATTGTTTGCGAACTTTATATTATGTTTTTTTTACGTGGTAGAGCCACGCTGCAGTTATATTAGTAGTATAGTTGTAGCACGAATGGGTCAGCTCGACGGGGGAAGGACCACGCTCTCACAGAATACCAGCGTAAAATAGTAGTATAATGCTGTTGTGTATCTTATCAATTTTATGTTTTTACAAATATCTATGTGTTTCAAATAAAATATAATACCAGGTAAATAGCCTTGGAAGCTTAACAGAAGCCATTTATTTCTACATAAAAGACAGCCACTTAATTTTTTTTACATTTAGAATATTTATTTTGTAGAAATTTGAGCAAAAACATGAAGAAGCTACTCAAAGCTCAAGGGATGTAAAAAGTTATTAGCTTGATGTTTCAGCAAAATGTAAAATTAAGGTTACAAAGATTCAGTGGAAAAGTAAATTGAACACTGATGAAAGTTTTGAAACTTAGAAGTCTCAGGGCCCGAACTTTAATAAGTTGTTAGGCAACGGACTGCAAAAGATTCCACTCATTAGTCAAGAGCGCTCTTTTAACCAAACGGGAATTAAGACTTCATCTCTCATGTAACGAAATACTGCAACGTAACTTGAGTGAAGATAAGCGACTAAAAAGCCAGCCTTCTTATTTATTTATTATTTATTGCATTCTTTATCACAAAAGGATACAAACGGCGGACTTAATTCCTTGAGGCATTCTCTAAAAGTCAACCCATGGAGTAATGAGGATTTAACGTAGGTGCAGCAACATTTTTACCACGTAGTGGCGGTCTAAGCATATCAACTACCCCAGAATATCATCCGAGTGGGTGTCGTTAGAGGCGACAGAGGGAAACACATCAGAAATTAGGCAGCGTCTATGATAAATGTATCCCTATGAGGCTATCTATGGTGGAGGCCTATCTTCAGCAGTGAACTTTAAATGGCAGTAATGGTAACGGTTGCAATCTATACATATCATAAATCTGTAGAAAATTCGTGTCTGTAATTCTAATATTATCTGGAAGAAACAGGTCCTGGGGACTAAATAAAGGGCACTGGAGGCAAATTAGTGGTTTTTAGAATTTTTGTCCGTCCGCCTATCTGTCTGTCTGTATTCACGATTCACACGAAAACTTCTTAACAGATTTCCACGAAATTTTGTGTGAAGGTATTTAGAGGCTTGAGGAAACTTATAGGATACTTTTTATCCGATAAAGAAGCTTCAAAAAAGAAGGGTTAAGGTATTTTCCTTCCATTAGATGTTAATTTCTATTCATATAAAATATAAATTAACTTTTATTAAAATAAATAAAATATTTATAAATAAAACCTATAAATATTTAGTTTTAACCGTTGCATAATAAATTGTACAGCACCGACAATTTACGTTTCACTTTTTCAAAATAGTGCCATCTAACGTGAAATACAAAAAGTTGTGATTTTACCTCCAGTTACCAATAAATTAAATAATATTCATAACTTACATTTATATGTTTAAATAATTAAATTCATAATTGAGTTGAAAATTCTAACGTAAAATTTTTAGTCCTTTCGTTATTATATTTTAGCAGGAATAAGTAAATTGTATATAACAAATAATAGCGTCGTCTGTTGAAAATCATAAATGAAATTAAGGATGTTTCTAGGCTTAATTTCTAATCTATAAAAAGTTTAGAATGGCTATTAGTTTTTTATCTCTTTTTACCCATATGGTTTTAAACTCTTATTATCCTTACAGTTTAAATAAAGCTATTTTTATATGTGTATTAGTCAGATCTTATAATTTATAACATCATGAATTAATCGGTTGTTGAGAGAAATGGCGGTATTACATAAAACTTATGATGATGACTGAAAATGTTTAGTTTTCTTTTTATACAATAGGATGACTAACGAGCACACAGTTCACGTGAGAGTAAGTAAATGCTGACCCATAGACATCTACATTCATCCTCGATTAAGAATCAAAATGAACATGCATTGCCACCCATGAGGACTAAGATGGAATGTCTCATTTCTATTAAAAAGAGTCTCCGGTTCTTTAATCATACTTTATGGTGCTGCTGCTATTTCACGTTGGTATCCTGTGAGAGCGTGGTCCTTCCCTGGTCAAGCCGATCCATTCGTGCTACTACTATAATATAGTTTCAGCGTGGCTCTACCTAGTAAAAAATGCCTTCGTATGCGTGAAATATCGATATCAAAGTGGTGAAGAGCCGCCGTCCGTCTGCCTGTTCGATGGTGGTAAGGGGAGGGGGAAATTAAATCATAATATAAATCATGTACACAAGCTAGCATAAAGCCGTTTTTAACTCTTGTTACACTTGTTATACTATTGTTGTTATTACTTTTGACATAACTTGTTAAAAGGATATTTTTGCAGCTTGGAGCTTTTATTTATTTATTTATTTATTTATTAGGAAGCCAACATGATATTGTACAATGAAAAGAACGTTTACAAATTTTATAGATTAATCTGAAGTTTAGTACATATCGTACTTATAGGCTAACTTAACATGTTAAAGTAAAATAATAAGTAACGCACATTATTATTGAAAAAGGAAGAAAGGATAACAAAATAACTTATTGTAATGCATCAAACAAAGAAGAAAAACAAAAACTTTTTTTTTCTACAATAACTCATGAGGTTATCTTAATTTTGTTATAAAAATGTTTTTTAATTATATTTTTAAAAGTGGTATAAGAATCGTTGAATATGTCAAGATCGACTAAAGTAAATGGGCAAAATTGTATGGAGCCTGTCCCATCGGCGGCCACATCTGTACTATTTATTTTCTAGTAGCCAATTATGTATACAATAAGACTACAAAATACTGTTTCTGTAAGTTCCTAGGATAAAAAGTTATCATAGGTGGATTATATTAAAAAAGAAACTAATTAAATCATTTAAAAGGAATGATTACAGTTTTTATCTTAAATACAATATTTTGTACACCTCGTGATGATGTCACATTGATATAATAATGAATTTTAAGTACATTATAAGGATATGACTATGTTATTATATACGTAATATACAAATATAAGATAATGATAGCTTAAATAAAAATAAAGATTTGTTAAATACTTTGATTTATTAAAATAAAAACATTATGCCAGATTACAATAATACAATATTACTTAATAACTACAATGTTACTTAATAACTACAATAATTATTGGAATTTAATCGTCATCAACAATTATTTCATTTAAAAAATCAACTGGCAAACGAATGTCTTCCTCTTGGTTTCTCGCCCACCCTAAGTACCAAACTATACACATTATGTGGGCGCAGCAACCCAGAGTGCGTTTACCGCTAAGGCAACTGCAATAATAGTTTTCTATAGCTTCCCTACCATTTTTCTGCTTGTCTATAAGAATATAAGAATAATAAATTCTAGACCGCGCATGTCGCGATTGTATTCGGCAGCGGAGAAGCCAAACATTTGTAGCTGTAATGCCGTACTCGACTAGACTTGTACATTGGGTATCTCTATACACTTCTATATTATATAGGCCTTGTCGCACATGCTCCGCATAATAGCTGCGAGCTAACTTCACTTGATATGTGCCAAGTGCAAAAATAATTAAATCGTCCTCGGTCAGCGACGGAAAATCACTTAAGTTAGGTTGGTTACCAGTAATACTATCAAAGCTAGCCCGTCAACGATTTAAGTTGTTGCCTAAGACATTACTCTGCTAGGTGATTTGGTTGGTTCAATCGTTGGTTTATTATTGTTATAAATGTTTCTGCGTGTACACTATCACGTAATGGTTCTCTGCATGCGTTCAATAACGCAGCGGCTATTTTAAAATCCTTCATCATATGGGGCAAGGCACGATTAAAAAAAATCTTGCCGAAATAACTTGAAGTCGCGTTTAAACCAACCGTTTATAACTTCGATAACCCAGCGGCATATGGTAACCAACCTAGACTTATTAGCTTGCTCTGTCGTTAATTGATCTTCGTTGCGATTTTTTGTTTTTGGCAAGTGCGCTTCATATCCACAGGCATGTAAATCGTCGATTACGTCGCGAAATCCACGGTCTAAGATGAACACATCCCCTTGTCTAAAAAACCAATGAATACTGCCTTCTTCGTCTTCGATCATATTTTTAGGATTTGTGCATCCTACTCTGTAGCTGCATATGGCCCAAATGCATCTATTATATGACCATCGCAGCATACTATTAAAAATGGTTTCAATAAATTCGTGAATTTGTGTAGACTATATGATCGCCTTTGGAATAAACGGTTTGTGGACTTTTGAATAAGTGGCGTCTGCTATCACAATTACCTATCTGAGGGTTCTGCATTTGGATTTCCAAAAACAGCATTTGGCACTTGAAGATTTCGATTAGCTATGTCCCTTCTGTCAATATGGTCGTAACCAAAACAAATTACAATTGTTTCTAGGTGTGAAACTGGAGTAAAATTTATACTGATTTCTAGGGGTGGGTGATGTCTGTCTATATGGCTTAAGGGTAAGGGCTTTCTTTAACTTCGTTGATTATAAATGTACTTTCTTTATTACTTAATATTAGGTCAAGTGTTTTGTTAAAAGGATTTCGGACTTGATTAAACTGGTAAAGACGATTTTCAGCTATGAAATCTATAAAATATTCGTTCATCTTGCCACTATTACTAACAGGAATAAGATATTTTTGACTAGTTTTTTCAGTCCACATTATATTGCATAAATTAAAATCTCCTATTAATATTGTATTAGTTTGCTCAACTGATACACGGGAAACATTATCACAGAAGCTTTTAAGACACTCATAATTTAATGGTGACGGCAAATAAACACCGCAAATCGATAGAGTAAAATTTGGGTTACCTGCTTTAAAATCAATGTTAATCCACATATCCTCGTAGTCGCTTTCCCATTTCATATCTCTATAACTATTAAGTTTTTTTGAAACTGCAATAAGTACGCCACCACCGTCATGCTTGGTACGCAAAATAGAAGATTCTCTGTCACGTCGAAAAACCACGTATCGTTTGTCTATAATTTCATTATTTAATATACTTTCACATAGCCAAGTTTCAGTTAACACAATAATGTCAAATTCCGAATTTAAAATAGCACTATATACCTCATGAGTTTTGGTTTTAAGACCTCTAATGTTTTGATAGAAAACACTAATACAGTTCATCAACTAAACAAAAGTGTAACTGAGTTAAAAATATATTATATGTTTTAAATTTCTAAACAAAAAAAAATATGGTATGGTTTTAAGAAATTTCGTTAAGGAACTCTAAGTTCTTAACAAGAATTACATCACTGGACGGCGCTTTTCTTAAGTAGATGTTACCATTCCGCGACCAGACGAATTTATACGATTTCTCTTTGGCAAATCGACGAGCAGCGGCGTGTAATGCCTTGGCTTCCGGGGTAAGATTTTCACACACGAAGACGGGCATTTTTTCACCTGCTATTCCCAAATGTGAAGAGTTCAGTTTATCAGACGGATGGATTTTATTGTAATTTATTACATTAGCAAAGAATTTATCTCTCAATAAGGGTGTTGCAAACTTCGCCAAAACAGTTCGTGGACGATTGTTCTCCTTATTCCCACTTCGCAATCCGGGTGCATTTAACTATATGGCCAACTTCTACATAGCTACCTATAGTTTTTCCTATTTGTTGTAAAGTGTTAACTAAGTTTTCACCACGGTTTTCTGGTATGCAATGAAATTCTAAATTATTTACTCTTGTTTTTTTTTCCATAATAGTCAATTTGGAATTTATTTTTATTTGATTTTCGCGAAGCTTAGTATTTTCATTTTTAAGGGACGATATTTCCAGCATAGCCTCTTCTAATTTTTTTTGTTGCTTATCGTACATAGATTGTAATATATCCATTTTATTTTAAATTTCCTGTATACCACTTACTTCCAGCCGAATAGCTTTGAGGTCTGGGCTCACTGAATTTTCTAATATATTACTTATTTCGTCTCGTATCAAGGATATTATGGTAAGATTTACAGGTGTCTGCGTTTGTGTAGGAGAAGAATATATTTCATAATTTTTTGTAATTGGAGAGGCCATAAAGCCTTCAGTTTGGTTACGGCTCTGGCAAAATGAGCATTTAAATGACTTCACACTTAGGGATGTCTTCTTAAATGACGTACTGGTAAAACCAACACATTGATAGTGAAACAATGCCGGACAGGCTGTGTATTTCATCTTATCTTTTTGAAGTAGGGTCGTATTACATAAATTGCAAGACATGTTACTTGTAAATAAAAGTATTAATTATGCAACTTTCAATGTTGAAGATTAATCGGATATAATTTGTTTAATTTGTATTCAATATTATTTAATAGTGGGTATCTTCACTTACTTCTCTGCCCATCTAACGCACTTTGCAATATACAGCTGCTATGGTCGCGCAAAATAGGTCTTAAGCGCCGTGCATGTGAGGGCGCTTACGCGTTCATGTTAACACAGCGAAAGAACACTTATCAAATTCTTGGAGAAAAATTTTTCGCACATCTATAATTGTTCTGATTTATAACTTCACTATTTTATTGTACCAAAATAATTAAAATCCATGCCTTAACTTAAAATACTTTCCCTCAGCTAATTTAACTCTTATTTTTCAACACCTTTTTATAAATTTAGACGGAGCTAACAGCGCGTGCGTTACGTTGCGATGTTGCGAATTTATCATCAGCTCACGACATAGTAAATGTATTAAAATATAGTAGTTTCGCCGACTACACGTTACATATTCAGATCCGAAAGACAGTAAATACGACAAAAAATCAACACGTGCTAATATGATTTCATTTAAGTTCAATTTTAAAAGCGAGTGCTGATCAAGAGCTGAGATGCTGTGACCCATAGACATCTACATTTATCTTTTATGAAGACTTAAAACGCAGATGCGTTGACAACCCCGAGGATTAAGATGAAATGGCTCGTTTCCAGTAAAAAGGGTCTCCAGTTCTCTACACTCACCATGGTAGTTCATGAGTTTGGCACTCGCTATGAACTTCGTACGTTTCTTTTTTTTTTTTTGAAGCGACAACATTTTTAGGATCGTTGTGATTTGAAAATCGACGAATGAAGAAGCGACACTTAAAGAGATGAAAAATACGTTTATAAAAATTATCCTGCTAGAGAATGAGATAGAATACCGTATGCCGCGTTTCCTATTATCTCGGTCTCCTCTTTGTGCGGTGCTTTAACAATGGTTAATATAACTTTTAATTTTTATTATATACAGTTGAAAAATTAACAAATTAAATAATTAATGTGTCTATGATTTTACGTGTGTTGGTGCCGTGTTGTGTACTACAAAGAACCCTCAATTATCCTATTCGTGATAATCTGCATTCGTCTCATTCTCTTGAAGCTTCGGTTTCTGAAGGTTTCTCTTCTACCGCATGAAAACTGCACAATTGTTTTTATACTATTTTCTTGTTGTTTTTTTATAAAATTTAAGACCCTAATTGAGACCAAGGAGGAGATAAAATTAAAAAAAGCTTTATAGATAGCTACTATTTACCTTTTGTATAACATTACTTCTCTTTCCTAAAGGTTTTTTTGGAAGAGACTTTTTGTTTGGGTTAAGCTCGTTTTCTTTACATGTTTCAGTTTTCATTACCTTATAGTGTTTTTAAATATTATATGCTAGTACTTGACTACCATCCCACCTGTTGGTAAGTGGTGACATAGCCGAAGATGACAAAACGCACTGACTTAGCTTAACAAAAGCCTCTCTCTCTCTCTTTCACTTTTGTTGTTGTTCTTCTCTCCCACTCTAGCTCTTGTTTAGGCAAGGTTAAGTTTTGAGGAGTTACTGGTGAACACAACAAGCCGTAGCGGCCGGAGGAGAGACAGATGAAGTGTTTTTTAGTGTCCTGTTACTAGTTTTAGAAGGAATTGGTGAGTGGTAACACCCACTCCATTTTTAAAACATTCATACAAAAAAATCAGTTTCCACTTATCAAATTGCTGTGTCGAAATTCGTCCAATTTTATAAAAACATCGCTATTTTCCGTCTACATCTATGATACAACCTTTCGAATGATACAAATCTCTCGAAAGTTTCCTTTCGGTTCCTTTTGGAAAAAATACTAAAAACGGATATTTCAGTTTTTAAGTTTGGGTATTAATATAATCACGTCATAATAATTTGAACAAAAGATTTTGAATAAAATTTCAAAGCTAACTACGATTACCTTTGTTGCACAATTATATACTTGCTCAAATTAATCTAGCAATAGTTTTAAAATGTTATTAAAAGTTTCTTTATATATTTAAAATAGCTCTTTGCTGCAATGGATTAAATACTCACTCAAAAATTTGCATTTAAAGTGAGTGCAACATAAGCTAGTCGCTATGACGAAGTTGTTCTACATTTCCACCGTTACTTACGGCAATATTTTCATTTAAATTCTTTGCAATATACAACATTGTCTTATTAATCGGACCTAAAAGTAACAATGACTTATTCCTGATATTTTTAAGTGTTTCACAATTATTTCTTCTGCGGCAGCAAAGTGCCGGTACCAGTTAATATATAATAAAATATATAATAAAAATAATAATTTTATTATTTCAAGTAAAGAATATCTTAATTTATAGAATACAAACACCTCGAGATACAGCTTAAGAATAAATACAATTCAGTGAACATATCCGTCTTAACCAGATAACTTGTGTTTCAGACATCAGCGCTCTTTCCTTTAAAATTTTACATTTCACTGTATGCAAAAAAGATCACTTACCAATTTGTAGGGTTCCGTAGTCAACTAGGAACCCTTATAGTTTCGCCATGTCTGTCTGTCCGTCTGTCCGTCCTCGCTTAATCTCTGTGACCTTTAGCACTAGAAAGCTGAAATTTGGTACCAATATGTGTATCAATCACGCCGACAAAGTGGTAAAATAAAAATTGGAAAAAATGTTTTATTAGGGTAGCCCCCTATATGTAAAGTGGGAACTGATTTTTTTTTTAATTTCAACCCTAACGTGTGATATATTGTTGGAAAGGTATTTAAAAATGAATAGGGGTTTACTAAAATCATTTTTTGATAATGTCAATAATTTCGGAAATAATCGCTCCAAAAGTAAAAAACAATGTGTCCCCCCCTCTAACTTTTGAACCATAAGTTTAGAAAATATGAAAAAACTACCGGGAGCAGTTGCAGGAGCGCGGAGCGCTGCTGGAGAGCGAACATAATGGATACCCACCTTTAAACTCATAAGTTGGAACACTTATTGTGACGGATGGAAACTACGGAACCCTACACTGAGCGTGGCCCGACACGCTCTTGGCCGGTTTCTTTTATTCGTAGTGTGGATAAGCCTTCTTTTGAGTATATTGACAGTGTGTGTATGTGTGTAGGAGGTTGAGTATAATATTTAACGAGGTACATTAAGTAATTGTACAGTTTCATTATAGTTCAGTTTATGATGTAATATATTCAAATAGTTTCCTTTTGCACCCTCTAATATTTAAGCTTCGTAAAGTTAAAGTAAAAGTAAAGTTACAGCCTATATACGTCCCACTGCTGGGCTAGGCCACCCCTCATTTCTGAGAGGGTTTAGGGCAAGGAAGTGTCCGCCGCGCTGCCCAAATACGTGTTGACGAACTTCACATGTCTTCGAAATATTTTTTTCTTATTCCTCAGACATGCAGGTTTCCTCACGATGTTTTCCTTCACCGCCGAGCACGTGGTAAATCAGCACTTATAATTGCAATTAACAATTTCATTGGTGCCGGCGGGGATCGAACCCACGTTACTCGCGTTCTGTTATATTTACAGCGAGCGTTAACCACTGAGCTACCACGGCTCTTAAGCTTCGTATGTCCATAATTTTGCTAATTTTAGAATATAGATATGGACCTAAAAAGGCAAAATATTTAAATATATATACAAATTATAATATTTTATATCAAAATAAACAAAACTTGTTTATTCCTATCATTACAAATTTTTCGGTGTAATAGCCGCCTCACTTTTCTTGGTAATTCCGTACATTTATTAAAATATATGAAGCGTCTTCAGCGTATAATCTTATTGCAACTTCGCACAATGGTTCAAAAGACCTTTTCATCGGGCTACTTCATTCATTTGTTAAGCATAGCTTTACTTGAAATTTCCAAACATTATTTATGTTGCACTAGAACCCACATTTTTCACTATTATAAGTCAGCGCTCGAATACTATCCCACCCGATGATAAGTGATGATGCAGCCGAAGATGGTAAAGCGCACTGACTTAGCCCAACAAAACCCTATTCTCTCTTGCGTTGAAAACACGTACATTGTTATCACATGAAAAGACTTGATGGTGGCACATTACTCCGTTAATGATTTCTTATCTGACTGGTTTGACATCTATAAAGGTGTCAGACAGGGCTGTGTGGCTTCCCCGTGGCTGTTCAACCTATTTATGGACAGTTGTTTGCAAAATTTAAAAGTTGAAGAATGCGGATTAAGAATGGGTGAGTTAACCGTCAAATGCCTTTTGTACGCCGATGATCAAGTTATCTTTGCGTCGTCGGCGGCCGAGTTGCAAATGATAGTTACATTAATGAACAGATCATTAAAAGAAAGGGGTATGAAAGTGAACGCAAGTAAGACGAAGGTTATGGTTTTTGAAAGAGAATAAAGTAAAACGATTTGTGAAATAAGAATAGAAGGGGAGTTGATCGAGCAAGTAGATGAGTTTGTATATTTGGGCTACGTATTTAGCAGGGATGGGTGATATGATGAGGATATAGAACGACGAGTGAATGCGGGAAATAGAGTAAATGGGGCCCTGCACTCTATTGTGAAGAGTCAAAATGTGTCGAAAAAGGCACGTATGGCAATTCACAATGCTGTGTTGGTCCCTACTTTAACGTATGGTAGTGAAAGTTGGGTGTGGCAGAAGAAGCACGAGAGCAGAATGAACGCAGTAGAAATGCGGTCGTTAAGGAGTATGTTAGGGCTAAATCTTAATGACAGGGTAAGAAATTGTGTAATAAGAGAAGAGTGTGGTTTGCAAGATGATGTTGTGACCAGGATTAGGAAAGGAATGCTTCGGTGGTTTCGTCATGTGGAAAGAATGAATGAGGAAAGAGTGACAAAGAAAATTTATGTTGCAGAAGTGAATGGCAGAGTCGGAAAGGGACGTCCTAGGCGAAAATTTATCGACCAAATTGGCGATTTATTGAAAAGGGGCCAAATTAGGAGTAACCTTAACCGAAGAGTATGTATGCGGAGGTGTATGGATGTGAAGGAGGCGAGAGAGGTGTGGCAGAATCGTGCCAAATGGAAGTCTGTAGTCTCTGCCTACCCCTCTGGGTGACAGGCGTGAGTGTTTATATATATAATTTCTTATATTTACGCGAACACTACACATTTAAATACTATTAACCGCGGTTAACTATGACATCTGGACACATTTAAATAACATTAACCGCGGTTAACTATGACATCTGGACGTTGAAGATCCCAGTCCCCTCGTGACCATCGGTGCTGAAAAGTGCTCGAAACGTTGGGTATGTAAAAAAGTTAACATATGCGATAAAACCCGTAAAAACTAGTATTATTAAAAAATTACTCTACTCCCGCAGCATAAAATCAGAGTGATTATGAATGACAAAGCAAACATTTATCAGAGAACTAACTATAAAGCAGTGCTTATGTTATTTACTTTTTTTAAAATACCATTATTTTCACTGTAAAAATAAATTACCTAAACTATCAGCCTTTTGAAGCGTGATTCCTGCAGCACGGTCACTTCGCCTCGGCCTTTAAACGGGGAGGTTGTGTCGCTTAGAATATACATTACGCAACAGTACGACGTAAAATTAAAATGGGAAATAACCGTGATAAAAATAAGAAGCGGCTGGCTTGGCGTTAAGAAACAGGCATAAATATGATAAACCTAATGAAATAAGTGTCTAACGACCTTTCTACTTACAGTATTAGTGATTACAAACATGTCGGTACATAACATACGACGCGCGGGCAAGTGGGGACGAAATTAGAATTTGAGCTGACTTACTCTATCCTCTTAACGCACGAGCATGTATGCGTAGATCAATGGATGTTGAGGAGGTAAGAGAGGTGTGTCAATATCGTTCCAAATGGCAGTCAATATTCTCTACCTACCCTTGGGTAACAGGCGTGACGAATGTTTAAGTTTTTATGACTACCCCCAAAGGAGGAAAGTCTTTGTGTTGTATGTACTTTGCCGTAATGGTGGCGTAAGAGGATCTACTTCTCCATAGTTATTCAATCTTTATTGTTAATACCTTTATAAATAGGGTGGCAAACGGTGGACTTGCGATATTGCGTCCATTGTGACACTTTAAATCTTGTTTTTTCCTTCTTCTTTCGTTCATATATTATTAGTGTACAATAAATAGTTAGTTATCTATCAATCTATCTATTTGTCTGTGAGTCGCAGGATAATAATAAAATACTCACTCAGATCAATAAAATACTGCGGTCGTAAACTAAAAAACGATCTATAGAGGAGATCCATGTTCAGTAGCGGACTTAAGATAGGCCGTAATTAATTAATAAATGAATACATGTGATAATTCGACTTAGTTATCATTAAATAACCATATGCGAAAATATTTAGAAATGGACGAAACGCGTACTTCGTTATCTAGTTCTAAGTATTTAATCCGTAAAAATTTCACAAGTATGTCATAAAATTAGTAGATTTATGTAACATAATTTATAATCATTAAATCCACAAACAGTAGCTGTAGCGAATCTGGCTTTCGTGTAATTGTATTCTATCTATGTACTCGTAAGTTGAGATTACCTGTAAGACGATGAACGTGTGTTTTACTATATTTTGCCTCATTGTTGTGTGTCATCTGTTGGTGATCAAAATAAAGTCCAAAAAAACAACCGGCGATTGGCATTGGCGAATTGATTGATTTATTTAGATGTTTAATTAACATCCACCATCTTTGTTTTAATTCAGATTCGTTTCATTAAGGAAACCATCGTTTTCAACTCTATGTAAATGACGCAAATATAACTTATTAGGCGTATGAAATGCATTTGACGGCTAGCTCACTCATCTTTTAACCCACGTTCATCTACTTTCAAAGTTTTTTTATAACACTGAAATAGTAACTGCAGCCAACTTCAAACAAAGAAGCCTACAGAGGTTCAGTAGTGTGACGTATACAGGCTGTAACTTTTACTTTTAATTTATTTACTTTAAAAAAAATTTATATTTAATCTATAGCAACTTTTAAAAAAAATTGGTAGTACAGAAATAGGTCTAAATTTATTGAAGTCCAAAGTAATACCAGATTTTAATAAAGGTGTAGCTTTACTATGTTTCATTCAATTAAAACACACCAGATTCGATACTAGTATTAAAAATAGGGTTCGATTTCATATTATCATTACAGCCCTTCACAAGTCCACTGCTGAACATAGGCCTCCCCCCAAGGGATGCCACAAAGCACGGTCCTGCGCCACCTGCATCCATCGAATTCCTTCATGTCTAACAAGATTGTCACTATCTGTAGTGGGAGACGCCCTACACTACGCTTACTTGTTTAAGGCTGCCACTTACACTACTACAACTTTGTTAATATAATTTAAAAATGTATGACTCAGACATTAAAATATTATACTTTACATAAATGGACGAAACTAGGCAAGTAACGATAAACACCGTTACATAAGACACAATAATAAGCATAAATAAATACTATACATCACATAAATTAACACAACTAGCTTAGTTGTAATGATCTCCGTTACAAAGAAACAATAAAAACAAATATAAATATTAAATGTGCGTAACGGGTAAAGTCCTTGTGATTTTGTAATAAGAAAGCTTTACCAATTTGAAATTTAAGAAAAAGCCTTTCCAATATCAGTTTCACAACGAATACGAAAAACCGGTGATTCTGCTTCACGCCTGGCGTGGATGCGCCCATCGCGTGTCCATACGTATCTGCAGCCCTCATGTCGTGCTTCTTCACGCAATTTGTGAAAAACTGCCTGCTGTTTATACCAGGTTAAGCGCTCGTTTTTATAGAAGCGTCGCGGCTGCACTGTGTTCACTATCCCTGCAGTATCCGCTCCAGGCCGATACGAGCAGCGCGGATCAACTGGTCGCGGAGAGTTCTGCGAGCTAGCCGGACGACGAGAGTGCGAGGACGTGGAACAGCGCCTCCGCCGCTGATAACATCGACGCTGCGTCGCTTGTCCTTACGCTCCGCACTGACTGTATCGCGCTCATCCGGGGAAATGCCAACCTTTTGAGAATTTAAACTAATTGGGTGTATTGGAATCTCATTGGCGTGTTCGTCTAGACCTGAAATTTCGAGATCATTGCGATGCTTCTCAATTTTCGCCTCAATAACGTCGCATTTACTGGCCGAAATTTTGGATTCTGCTTCAGATATGGGCGTGACAGTGTTATTTAACTTTCCCTCCATCGTGTTTAAGTAGTTGTTAAAATTAGCAACTGTGGAGTTTTTTTTAAAACTTCCTGCCTATAGCTAGTCATTTTCTGCCAACAGCTTGTCATTTCCTGGACTAAAGTAGACAATTGTGTGCTTATTAGTTTTATTTCTTGTGCCACATTTATATACATGTTTTTCGTGGGTAAATCAAGGAATGGAAGACCAAAGTCAGCATCGACACTCCCGGAGCTACTTGATTGTGGAGTTATGTTTTTATTTGATTTATTTTTTGCAACTTTTACAACGCCATTTAGCAAGAAGGCGAGCGTCTGATACAATATTGACACATTGACGGTGAAAAATTAATCCATACAAACTACACTTAACGCCACCTAACGGAGTATATTTTCCACAGGTGCTGCACTTATTGGTCATATTAGAACAGATGTTATCTATTTAAGATAAAGATTTCAGCAAGCAAAATGAAAGGTCATACAATCCTAGCAACGAATTTAGGGAATATGTAAAAAAATATTCCAAAATATTTAAAAGAGTGTGCTCCATAGCCAAGTCATTGTATTTGAGCAACAAAATAAAGACGGCTTCTAATAAAATTAAAATGACATGGAGTATAATTAATAGTGAAACTGGTAAGGTTAACTCTCGCAATTCGAACTACCAGTTAAGTTTTAACAACAAATTAACTGAATCAGACCACGGCTGCAGTCTCGACATAGATAGCGACTCCATCGCAAACTACCGATCGCTAAATAATAACAACAATAATTGCTTGCCGTAACGATGCTTACAATAAATGCAAGTCTACAGCCGAAATTCCGTGCAAGATCGTTAATTATCTTTACTTTATGTTGTTGTTACGCTAACGAAAAACGTATTCATAGTGCGGGTTTTCTTAAAAAAATGTTGGCTGTTAAAAAATAATAGTGAAAATTTGTAGACATTATTTTATAAAAATAATTGCTTTTCTTTGAAAATTGTACAGAAATAGAAGAAACCTTTTTTTATAAAAATATTTTGTATGTAACTTACAAGTAGCTTTTACCGTTTCTAAGAATTGAACTAACTTGTTAAATTGAATAAAACTAAATTTACGGATTTTATCGCGTTTATTTCACTACTTTTACTTATTTTTGATTTCCGTTAGTTATCCCCATAGTTAGTCCGGCTACCTTCAGTTTCCGGACTAACTATGACATTGGGACGTCAAACATCTCAGTCCCCCCCGTGACCATGGTTGCTGTAAAGCATCCGAAACGTCGGGAATTAAAAATAAGTAAAAGTAGTGAAATAAACGCGATAAAATCCGTAAATTTAGTTTTATTCAATGTGTAGTGTTCGCGTAAATTTAAGAAATCATTAACTTGTTAAATATCAAAGGACATAAAAGTTTGCCTCTTTGCAACACTATTACATGTCTGTCTCGATTTGACAACGTTGACATTACCTACATATCATTTATTTTATGCTACACATTTTATAAAACATATCATATATTTTAATATATAAAATATAGTTTATATAATATTTTCAATGGTATAAACAGTGACGCAGGCGCAGGCCCGGTTTCGAGCTGCGTTAAGTAAGTACAACCCGAAAAGTATAACTGGTACAACTTGTCCAAATAATTATATGTGTACACCTATTTCGAATCTATCGTTGTTTATTGAATGGTTTGTTTAGAGACTGTAATTTTTACATAATTTTTACATAATAAACATATTTTTTGTAATTCTGTAAAGGTACAAGAATTCACTATCGTCTAAATCTAAGGGATTTTCACTTTCGCGCCGGTTTCGTGCGATTTGCCGCCGCATAACCGTAACACGCCTGTGTTCTAGTTCTGACAAATCCCATGCTAAATACGATTCCGCCATAATTACTTAATACTTTTATTATAACCTTATATTATAATAGATAAAGTATATTTATAAAACTGTGAAACAACTTATGATCGTAACGAACACTTAGCGGGCTGTCAAAAATGGTGGTTAAAATAATAGCAAACATAACAAATAATTGTAAAGTTTACGATCGGTACCGATCGCTTTGACAGTACAGACTACCAAAAATCGTTATATTCGGATTGTTACGACTTAACAACAAATATTGGTTGTAAAGTGATCGTTATCTATGTCGAGACTGCAGCCGCTGCGGCAGGACGTTGCAGTGGTTTTCGAGAAATATTTTACTGATATTCCTATCTTAACCACTAAGTCACTGAACTCCTCTCCTGCCGTCGCCGAATCATTACTTAAACAAAATGTAAATGCGTGTACAAAGAATTTTACATTTCATAAAGTGTCATTAAAAGATATTCCAAAATATTTTAAGACTTATAGGCGGTTTTCTTAATATTATAGATATAGTACCAATAATATTAATGCCCCATTTACATTCAGCCCTGTTGGGCAGGGAAGCGAGCAGGGCAGTGAGCAGGGCAGTATGTAAACAGGCTACTCGCGCTGACACTGCCGCTGCCGCTGCCACTGCCCGACGATCGCTCAAATGTCGGTTTTTCGTACGGAAGTCAAAGGACGGGCAGCGCGAGCGGCAGTGAGTGTTCACATTCAGCTCCAGCGTTGCGATCGATACGGCAATTGCCGTAATATACGGCATTCCACGATTTTTTTAAAGATTATACGGCATACGGCAGGCTTTTCATTGCCGTATCAAGTATTACGGCAATTCAGCTTTGCGATAAACCACGATGGCAAACTATGAACAAAAAATATAAATACCTGTATTGTATCCATATTTTTTTCACTTTCGTCATCCCTTAAGTGATAATAAAGAGTGTGGTTGTCTATGACGGGAAATTACCGTTCCATCTTTTATTTTATGAGACTAACAAAGATGGCATGAACATGACACATGGTAGACATTGATAGAAGTAATGAATGTAAGAGATACACATATTTACTTTGTTTATATTATTGAATGAATGTACAACATTATGAACTATAAGATGTGTACGGTACTTTTGTAGTATTTACTCTGGCAGTAAATTAAACTTGGATCCAATTTGGCTTTGTTGGAATGGCTGCACTTTCTACAAAAAGCTTAAACTCTTACTTCAAAACACGCGAAAAGGACAAAGGCGTCATAGTTGTTTTCCTTCATTGCCGCCACTGGCCCAGCAATTGCCACGAATTGTGAGATCAGATAAGCAACGAATTGATGACGAGTGGAGGTTGCTACCAAATGTAAACAAAATTTCGGAATTAGAAATAAAAACATGAATTTTGGGCAAATGTCTAAGATACTACAGACTGCAAAATATTAGCAAATTTTGCTTTAGACGTATTATGTATATCTACAACATAGCAATGCAGATTGCGAAAGAGTTTTCAGTGAAGTAATCAATATGAAAATAAAATCTAGAAATAAATTGATAACATCCACTGTCAACGGGCCTCTATTAGCAAGACAAGCGGTTAAAAATCAAGGAGGTTGTACGAAATTTCAAATGTCAAATGATATGTGTAAGAAAATGAAAAGCAAAGAAAAATATTAGTTACAAAGACAAACTAGTGATGTTCTCAATCAATCAAAAACCTATATGGTGAAGAAATTTCAGATTTTATGTGATTTATTTAATTATTCGTAGAAATAAATACTTTACGGCAATTTCGTAGATTTTTTTTATAAATACGGCAAATTTCGTTTTTAGATACGGCAACTCAATTTTTTACAGTCGCAACGCTGTTCAGCTCTATCGCTCACTTCGCGCCAAGCGCCTGGATGAACGGACGTGCGTGCCGTCTTGTTATTATATATTAAGTACGATCTACCAAAATGCCTTTCGAGTGGAATAATGAAAATACAATAAAGTTTTTAGAACTGCTGCAATCAGAAAAAACTATGTGGGATTTCAACGATAAAAACCACAATTCATCATCTTCTACGAATACGATGCGATCGAGACAGAGTGGAACTCGGCGACACAAGCGAAGCTTCGGAGCGGAATTAAGTGAATTAGTATGTTTAATTATTAGTGTTTTTAACTTTAATTTGTATAAAGTAAATTAAAGTGTTAATTTAGGTAATTTTATCGGCAATTTTTATTGTCACGAACCTCAAGCTCGTAACAATTGGTGTCAGAAGTGGGATAAAATAATGCCGATTTTACCTAAGGAGGAAACGGAGGGTGTCCGTACCCGAAGTCAACGCCAGCAGGAGGCGGACCAGAGGAGATTTGGTGGTGCAACGCCGCAGATGTCTGAGGGAGTTTACTCCAAATTTTCGTGCAACTTTTATTAGTTTCTGCTTATTTTTTGTTGGTAGATTGATAGAGCTTAAACCATAGAATACTTGTACTATGCTATGTATAGCCTAAAACTACCAGCTCGCAAAGTGAGACTTTGTCATTTCTATTTTATTAATTATTAGTAAGATCAATGGAGAATATTTGAAATACGTCGTCATAAATTGATTCTATATAAGTTATCTCTTTTTTTAAATCCTATTATAAGCCAGTGATTGACTACAATGCCACTTGTTTGTAAGTTTTGATTAAGCCCTAGACGGTTAATCATACTTACGCTCTAACAAACAAATTATTTCATTCCCTTGCTGTACGCAATACGCAAGATGAAGCAAAACGTTTGGTTCGAATGCGTGGAATATAGATATCAAAGGGGTTTCCGATAGTAGAAACGGGCGGATGGAATTATGTTGTTGTAAAAAATATAATAATAACCAGATATTTATAAAAATATAAACATGAAATCAGGTTTTTATTTTAAGAATCTCTTTCTGACAAGTCTTTATAATTAAACATTGCGGCCAAATTTCATAATTATAGCTCAAGCGGTTTGGGTTCAGGGAATAGATCGAGTTACCTTGTAAGCATAGATTATTATCAAATTGTAAAAGGAATATACATGAATAATGAAAATACAATAAAGTTTTTAGAACTGCTGGAATCAGAAAAAAACTATATGGGATTTCAACGATAAAAACCTCACGCTGCCGGCAATACTTCGCTAAATACTGACGTAGCAGGATCGCGGGAAGTGTGTATTCACACTCTGCCCTACCACTCACATCGCTTTCGGCTTTCGACTATGGCAGACGTCGAAATAATTACAGCGTCCACGCTGTGTCTTCTTGCAATACAAAATTATGTTAATAATTTAAAAAGGTTTGAAATTCAAAAGAAGATAGATAGATAGATAGAAAATTTATTTGCTTAAAAACATGGTACATAAGATGATCAACGACGTGGAACTGACATGTTTTGCCGTAATTGGTATGCAAAAATGATATGAAATACAGCTAATTACACAAACCCAATGTTACATTTAAAAATTATTGTATTGCTTAAAAGTTAGGCACCTACAAACATTCTTTTTGAATTTAAATAGGTATTGTTACGAGCTTGAGGTTCGTGACAATAAAAATTGCCGATAAAATTACCTAAATTAACACTTTAATTTACTTTATACAAATTAAAGTTAAAAACACTAATAATTAAACACACCAATTCACTTAATTCCGCTCCGAAGCTTCGCTTGTGTCGCCGAGTTCCACTCTGTCTCGATCGCATCTTGCAGCGCCTATTTATATAATTAGCAAAGAAGCGTCCCAAACATTCAGGTAAATGCGCGCCAGGCAACGAGTATTCGAGTGTAGATTTTCCAGAAACTTAGTTCTTCGGGTGGCGCTGTCGGTCGAAAGATTTGTGATGTCATTTACTGCAAAGCTCCCCTCGCTCTCGTTACTGACACTAGATGGCGCTAGTGCGCTGATTTGAGCGCGGCGTAACACTGCCCCCTCCTAAGACATGCTCGTCCCGAGCATTATCGGCCCCATAATAACGCGCTAGGCGATCCACATGGACGATCTTAGGAGTCCCTCTTGCGCCTTTCTGTATCCGGTAGGTTACATCGTTGATCCTGGTCACAATCCGGTACGGGCCGTCCCATTTAGCTTGAAGCTTAGGAGATTTCCCTTTGTTGCGGACTGGATTATGCAACCACACTAATGAACCTTCGTTGAACCCTTTATTGTTCATTTTGCGGTCGTACCGGGTTTTCATTTTCTCAGACATTTGCTGGCCCGATTGTCTAACGTGCTCATAAATGTCATTCATTCTGTTCCGCAAGTCATTTGCATAATCGGTTATACTGCGTGGGGCATCAGGTGGTATCCCGGTGATCAGGTCCGCAGGCAGCCGTAATTCCCTTCCAAAGTTTGCGAAAGCTGGTGTCACTGCTGTACTTTCGTGAACAGAACTTCGATATGACAACAAAAACGGTTGTATATGCTTGTCCCAATCTCGTTGCCGATTGTCTACAACTTTTGCTAGGTACCTCTCCAATGTCTGATTAAATCGTTCCACCATTCCATCAGATTGCGGGTGATAAGAAGTCGTTCTTGTTTTATGAGTACCCATAACTCGGCAAGTTTCCTGGAATATTTGAGACTCGAAATTCCTTCCTTGATCGCTGTGAATCTCTAAAGGTACACCAAAACGACAGAAGACTTCATGAACTAGTTTATCTGCAACTGTTGAAGCTTCTTGATTTGGAATGGCGAAGACTTCTGGCCACTTAGTGAAGTAATCCATCACAACCATGAAATACTTGTTACCGCTTTCACTCTCCGGAAACGGTCCCGCCACGTCAATAGCTATTCTTTCCCATGGTGCACCAACATTGTACAACTTCAATGCACCTCTACTACGAGTCTGAGGTCCCTTTACAGCCGCACAACTTGTACATTTGCGACACCAGTCCTCGACATCGTTTCGACAGTGGACCCAGTAAAACCGTTCTCGGATCTTCAGTAGAGTTCGTTTAACTCCCAGATGGCCTCCTGAACAATCATTATGGTACAGCTGTAGAACAGCCGGTACTTTAGCTTTAGGGACAACCATTTGCAAATGACAGCTGTCTCCCCGAACGTTTTCCCATTTACGACACAGAACTCCATCCTGAAGCAGCAAGCTGTCCCACTGGGCCCAATAGCTTTTAGTGGTCGAACTCATCGCTGAGACTTCACTCCACTTGGGCTTGGGAGCACTGGCCTTTATCCATTCCAGAATCGGCTTGATGTCCGGATCTTCCTGCTGTGCATGTAGTAAGCTGTCCTTCCACTCGTGGCTGAGGTGGTCTGCTCTGAGCATCCACACGGATACCACTTCCTTACTCTCTTGCCTAGTACAATGTTTGCAATCTTCAGGACAAGGTCTTCTTGACAATGCATCTGCGTTGCCATGAGATTTCCCGCTGCGATGTTCGATCTCAAAGTCGTATTCCTGCAGTAGTTCAATCCACCTCGCAACTTATCCTTCTGGGTTTTTAAACTGCAATAGCCATTTTAATGCAGCATGGTCAGTTCGTAATTGAAATTTTCGTCCCAGAAGATATTTGCTAAAATGTTGCAACGACTTTACCACAGCTAGCAATTCGCGTCTTGTGACACAGTAGTTCCTTACCGGTTTTGCCAACGACTTGCTGAAGTACGCTATCACGACCTCTTGGTCACCATTACGTTGAGACAAGACACCGCCAAGTCCTATATCACTTGCGTCTGTGTCAACTATAAACTCTTTGCTTACATCAGGGTATCCCAAAATAGGTGTCTTGCACAGACGGTCCTTGAGCTCCTGGAATGCGATGTTACAACTTTCATCCCAGCAGAAATGTCGCTTCTCCTCGGTTAGCTTATGCAGAGGTTTGGCTATATCTGCAAAGTTCTTCACAGAACGTCGGTAATAGGAGCACAAACCCAAAAATGCTCTACCCTGCGTCTTGTCTTTTGGAACCGGCCAATCCTTTACAGCTGCGATTTTCTCTGGATCCGTGCGGATACCTTCTTCCGACACTACATACCCCAAAAAGTTGACTTGCCGTTTGAATAGTGAACATTTCTTCGGACTCAACTTGAGGTTGGCACTCTTAATCTTCATGAGCACGCGTTCCAAGTTTTGAAGGTGTTCCTCAAACGTACGGCCCACGATGATGATGTCATCCAAGTAGACCAGACAGGCGTCGCCAATTAGCCCGGTAAGTACAAGTTCCATCAGCCTTTCAAACGTTGCTGGAGCATTGCACAACCCAAACGGCATTACTTTAAATTGCCACAGACCCTTTCCCGTCGAGAACGCAGTTTTCTCCTTGTCCTTAGGGTCATTTTCAACTTGCCAGTAGCCACTTTTTAGGTCCAGCGTGCTAAACCACTTTACTCCTGTAAGCATGTCCA
Source organism: Parnassius smintheus behrii (assembly GCA_036936625.1). NCBI lineage: Eukaryota > Metazoa > Arthropoda > Insecta > Lepidoptera > Papilionidae > Parnassius > Parnassius smintheus. The sequence goes on from JAUPFT010000017.1 coordinate 4,440,547, forward strand.
GCGTGTCGTCAATTCTTGGCAAGGGATAGCTATCCTTCTTAGTAACGTCGTTCAGACGGCGGTAGTCAACACAAAACCGCAAGCTGCCGTCCTTCTTCTTTACCAGTACCACGGGTGAACACCATGGACTAGATGAAGGTTCGATAACACCATCCTTCACCATTCCCTTAATCATGGTTTCCACTTCCTTTTCACGTGCTACCGGCAATCGTCTTGGCCGCTGACGGATAGGCAACTCTTCACCTGTGTTTATTTTGTGTTGAACTAAACCAGTCTTTCCTATGTCAGCATCGTTTGATGAGAATACATCGGCGTACTCGAGTAACAACTTCTTCGCCTTGAACAATTCGTTCGGGGGCAGAACACTGCGACAGTCTTCCAAAAGTGTGGTCGTTTCTGAATCCTTGCTGGGGGTCCCACTCGATATATATTGGCACTGACGTAACCAATCCACTTCCTCACAAGTACCAACCAGTGTGCCTTTTTCGATAATCTGTTCCCGGTCACAAAGGTTCAGCACACGTACTCCTGAGATGTCAGTGGTCCTGACCAAGGTTCGAGCTACTTTCCATGGAAGGTCATTGTTTACCCTTTCCACAAGTACACAACGGTGAGCTTGCCCAGCGTTTCGAGGAAGACTAACCGGAACAATCGTTTCCGATCTCGGCGGAAGAACAATCTTCTTGATGCTGTACACGTCCCCTGGTAACGCACCTTCCATAAAAAGTTCCTCCTGTCCACATTTCAAAACACCTTGCTTAACGTCGATCTCACAACAATTATTCCTCATAAAGTCTAGGCCTAGGATGCAGTCGTCCATTATATCAGCCACGATGACATTATGCAGGTAGATCACGTTGCCAAGCTTCAACTCCATCTCCTTCTCTCCACGGACGGGTATACGCTGACCGGTGGCTGTTACAAAATTAATGCGTTCTCGGTTGTATGCGGAGTCCCCAAGGAACTGACTTATAAGTTGGGAACTAACAACCGTACGAGAGACTCCAGTGTCTACGGTCAGTTTACACGGCATTCCGTTGACCTCGCCCTTGATGATTAGACTGTTCCCATCATGGGTTTGTGAGATCGAGATCCTTGGGGCTCTTTTAACATCAGCCAGCACCCGCCCCGCAGTTCTGGCTTTTAATGGTTTCTCTGCTGCTGCTGGGCGGTGCTGTTGGCCGCACTACCCTCCTGGGATCGTTCGCCTTCCCTTTCTAGGGTTCGCTTAGGGCAGCTGGATCGAAGATGGCCCTTTTCCCCACAGCCATAGCACCTAGGGCTGTATCCTTTGTTGCGGTCGCGAACTGTAGCTGCTGCAACCTCCCTGTCGCGATGGGAACGATGATCCTGCCGCACGGCTTCTACCTCCAGTGCATGGGCCAAGGCATCCTTAAGCGTCTCGTGGTGCCCGAGCCTCACAGCAGCTCTGACTTCCAGGTCGCGGATGCCGTCGAAGAATGTCTGCACCAGGTTCCCTTCAATGAGCGCAGGTACAGACCGGTATGCTTTTCGCACCAGCTTCTCCACTTCTAGAGCCCACTGCTGCAGGTTTTCGTTGCTGCGCTGCACACGATCTTTAAGCTGCGCACGAAAGACGTGTTCCAAGTGAGCGTCGCCATATCTCGACTCCAATGCCTCAAGGAGTTGCTCATAAGTCACTTTCTCACCGAGAGCTTCCAGAACTGTTAAGGCCTGATCGCGCAGGCCTAGTGTGAGAGCAGTCATGGCCTGACTTTTATTCCAGCCGTTCGCCTTCATAACAGCCTCGAACTGGATCTTGTAGGCTGACCAGGAAGAGGTACCGTCAAACGGCGGCACTTTGAATCCACGTAGCGAAGGTGTTGTAGCTACTACGGGAGCTGTTGTTCCATCCCCAAGTTTGAGGTCGTCCAGCGTTTTCTTCACGTCAGCCATTACGTTGTCAACCCGATTGTTTACTTGGTCGATTCGGGTTTCGGCCTCCGACAGGCGGTTGTCATGTTGAGCAACCTTATCCTTCACCTCCCGTATCTCTTTTCCGAAGATAGCGTGAAGGTCCTTCATGAGGAGCACCTGCTCTTCCTTATCGCGTTGGAGTTGCTCTTCTAAACGACGGGCCTGTTCCTCCTGCCGGCGGGCCTGTTCCTCCTGCCGGCGGGCCTGTTCCTCCTGCCGGCGGGCCTGTTCCTCCTGCCGCCCCGCAGCTGCTGCAGCATCACCATCAGAGCACCTAAGTCAGGTGCCACAGACGTAGAAGCTGCTGACGGACCGGCTTCCGTGGCCGGCGGCCGTCCCTCAGACATCTGCGGCGTTGCACCACCAAATCTCATCTGGTCCGCCTCCTGCTGGCGTTGACTTCGGGTACGGACACCCTCCGTTTCCTCCTTAGGTAAAATCGGCATTATTTTATCCCACTTCTGACACCAATTGTTACGAGCTTGAGGTTCGTGACAATAAAAATTGCCGATAAAATTACCTAAATTAACACTTTAATTTACTTTATACAAATTAAAGTTAAAAACACTAATAATTAAACACACTAATTCACTTAATTCCGCTCCGAAGCTTCGCTTGTGTCGCCGAGTTCCACTCTGTCTCGATCGCATCGTATTCGTAGAAGATGATGAATTGTGGTTTTTATCGTTGAAATCCCACATAGTTTTTTCTGATTCCAGCAGTTCTAAAAACTTTATTGTATTTTAATTATTCCATTCGAAAGGCATTTTGGTAGATCGTACTTAATATATAATAACAAGACGGCACGCACGTCCGTTCATCCAGGCGCTTGGCGCGAAGTGAGCGATGGAGCCAGCGTTGCGACTGTAAAAAATTGAGTTGCCGTATCTAAAAACGAAATTTGCCGTATTTATGAAAAAAATCCATGAAATTGCCGTAAAGTATTTATTTCTACGAATAATTAAGTAAATCACATAAAATCTGAAATTTCTTCACCATATAGGTTTCTGATTGATTGAGAACATCACTCGTTTGTCTTTTTAACTAATATTTTTCTTTGCTTTTCATTTTCTTACACATATCATTTGACATTTGAAATTTCGTACAACCTCCTTGATTTTTAACCGCTTGTCTTGCTAATAGAGCTCCCTTGACAGTGGATGTTATCAATTTATTTCCAGATTTTGTTTTCATATTGATTACTTCACTGAAAACTCTTTCGCAATCTGCATTGCTATGTTGTAGATATACATAATACGTCTAAAGCAAAATTTGCTAATATTTTGCAGTCTGTAGTATCTTAGACATTTGCCCAAAATTCATGTTTTTATTTCTAATTCTGAAATTTTGTTTACATTTGATAGCAACCTCCACTCGTCATCAATTCGTTGCTTATCTGATCTCACGATTCGTGGCAATTGCTGGGCCAGTAGCGACAATGACGGAAAACAACTATGACGCCTTTGTCCTTTTCGCGTGTTTTGAAGTAAGAGTTTAAGCTTTTTGTAGAAAGTGCAGCCATTCCAACAAAGCCAAATTGGATCCAAGTTTAATTTACTGCCAGAGTAAATACTACAAAAGTACCGTACACATCTTATAGTTCATAATGTTGTACATTCATTCAATAATATAAACAAAGTAAATATGTGTATCTCTTACATTCATTACTTCTATCAATGTCTACCATGTGTCATGTTCATGCCATCTTTGTTAGTCTCATAAAATAAAAGATGGAACGGTAATTTCCCGTCATAGACAACCACACTCTTTATTATCACTTAAGGGATGACGAAAGTGAAAAAAATATGGATACAATACAGGTATTTATATTTTTTGTTCATAGTTTGCCATCGTGGTTTATCGCAAAGCTGAATTGCCGTAATACTTGATACGGCAATGAAAAGCCTGCCGTATGCCGTATAATCTTTAAAAAAATCGTGGAATGCCGTATATTACGGCAATTACCGTATCGATCGCAACGCTGGATGGAGCTGACTGTGAACACTCACTGCCGCTCGCGCTGCCCGTCCTTTGACTTCCGCGCGAAAAACCGACATTTAAGCGATCGTCGGGCAGTGGCAGCGGCAGAGGCAGTGTCAGCGCGAGTAGCCTATTTACATACTGCCCTACCCACTGCCCTGCTCACTTCCCTGCCCAACAGGGCTGAATGTAAATGGGGCATATAAGTTTATATTCACGCGGACGGTATTTAGCTATGATTTTGTACGTGATCCGTTATCTAGTTGGTATTGTTGATCGAAGCTGGCAGTACATGGGACCCCGCTAATTTTAGACCTATTTCTGTACTGCCAACAGTTAGTAAAATTTTTGAAAAAATTATTCTTGATCAAATGTTAAATTTTTTAATGTAAATAATTTACTTCATAAAAATCAATTCGGTTTCACAAGGGGTCGCTCGACAACTGATGCTGGTGTTGATCTTATTAAACATATCTTTAATGCATGGGAGAATTCACAGGATGCTCTGGGATGTATATTCTGTGAGCTATCCAAGGCCTTCGATTGTGTTCACCATGAAACATTAATCAGGAAACTTCAACACTACGGTGTAAGAAGTGATGCTCTTAAATTAATTATTTCATATTTAAGTGACAGAACGTAAAAAGTTGTCATTAATAGTATGAGTTCTTTCGGGTCGACTGTACAAATGGGCGTGCCTCAGGGCTCAATTCTCAGTCCCTTTCTGTTTCCTGTACATATTAATGACTTACCTTACATATTAGGGGATAACCATGATATAGTATTATTTGCTGATGATACTTCATTAATTTTCAAATTAAAACGACAGTTATTAAATTACGACGAAGTAAATAATGCTATAGCTAAGTTAGTCAATTGGTTTAATGTTAATAATTTTCATTTAAATGGTACTAAAAATAAATGTATGAAAATCGTAACTCATGTCATGTCGTCAAACATGTTAATACGAATGTAATTTTAAATGTGGAAGAACTGAGTCTTGTTGATACCACCATTTTTCTTGAAATCACACTAGACGCAAAGCTTCAATGGCTGCCCCATATATCAAAACTAGCTAGCAGACTTAGTTCTGCAGCATATGCTGTAAAAAAGATTAGAATTCCAACCAGTGTTGAAACAGCTAGAATAGTTTACTTTAGTTATTTTCATAGCATTATGTCGTATGGTATTTTGCTGTGGGGACGCGCGAATGACACTGAAATTATATTTATTTTACAGAAGAAGGCCATTAGAGCAATATATAATTTAAAACCAAAAGAGTCACTGAGACAAAAATTTAAGGAAATTAATATATTAACTCTGGCCTCTCAATACATTTATGAAAATGTAAGGTACGTACACAAGAATAAACGTAGTTTTGCAAAAATAAGTGATATTCAATCTGCAAATTCTAGGAACAGACACAAGGTAGTAGTACCAGTTACCCGACTCCACCGAGTCAGAAATTCATTCTTGGGGCGATGTATATACGCTTTTACAACAAAATCCCAGAAAATATACAAAATTTGTCTTTTTTTTTTTTTTTTTTTATAGAATAGGGTGACAAACGAGCACACAGTCCACCTGATGGTAAGTGGTTGCTGCGGCCCATAGACATCTACATCTATCTTCCATTACAAATCAAAATGCAGATGCGTTGTCACCCGTGAGGACTGAGATGGAATGCCTCATTTCCAGTAAAAAGGGTCTCCGGTTCTCTACACTCACCATACGAAATACGGCAGCATTAAGCTACTATTTCACGCTGGTATTCTGTGAGAGCGTGGTCCTTCCCCGGTCGAGCCGACCCATTCGTGCTACAACTATACTACTAATATAATTGCAGCATGGCTCTACCACGTAAAAGTTCAAAAATTTTATTAAACTAAGTTTGTATAAAAAGCATACGCAAAGTTCAAAAATTTTATTAAACTAAGTTTGTATAAAAAGGGTTATTAAAATATTAAGGAATTTATGAATGATAATAACCCCTGGGAAGGGTGATCGCTACCAAGCTATTTCTAATTTGTCTTGTTTTGTTAATTGTAAACATGATTGTAAGCTATTATTTGAAAAAAAAAAATAGTCCCGCTGGGTTTCCTGCTGGTTCTTCCCAGGACAGAGGTTTTTTTGCGAACCAGTGGTAAATGAAAAAATTGATTTTCAATAAGTATTGTTTATAATGTAGGTACATTGAATAAAAAAGTTTTTATTTCTATTTCTAATCGCTAGGTGGCAATATAAATATGAAATAATTATTAATTTTATTGTTTTTTAATTTATAGTTATTTAACTTTTCTTTTATTAAATATATTTTAGTCGCTATATCATTAACACTACACTAATTAGCTTAATATACACTGCACATAAATAAGAAAACGCAACAGTTCCGTTTTTATGAACAGCTGAGGATACAACAGCTGATAATAGTAAATGTGCAGAAAGCAATACTTTAAACAAATAATTATAGTATCGTTAAAGACACACAACCGTACTGTTTACAAAGTAATAACAATCACACTTTATAATTGACTAAAACAATTTAAAAACCGGAAATTTTTGAGCAGATATAAAACAGTATCACCATTTACCGAACTACACGAAAGTCAATCAAATGCAGTTGCGTTCTCTGAGGACTAAGATGGAATGCCTCTTTTGCAGTAAAACGGGTCTCCGATTCTCCACACTTACGAAACACAGCAGCGTTAAGCTATTATTTCACCCTGGTATTCTGTGAGAACGTCATCCTTCCTCGGTCGAGCCGACCCATTCACGCTACAACAGTACTACTAATGTAGCTGCAACATGGCTCTACCATCTTTTTTATAATAGTATTTTATTAATGTACGAGTATAAATAAGTTGTTTTTTTTTTCGAAAAAAAGCGAATGAATTATAACGTGATAAAGAACGTAAATGATAAATAAGTTAATTCTGTAACTAGTTCTCAAAATACTCAACCGTATTATAAAAATATTACGAATATCAGACTATTGTCACAAAAACAAATATAAGTAATAAGCTCAAATATATTTAATGGGCTTTATGTTCAAACACAGTGACGTTTTATTCGTCGGATTAAAAGTTACGCGAGCAGATTTCCAACTTTGATATCCAACTCGCTTATTTATTCACAAATTATATGGAATCCCCATATAATTTGTGAATAAATAAGCGAGTTGATAGAGCGACGTGATTTATTACTTATACATATTTTAAAACCGGACATAGTTAATTAATCTAAAAATATTATAATTACCACACCACGGGACTTTGAGTTTAGTCGTCGGTCTTATAAAAAGCATTTAGCTCGATTGTTTAAGGTCATATCGGTCTCTAAAATAAAATAAAAAATTTACGCCGGGCAAACTTAATGAATTTTAGCTTTCTCTCCCAGTAAAACCCGGCGGTGCTGAAATATTATAACCTAATTTATAGGAGAATCATGTAGTGATTTCGTGTATTTACACGAATACGGGTAGGAATTTAATCTTGTTAAATTATTTTTCTTAATTTCCGACGTTTTAGGTACTTTACAGCACCCTTGGTAACAGAGGGGACTGTGGTGCTTAAGGGGAAATATAATCTCAAATGGCTTAGCAAGATCCTTCGTTATGCCGAAAATATTGCAGCATTAATTTTGAAATAAATATATGGTAAAGTTGAGGATTAATGTTAAGGATTATGTTAGACGTAAATACGATTTTCTAAAATTTTCTCGATAGAAAAAAAATCCAAAGTTACCTCCAAAATAAACAATAAACCGCTGTTATTCATAAAATACTTTAAATAAGATCATGAAACTTTGCATACTAACTGAACTAACTATAAAGCAGTGTTTATGTTATGTACTTTTTTTAAAATACCATTATTTTCACTGTAAAAAGAAATTACCTAAACTATCGGCGCGTAAGCTTGATTCCTGTCGCCCCGTTAGTATCGCTCTGGCTTTTGAAGGGACAAATTGTGTCGGTTACGATCAGAATACACATTACACTACAGGACGACGTAAAACTAAAATGGGAAATAACTGTAATAAAAATAAGAAGTGACTGGGTTTGCGTTAAGAAACAGTCATAAATATGATGAACCTAATGAAATAAGTGTCTAACGACCTTTCTACTTACAGTATTAGTGATTACAAACATGTCGGTACACAGCATATGACGCGCGAGCAAGTGGGGACGAAATTAGAATTTGAACTGACTTACTATAACCCCTTAACATACTGACGTCAGAGTTAACGACGGCTACAAGAAGGGTATTACGGTATTAGTATTAGCTTACAGTATTTTAAAGTCTTGCAGTAGTATGCTTGGATTTGGATTTCATTTTACCAATTATGGGATCCCGAGCAGATGTTAACACCAATCCATCTTCTCTATTGAAATCGGAAGGTTTTATTGTTTTTAATAGCCTTCCAAACCATCCTTGGTAGGAATTGGTACTCTTTTGCGAAAATTTGTGGTCTTTCAAATCTGATATAATAGTTGGGGCAGTCCTGAACATGTTGACATAATGCAGACTTCCCGGAACGTCGGTGCTTCACATCAGCGATATGTACTTTTACGCGAGTTTTTGTGAATTTCTTGTTTGTCCTATGTAAGAGAAACCACATTCACAATGAAACTTGTTCACTCCTATACCTTGTAGAGGGATATTACACTTGACTAATGGTAAGAACTTACTAATCTTCTTGTGTGGCTTGTAGTATTTTCTTATGGAAGCCCGCTTTAAGATGCAGCCATTTTTGTCTGTGACTCCTCCGATATAGTGGTCCGTCCGTTCCTCCCGTGACCATGAGTACAGTGTGCACCAACGTGCCCGAAACGTCGAGAATGAATAAAGTTAGAATTAATTCCGATCAAATCTGTAAAATTCGTTTTATTCCAGGCAATACAGAATTTTCAGCAGTGATTTTTGGTAGTCTACAAGGCATAATTGAATAAATTAATATAACATACTGTCATGGTGTGACATAAATGTTACATATTGACCATCGCTAAAAAATGAAAATACAAATGCTTAGTCATCCTCATTGCCAGTATAAAGGCTCTCTAGTTCTCTACACTTATCTTACGAAACATAGCAGAATTATGCTGCTACTTTACGTTGCTATTCTATCAGAGCATGGTCCTTCTCCAGACGATTTCCTTTTGTTCTGCAGTTGAATAAAACTGTAGTGCGGCTCTACCAGAAGAAAAAGCTTTTGATTAAAAAAATCTTTTTCACATAATCTTTCTTAAACAAATAAAAAATACTTGTACTCTGGTACATTTTAATCCCAATAATCCTAATATGACAATCTTGTTTCCTAAATCCACAAAGTTTGAAACCATAAGTTCTCTCTAGCTCAAGTATAAATACAGCTTTGCCGAGACGGCTCGACAGCACAGAAGAAGCCGCCATGTTCGTGTGTTAGTCCGCCAACATTTACATGATTCATGTGTACACTGTCTTGCACTCCTTTGTTCAAATTCATATGGCACGACTTACCTTCGAGTAGGTATGTTTGTACCATTACAGCCTATAAAAGTCCATTGCTTAACACAGGCCTACCCATGGATTACCTGATAGAGGATTTTGCCGTAGTCGCTACTACAAGTTGGTTGGCGCATTTTTCATAATTTTGAGTTGCTATGAGGAAAGTGCCACTGTCCATCTCCTATTGCAATCTTCCTCTGTCGCCTCTTGCGACACTCACGGGACGATATGCCGTAGTGGATATTCTTAAACCACCACCAAACAGTAAAAAGTTTATTAATGTTTACAATTACGTCTCTAAAATTAGTTTACTATAACTTAAATTGCCTTAACGGTAGTGGCGCTGGATTTAATCGAACTCGGCTTCTCGAAAACTGAAATTTCTAGGTTATCTCTTAAACGGCAACTATGGGCACTATGATATTTTATGATATTTAATATTATGTACTACTACTGATATACCCTAACCTTAAGTATTTTAAAATTCTGAAGACTGTAGTGATATATGTATGTTTTAGTTTTATTGGTTGGTTTTTTAAAATAAGAATCTCTGAGTTTGCAACATATTTGTGACATTTGCCGTATTGACTTTCGGTCCGTGGGGTAGACGAGCGGTGTAGTTCGTAAAGGAACGGTATCAGGAAATAATCGTCGCTGCTGGTGATTAGAGGGCTGGTTCTTTTCTCGTTCGAAAGCAAAGTATAGCCATTCAGCGAAGAAACGCAGCCAGCGTTCTTAGCACGATACCGCGAGAAGTAGGACCGATTGATGATTTGAGCTTTTAGTTTTCGTTTTTGTTTTATTGGATAGGGTAACAAACTCGTTTTCAGTAAAAGGGTCTCCGGTTCTCTACACTCACCATATACACTCACCATACGAAACACAGCAGCGTTAAGCTACTATTTAACTCTGGTATCCTGTGAGAGCGTCTTCCTTCCCCGGTCGAGCCGACCCAATCGTGCTACAACTATACTACTAATATACCACATTTTTTATAATAGCTCTTTATTAATGTACGAGTATTATTATACTCGTACATTAATAAAGAACTATTACTACTTGACTTACTAAGAACTACTACTACTATATACTTATTTATATAAGTATTATTTTTTTTTGATAAAAACGGATGATTAATAAAATAAAATCAAGTTATTTCAGGTGGAGTCCGTACAGATAACATACATTATAATAAATTTAATCTCATCTAATTTCAATGCAATTCAATTTAATTAAATCTAATCTAACTATCTAATTTTATTTTATTTAATATTATTATTAATAAATATAATTAAATTCAACTTAACAACTTAATACGATTGCTTAACATAAAAACTACTTAATATTAATTACTTCAATAATATTAATTTACAATTTAATCCAAGTATCTGCGACCCTTTTCCAGTCCTGCACCCTCGCATCGGGCAAATGTATTTGTGCTTGCACCCAGTGTCGCAGAAGGGGGCAATGAGGCTTGTCGCTGAGCACGTTCAGGATGGTGTTGAGGCTCCCCCGCGTACGGTACAAAAGCGAGGCGATGTGACCCCACAGCACGGCGTGGAAACTGTTCGTGTGTGCGTGCATTGCAGACGCACTCTACAGAACGTCTTCTACAGAAGCGCGGGAGCACCACTAGCACTCTGATTGCGTTATTATTCTGTACTCGGAGAGCGTTGATGGCCCGCTGCCTGTAGTTGACCCACAGACTGCAAGTGTATGGAGTTTGGCAAAAGACTTTGAAGAGAGTTATCTTTACTCCAAAGCTACACCGCGCCAATCTGCATGCCAACATATTACAGCGGACCGCCTTCGCCCTCCTATCCGATTCGATATAAGCATCGTCTTTTAAATCCTCGGTAACCACATGCCGAGATATTTAAACTCTTTCACCCTACCTAGAGCAACGCAATTAAGCAGCATACGTAGCACATCTCTCAGCTTACAACTCCTAGCTTGAAAAATTAAGAGCTCACTCTTTTTAACATAGTACTGCAGACCGTGTGACAAAGCGTACTTCTCACATACACCTATTGGTTTTCTGTGACCGGCGATTGATGGGCTGAGCAACAACATGTTATCTGCATAACTGATACTGTTGATGCAGTGACCATCAATCGAGCAGCCGACCACTGTGTCGCTAAGCTCAACAATCAACCGCTTCACATACAAGTTGAAGAGAGATGGACAGGCGTGTTCCTATTCGTGTAGTAACTAACTAACTGTCTAACAGTAAATGACGTCATAAAGGACGTAAATGATGAATAAGTTAATTCTGTAACTAACTCTCAAAATACTAAACCGTATTATAAAAATATAACGAGTATCGGATTATTTGTCACAAAAACAAAAATAAACTATAAGCTCGAATCCTATACCTTTAAACAAGCAATTTTTGTGTGTTTACGATTTCCATAAAATTTAGTGTCCAGGGAGTTTCGGGGGCAATAAATCGATCTAGCTAGGATTTATTTTTAGAAGATGTTTTTTGTCCGTGTTTTCAGGCAATGAAAAACTGCTACAATATAAGAAGGTAAATTTTGACACTGTGTTAATGACCGTAATAGCTCTAGTGGATATCGAGCGGTCGTGAAATCGTAATGCCTTGGTTCGCGTCCTGTTTTCGGTCCGACTTTTTTCCTTTTTTTTTCAAGTTCCCTCCTTTTGTGAGAAAATCTATTATTTCGAGCCCTTTTTTTTAGTATTTTTACTAAAATTTTAATTAAACTAATTGCACTCATGACTTTTTATTCAAATAACCAGTTCAGTTTTTTCTATTATGTCAATAAGATCAAAAAATATTATTCATGTAATTTGTATCTAAATGTATTTTTTTTAAACGAGCAAAGCTCCGGGTACTATAATTAATGAGCCTTATGTTCAACATTCAAACAAAATGACATTTCATTGGTTGGATTAAAAGTTACGCGAGCAGATTTCCAACATTGATTTCAAACTCGCTTATGCATTCACAAATTCTATGGGGATTATAGAGCAACGTGATTTACTTAGATATAAGTATTTTAAAAACGGACTTCGTTAGTCCATAGCAGTAAATATTCAATATAAACAAAGAAAGAATGACTTATTATATTACAATAATGTATTAAGTTAAAAAAAGATAAAAATCAGTGGTGGATTTATGCAGGTTACAAACGTCAGGTTTCCTGATTATAAAAAAAATATTTAACTCTCGCTGCCCGAAGTGCAGTAAAATCGCCTGTTCCTATTCGTGTAGTATCTAACAGTAAATGACGTCATAAAGGACGTAAATGATGAATAAGTTAATTCTGTAACTAACTCTCAAAATACTAAACCGTATTATAAAAATATAACGAGTATCGGATTATTTGTCACAAAAACAAAAATAAACTATAAGCTCGAATCCTATACCTTTAAACAAGCAATTTTTGTGTGTTTACGATTTCCATAAAATTTAGTGTCCAGGGAGTTTCGGGGGCAATAAATCGATCTAGCTAGGATTTATTTTTAGAAGATGTTTTTTGTCCGTGTTTTCAGGCAATGAAAAACTGCTACAATATAAGAAGGTAAATTTTGACACTGTGTTAATGACCGTAATAGCTCTAGTGGATATCGAGCGGTCGTGAAATCGTAATGCCTTGGTTCGCGTCCTGTTTTCGGTCCGACTTTTTTTCCTTTTTTTTTCAAGTTCCCTCCTTTTGTGAGAAAATCTATTATTTCGAGCCCTTTTTTTTAGTATTTTTACTAAAATTTTAATTAAACTAATTGCACTCATGACTTTTTATTCAAATAACCAGTTCAGTTTTTTCTATTATGTCAATAAGATCAAAAAATATTATTCATGTAATTTGTATCTAAATGTATTTTTTTTAAACGAGCAAAGCTCCGGGTACTATAATTAATGAGCCTTATGTTCAACATTCAAACAAAATGACATTTCATTGGTTGGATTAAAAGTTACGCGAGCAGATTTCCAACATTGATTTCAAACTCGCTTATGCATTCACAAATTCTATGGGGATTATAGAGCAACGTGATTTACTTAGATATAAGTATTTTAAAAACGGACTTCGTTAGTCCATAGCAGTAAATATTCAATATAAACAAAGAAAGAATGACTTATTATATTACAATAATGTATTAAGTTAAAAAAAGATAAAAATCAGTGGTGGATTTATGCAGGTTACAAACGTCAGGTTTCCTGATTATAAAAAAAATATTTAACTCTCGCTGCCCGAAGTGCAGTAAAATCGCCTGTTGCACTCTCTGTCGCACTTGCGGGCATTACGGCAAGTATAGTGACCCACCATTGTCGTGTCGATGTGTATACATAATACATACATACATAAACACTCACGCCTGTCACCCAGAGGGGTAGGCAGAGACTACAGACTTCAATTTGGCACGATCCTGACACACCTCTCTCGCCTCCTTCACATCCATACACCTACGCATACATGCTCGTCGGTTAAGGGTACTCCTAATTTGGCCCGTTTTCAAAAAATCGCCAATTTGGTCGATAAATTTTCGCCTCGGACGTCCCTTTCCGACTCTGCCATTCACTTCTGCAACATAAATTTTCTTTGTCACTCTTTCCTCATCCATTCTTTCCACATGACCAAACCACCCAAGCATTCCTTACTTAATCCTGGTCACTACATCATCTTGCAAACCACACTCTTCTGGGGGATAAGGGGGATAAGTCGCTCGCGTCCGTAGGCTATGACTACCTATTCCTAGGCCCACCCTACACGTGTCCCCCGGGTAGTGCTAAATGAGCGACAAGCCGATACCACAGATTCGGCTTCACGCCGGGGTAGTAGCGTAAAATATACTACCCCATATTTCGCACCATGAGGAACCATATAAAAGAAATGGCCCCAAGTTCCCGGCGCCCCTTTAATGGGGCAGGGGTGCGAAGAATCTCCGGTAAGAAAACCGGTGACGAGGTTCGCCATCCGTCACGTTCTGTCTCCCGGAGAGGCGAAAAGTGGATTCGATGTGTATATTTTGAGAAAAAAAAGAATGGAAAATAAGATGAAAATTATTCATCCATAACATTTATTATTGGTCAAAAATACGTACTTAGGCTAAATAAAATTAATAAAAATTTAAAATGGGTATATAATAACAAATCTTCGTCCGAGTCAGTCATCGTCGCTAACGTTATCTACACTATTGACAAGGCACTCATATAAATGTGCTTTCTCCAAATCTTTTTCTTGTAGAACACATTTTTGCCAATCGCGCACTCCACTTTTCATCCTTCTAGGAAGCGTTAAGCAGCATTCGATAAGTGCCGTTGTCTCCGTTTGGACTGGCTCCTGTGATCGAAATTCGGTCTGAAAGACATTCTTTATGCGATCTGTCTGGATTTTCCCATAGTCTACTATTACGACACCTACAATGTGGTGATGATTACACTGCCACCACATGGCTTGTATCAGTAATTTAAAAAAAAATCATACACAGAAGTTACGTAAGTTGAAAACAATACATCTTTATATTTATAAAATACTACCACACGCCCCGACTTCATCTGGGTAGAATGTTTAAATTTAAGATAATTAAAGACCATTAATCTCATCAATTTTATGTTTTAAATAAATGTCTATGTGTTTAAAATAAAATATAATACCACGCAAATAGCCTTGGTAGCTCAACAGAAGTCATTTATTTCTATATAACAGACAGCCACTTATTTTTTTTACATTTACAATATTTAAATTTTAACTGAAATTCCTTTGTAGAAATTTGCGCAAAAACATGAACAAGCTACTCAAAGCTCAAAGGACGTAAAAGGTAATTAGCTTGATGTTTCAGCAAAATGTAAAATTAATGTTACAAAGAATCAATGGAAGAGCACATTGATGAAAGTTTTGAAAGTTAATAGTCTCAGGACCCTAACTTTAATAAATTGTTAGACGACGGACTGCAGAATATTTCACTTATTAGTCAATAGCGAATTTGTCACTAAGCGGGAATTAAGGCCTCATCTCACATGTTACCTTGACTGAAGATAAACATGAGTAATGCAAGCCTTCTTATTTATTTATTTTTTATTCTTCGATCAATATATATATATATATATATATATATAGTACCCGGTTGACCGAGCTTTGCTCGGTATTTTTCGCTCGAGTTTTTTAATTCGTGTGTTTTGGAAATTATATTTAGATACAAATTACATACTGATGAATTATAAATAATATTTTTTGATCTTAGCGACATAACAGAAAAAACTGAACTGGTTATTTGAATAAAAAATCATGAGTGCAATTATTTTTATTTAAATTTTCGTGTTTTTAAAAAATACTAAAAAAAGGGCTCGAAAAAAATATATTTTCTCAAAAAAGAAAGAAACTTGAAAAAAAAATAAAAAAGTCGGTCGGTCGGTCTGGACTCGAACCGGGGTTTTACGATTTTGTGACCGCCCATTATACCAATAAGCTATTTATAATCATTACCAAACTGTCAAAATTTACCTTCTTATTCTAACTATATTGTAGCAGTTTTTAATTGCCTAAAAACACGGACAAAAAGACATTTTCTAAAAATAAATCTTAGCTAGATCGATTTATTATCCCCGAAACTCCCTGGACACTAAATTTTATGAAAATCGTTGGAGCCGTTTCCGAGATCCCGATTATATATATATATATATATATATATATATATATATATATATATATATATACATATATACAAGAATTGCTCGTTTAATAGTATAGGATATATATATACTTACGCATACATGCTCGTCGGTTAAGGGTACTCTTAATTTGGCCCATTTTTAGTATATCGCCAATTTGGTCGACAAACTTCCGCCTAGGACGTCCCTTTCCGACTCTTCCATTCACTTCTGCAACATATATTTGCTTTGTCAGTCTTTCCGCATTCATTCTTTCTACATGACCAAACCACCGAAGCATTCCTTTCTTAATCCTGGTCACCGCATCATCTTGCAAACCACAATCTTCTTTTATCACACAGTTTCTCACCCTGTCACTCAGATTCAGCCCTAACATACTCCTTAGCGACCGCATTTCTACCGCATTTATTCTACTCTCGTGCTTCTTCTGCCACACCCAACTTTCACTACCATACGTTAAAGTAGGGACTAATACAGCACTGTGAATTGCCATACGTGCCTTTTTTGACACATTCTGACTTTTCACAATAGAGTGTAGAGCCCCATTTACTTTATTTCCTGCATTCACTCGTCGTTCAATCTCCTTATCATATCTCCCATCCCTGCTGAATACACATCCCAAATATACGAACTCATCAACTTGCTCAATTAACTCTCCTTCTATTCTTATTTCACATACCGTTTTGCTTTCATCTCTTTCAAAAACCATCACTTTCGTCTTACTTGCGTTCACTTTCATTCCCCTTTCTTTTAATGACCTGTTCATTAATGTAACCATCATTTGCAACTCGGCCGCCGACGACGCAAGTATGACTTGATCATCGGCGTACAAAAGGCATTTGATGGTTAACTTACCCATTCTTACCCCGCATTCTTCAACTTTCAAATTTTCCAAACAGCTGTCCATAAATAGGTTGAACAGCCACGGGGAAGCTACACAGCCCTGTCTGACACCTTTATGGATGCCAAACCAGTCCGAGTAGACCCCGTTGATTCTAACACAAGCACTCGAGTCCCTATACAGAGACTTTAATGCCTGTATCAAACGGGCGCTCAACCTAAATGCGTTCAGCGTTTGCCATAACACATCCCTGTCCACTCTGTCATAAGCCCTTTCCAAGTCCATGAATGCACAAAAAACTCTTTGGTTTTTCGCCAAAAACTTCTCCGCGATCATGCGGAGAAGTATGCAAAGAAGTAAGCATGTATGCGTAGGTATATGAATGTGGAAGAGGCGAGAAAGGTAGGTCAGGATCGTGCTAAATGGAAGTCTGTAGTCTCTGCCTACCCCTCTGGGTGACAGGCGTGAGTGTTTATGTATGTATATATATATATATATATATATATATATATATATATATATATATATATATATATATATATATATATATATATATATATATATCTTTCTAAGTCTTTATTGCATCTCTTGAGGCATTCGCTACCAGTCAACCCTTGGAGTGGTAAGAATTTAACGTAGATGTAACAAAAACATATTTAGGTACCCTATAATGACGGTCTAAGAATATCAGCTATCTCACAATATCAGTCCGTGTATGTCGTTAGAGGCGACAGAGGGAAACAAATCAGAATTTTAGCAGCAGCGTCTTCCTAATAGCTGCTAAAAATAGGGTATGTTCTAAAATATACCACCCAGTACACCGTCCAATGCTAATGAGGTCGTAAATCGACGCCATATTGGTGATTCGTTATATCGAATATGGTGGAATACGGCGTCAATTAATGACGTCATTCGACAGTCTACGGGATTGTATTTCGGAACATACCCATAGACTGCGGTTGCCAAGCGTAACAACCATGGCAAATATCCCCCTTATGAGGCAAGCTATGGTGGTCTATGTTCAGCAGTGGACTTTAAATGACAGTTGTGGTAACGGTAGCAATATAGAATAAAAAACAAACTAATAATGATAATTAACTACACGACATATACATCTTACTAATAAATAAACGATAAAAACATAACCTATTATCATTTCTTTTTCTTCTTTCCTTATCAGCCCTTGAGTCTACTGCTGGACATAGACCTCGCCCGTTGTAAGGAGGATGTGCCGTATTCGTCGCGCTTAGCAGGCAGTTTGATGATAGCAGTACACAACATATACATGGTAGAGCCACGTTGCAGCTTTATTATGGTTGCAACACGAATGGGTTGGCTTGACAGGGGGAGTGCTACACTCTCACAGAATACCAACATTAAATAGAAACTCAATGCTTTTGTGTTTTGTATGGTAAATGTAGAGAAGAGGTGAGGGTCTCCCATTTTAACTCGATACGAGGCATTCCATCTCAGTCCTCAGCGGTGACAACGTATCCGGATTTTGATGTTTATGGGTCATTCACTTACTATATTGTAGACTATGTGCTCGCTTGTTCTACATAAAAAAATCTTAGTAACTGTTACCTGTCACTAGTATGCGTATTTTACGTCTTACTTAAACGAGGTTGTTATATCATCATCCAAAAGAAGCAAGAAGTTTTTCTGACTTTTAACATAGTCGCATCTTATAACACCTATGGGCCGAAATGGGGGGATAGGTTGTCTAACGTTGTAACCACAGAGCAATTTTTGTAAATATTGTAAACTAAAATATATGATGAAAAAAAATTAAACTGAAGTATCATGAAAAAATATTAGGTTGCGCCAAGTTTATTGCACTTAACACTGAACGCCAGGTTTAAACGTAAGAAAAATCACTACCCAATATCTTCCTTGGGGATGTAGTAAGAGGTGACAGAGGGACAGTCATCAAATAGGAGATGGGCAGCGTCTTCCTGACGATAACTCAAAATAATACAAAACTGAGTTTGCAAACCCACTTGGCTAGCGAACCAACTATGGAAAATATCTCAATATGAGGCAATGTATAGGAGAGAGAGCCTATGAGTAGCAGTGGACTTTTGATAGTTTTAGTGGATAGATTACAGGATGTACAAACGTAAGATACTCAGACCGGAAGTGGGCGGCAGCTTCTAAGGCACGGGACGTCCGACCGGCACTACTACTCCTCCTCAATCCGTGTTCCAAACGCGAAAATAAGGAGACACAGGCAGTACCGTATAGTAGTGAATGTAAAAGAAAGAAAAGCGATAGAAATATTTTTTGAAATCTAATGTTGTGTTTATTCGAGTCCAAAAAGACGGTAATATTTTCGAATGGTTTGGCATCTATATCCGTTTTTTATGTCGTTTGTCGTTAATCGATCTCTGGTTTGACCTAAAAAACAATTATTGGGTTTTTTGTCTTGAAATATATTACATACTTAGAAATTCCTCGACAGAAAAACCAATTGATTTTAACTTCATATTAAAATACTATTCCTAGAGATAGGAAGTTGGCGGCGTTTCACGTCCATACCTCGGAAAGGAAGTAAAGGTGTTAGTAATGCGCCTCATCTCTCTCCGGCTGTGTCGGACTGTCGCCCTATCAGACTATGAGAGTGAGAGAAGAGAGAGTGCACCTGTGCTTGCGTGCACACTAGGGCACTGTAATCCTCTCCGTTGAGGCTGGCCGCCATGACCGAAGTTCGGTATGGATGACTTTCTATCCATTTTATATCCGCCACTATTTTAACAAAATCTATAAGGTGACAGTTGCTAAAGTAAGCTTAGTAATTATTTTTTATGTAAAGCCCCGCGTTTCGAGCAAGTAGTCCGGTATAGTGGTAGGACCCCTAGTAGTTCATAGGGCTTTTTTCTACCTAGGAATCTATCTAGGTAGTACCCACCTCTTAGCTATTACTGCCGTCAAATAGTAGTGCTTGCTCTGCTGTGTTCCTATCCGAAGCCTAGAGAGCCAGTTCCATTACAGGCAGTGAGGCACGCCATCTTTCGGTCTGTCATCGCATCGCATATGTCATCTTCCTTGTTTAAAGTTTGTTGCAGGTGTTTGTGGACAGTAGTAGCCACCTACCATCAGTGATTGATAGGACTGTGAGTTCATTTGCCACTTGAATTTTATAGAATAGAATAGATTTTATTTATTGATTAAAATTACTTTTGTAGATTTGATCGCATGTAATTTACTTAATTTTTAATTCCCGACATATTGTGTACTCTTTAGCACCCATGGTCACATGGGACTGAGGTGACTGACATCCCGATATCAGTGTTAACCCACAACCTGTAGTGTTATGCTACTTACATACCATTTTACACTATTTTAAATTTATTTTTCCATTCTGTTTTTGATTTTCTGCATTCATCTCAAAACTGGATATTTTGCATCACCTTTATTTCCATAGGAACCTGTAACATTTTTAAACCATAAGAACACAATAACAAATCATTTTCACGTCGTATTTTCACGTTATCAGCACTTTTTAAATCGATGTCAATGGAGTCTACCTTTTTCGGTCTTTTATTTAGTTCTCCGTAACTCTGCAATTTCGGGCTTCGTGCGCGCTGTTGCGCTATTTTTTTTTCCTATATCAATAGTATCTCATTTTTCCATTGAAGTAATATGTACTTACGTACTAGAACAGCTATCTCAAACAAAAAATGTGCGCTACTCTGTGTTCGCGCGGTTGGTTTTTTTATCATAGAATAAACATTGGTAGAATGATCCATAGGTAAATAGTAGATTATATTGTTAAATAGGTAAATTATATAGAGAACAATATTTAAATTTTGTCATTTATTTTGTAAATTATATTTGCTTATTTAATATGATATTACATAATATTATATCACAATTACATTTTAATGATATTTTTATCTGAATATTTTAAAAGGTCAAATATAAAAAATATACTAAATATATGTTTAACAAAACTTATTAATATAACATTTAAATTACAAATATATTTATTTAAATTAGAATAAGAGTCTTTCATAAATGCTGGGCACGCGGGAATTAATAATGAACGAAATTATTCCACTTTGACTTTGATGTGGAAACCTAAAAATAAAATAATAGAATAATAAGCAGATATAAACATGAAAAATAAGCCTAATTATAATAATTTATATATGTTTGTACAAAAAAAATGTGTATAATAATATAATCGTCCTATAATTTAGCACCCACAAAAATTTCGCATCTGAACATATTAATTTTATAATCTATATTCCATGACACGAAACGGCGTCTTAGGAATAATTTGTTTTGTTATTAATCTATTAATACTTTTTATTGATTAAGTATCTCATTAACCGATGGAAAGTAATTTCTTAGTTTTTACTGACATTTCTTGAATTATTTGTGCAATATATAAGTACACACGACGGCATATTTTTGTCAAGAGATTTTTTTGAAATCAACACAACACATGACAACTCTACAAGCGTCTAGCGAGTGACTGATTAAAGTGCGGTGTATGCACCGCAGTAGAGTGGAACGTAGTAGCTGAATGCAGTGTCGCCTCTAGTACGTAGTACATAATAGCTCAATGCATTTTTCACTTAAATCTTGTCGTTTCTCTATTACGAGCCTAAAACCAAAATTTGACATGTTTTGACATCGTTGTTTATCTGGTTGTCATGGCAATTTTTATTCAAATATCGTTACCGGCCTGATGTTTTTACTTCAAAAATACTCTTTTCTTCTTGTCCATTTACAAAAATTTGCTTTTAATTTAAATAATTTCAAATTTGATTTAAATAATTTCTCGTTCTTATCCCAGATCCGTCAAAAAGTATAAAAGCCGAACAATCGGCCAATAGAGGTTCTCACTTCAGCTTTGATACGAGAAGCACCTCTTAAAGGCTTTATCCGCACTGCCTCGGGATCTTGCAAGCCTCTGCCTTCTCCTGAAGTCGTCGCCTAGCCACGCCTACGCCTCCACCTACTAGTGCCCGCGCTATCTTCGGCCGCTGTGCGTGCTTGTCTCAAGCGCTGCGTGTGCCTACTCCAGACGCTGCGTGTTCCTACTCCAGACGCTGCGTGTCTACTCCGGGCGCTGTGTGTGTCTACTTCGGGCGTTGTGTGTGCTTACTCCGAGCGGTGTGTGTGCCTACTTTAAGTGCTGCGTGTACCTGCTCAATACGCTGTGTGTACCTACTCCAGACGCTGCGTGGACCTACTCCAGACGCTGCGTGTCTACTCCAGGCGCTGTGTGTGTCTACTCCGGGTGTTGTGTGTGCTCATTCTGGTCGCTGTGTGTGCCTACTTCAAGCGCTGCGTGTACCTAGATTAGGCGCTGTGCATTTACCACGGGCATAGCCTGTGCATACATTGTTTCCGGACTCATTTATCTTTATTAACTTTTTTTTAAAAAAAAATTGTAATTCACTATTATCACTACAGCCCATCATCACCTTCATACCTTTTTTTATATAAAAGAAACTAAATATCTTTACAAATTTTAAATAAATTATTTTCTTTTTGGTTGTTTCGTTGTTAGGTTAGGTTCTATAGTTTTTAATTGTCGCTTTACATTTTATAAAAGAAACTGTAAATATCTTTACAAATTTTAAATAAATTATTTTCTTTTTGGTTGTTTCGTTGTTAGGTTAGGTTCTTTAGTTTTTAATTGTCGCTTTACGACAAACCTTCTGCTTTTTAACTATTACTTATGGTCCGCAGAACGAACTTACTGTGTCTTGACTTCTTGCAGTCGTATGCTTGGGTTTAGTTTTAATAGTATTGATTACAGGATCTCCAGCAAGTGGTAGTACGCAGCCTCCTACTCTACTGAAATTATGAAGTTTTTTAATTTCCACAGCCTTTTTTATAGAATAAGGGTGACAAACGAGCTCACAGTTCACCTGATGGTAAGTGGATGCTGTGGCCCAGAGACATCTACATTTTTCTTCAATTAAGAATCAGAATGCAAATGTGTTACCAACCCTGAGGACTGAGATGGAATGCCTCGTTTCCGGTAAAAAGGGTTTCCGGTTCTTTAAACTCACCATATGAAACACAGCAGTATTGAGCTGCTATTTCACGTTGGTATTTTGTGAGAGCGTGGTCCTTCCCCGATCGAGCAGACCCATTCGTGCTACAACTATAATCTGGCTCTACCAAGTAAAAAATGCGTTCTTATGCGTGAAATATCAATATCAAAGTGTTGAAGAGCCGCCGACCGTCTGCTTGTTTAATGGTGGTAAGGGTAGGAGAAAATTAAATCATAATATAAATCATGTACACACACGCTAGCACTAAGCCGTTTTTAACTCTTGTTACACGTGTTGTGCTCTTGTTGTTACTTTGGACATTAGTTTTTAAAAGGATATTTTTGCAGCTTGGAGCTTTTATAATCAGCTCACGACATAGTGACTGTATTAAAATATAGTAGCTTCGCCGACACTTTTCATATTCAGATTAGAAACACAGTAAATGCAACTAAAAAAATCATCACATGCTAATATAATTTCAATGTTAAAAGCGACTGCTGATCATGAGGAATAATCAGTTTTTTTTATAGAATATGGGCGACGAACGAGCACACAGTTCACCTGATGGTAACTGGATGCTGTGACCCATAGACATCTACATTACCCTCTATGAAGAATTAAAAAGCACATGCGTTGACAACCCTGTGGATTAAGATGAAATGTCTCGTTTCCAGTACAAGGAGTCTCCAGTTCTCCACACTCACCATGGTAGTTAATGAGATTGGCACTCTACACTCACCATGGTAGTTAATGAGTTTGGCACTCGCTATGAATTTCATACGTTTCTTTTTTTAAGCGATTACTTATTTAGGATCGTTGATTGTCCTCTGCACGCACCTAGGTACGTGTAGGTATCGGGCCCCGGGGTGTACCCCATTACCCGGATATCCTCATACCCCATTACTATGGGGCAGTCATTGTTTAGCCTTCTTGGCATGGTTGTTGCTACATTAATATTAATGTAGCCGGATAAGAATAATTTTCTCGTAGTTCACCGACTACGAGAAAAGGAGGTAATCTATGGAGGTAGTCTAAGTTGGCCTTTCAGCGGCATTGTGGCTTGTTACTCGACTCTCTAATCACATATAGAGAGGAGTTCTCTTGGAAGAGGTCGTCCGTCCGGTGGCCGGGTATGCAACGGCGCAAAGCCGTTGAGGTGTTCGTGTGGCCCGTTATCGGCACGGTCAAACATGCCGCGCGCTAACCGGGCCACGAAATCGGAGATGGTCTCGATTTTCAGATTGGCCGCTATGACGTCATTCCGGACGTAACGACCTGCTCCGACAATCGTTCTCAATGACAGGTTCTGCTGAGCCTGTAGTCGCCGCCTCAGAGGGTCGCTCAGAAGCGCGTACCAGGCCGGAGCAGCATAGGTGGTAATAGCCCGGATATACGTCTTGTATATCCGGAGCTTGGTTTTAATTGGCAGCTTGGATGCCAGTACCGGATGAAGCATCGCCCGCGCACATCTGGCTTTGCGGACGACGAAGTCGACGTGCGCAGTCATGCGCAGCGCCCGGTCGATCCGGCACCCTAGGTATGTCACGGCCTTCTCGTACGCGATCTTCTGGCCGTCGAGTGTTAGTGGTGGTGGTAAATTTCTAAGGCGGCGAGTGAGCAGAGCGGTCGTCTTACCAACGTTGACGACCATCCTCCACTCGTTTAGCCATGGTGGCAACAGGTCCAGCAGACGCTGCATTTTGGCAGTGGCTATATGGGCTCTTCTGGACGAGGTGAAATAGGCGCTATCGTCCGCGTATAGCGCCAGCTCAACGTCGTCCTCCCATTCTTGCAGCCTGCCTGCCAATGTTGGGATGTCATTCGTGTATGCCGCGTACAGGACTGGAGACAGACAACTGCCCTGTGGGACGCCGGCACTGATGGTTCTTGTTGCGGACTCGGCGCCCTCTACACAGACGTAGAACTTCCTGTCTTCCAGGAAAGACGCCATTAACCGCAACATAGCAGGGAGGACACTGGTCTGTTCGTGTAACTTATATAGTAATCCTGAGTGCCACACCCGGTCGAACGCCTTCTCGATATCGAGAAAGACGCCCAACGATATGCGGCCTCGATTGTACTCTGCCGCAAGCAGGTGCAGCACTCTAGTCAGCTGTGTGGCTGTAGAGTGACCCCTCCTGAATCCATGCTGCTCCGCCCGAAGTTGGATGCACGGACGGAGACGTCTTAGCAGCAATCTTTCAAACAGTTTAGCTATGTGTGGTAATAGCGTAATCGGCCTGTAACTGGAAGCTTTACGCCTGTCCTTCCCGGGTTTCGGCAAGACGATAATTTTGCCTTTTTTCCATTCCTCCGGGAAGTGGGATGTCCGCAGTATCCCATTGTAGAGTCGACCAATCTCTACTAGGACTTTATAGGGCAGCTGTCGGAGTGCAGCGTTGGTAATCCCGTCGTGTCCGGGCGCCTTCCTCACTTGCAGGCGGGTTACCATCCTCCACAGTTCGGCGGGGGAAATGAACCACTCTCCTGCAAGAGGCCGCGCAGGTGACGACAGGAACTCCTGTACGCGACTCTCCTTTATGGCCTTAAGCTCCATGTACTCCGCACTTGCAGGATTCGGCATAAATTGCTCCTCGAAGTGCTCTCCTAGGATATCCGCTCTGCCCTTGGCATCATAGCAGCGTTCGCCCGCTCTGTCGGTCAGCGGGCAAACGGGAGGTCTGGATTTGGTTAGCTGTCGGTTCAGTCTATAAAGCGACGCATTTTGCTCATCCGCCTTCCATATGCGCCGCTCCCAGGCCTCTCCTCTGTAGGCCCGGACTGCAACCGACAGCTCCTCCGATAAGATGTTGAGTTGTGATTTTAGTCTTGGGCAGCGAGTACGCGCCCAAAGTTTTCTTAGTGCTCTTTTGCGTTTTATTTGCACGCTTATGTCCCGCGGCAGATCGTCACGCCTTTCTGTGATCGGGACGATCGTAGAGGCCGCGTGGAGGGCCTCCTGGATGTTTTTGGTGATTCTAGTTGCAGCGACCTCTACGTCGTCCGCTGTATTTATTAGTTGGTGGACTGGAGGTCTCGCCTGCAGATGTTGTGCGTAGCGCCTCCAGTCAATGCGTGTCTTAAATGCTCTGGGCGGCGTAGTCACCGCCTTAGTGCCAAGGGTTATCAGTATCGGGAGGTGCTGTGAGCTCAGGTCGTATAGCACCTCTACCACTACTGGGTAGTTGACGTTCCTGGAGAGCACGATGTCTAATACATCCGGATGTTGCCTCGGGTCTGTCGGAACGTTGGTTGGTTCCTCGGGACCTAAAACGTCATAGTTGTTCTTTTCAGCGTCTTCGTATAGTGCATGACCCGGCGGGGTGATCACTCTGGACCCCCACGCCGGGTGTTTAGCGTTTAGGTCCCCGGCGATTATGGTGGGTGTTTCACCTTCCATCACCGTCCGGATGTCTGAGGGGCAGAATGGAGTCCCTGGCGGGCGGTATGCTGCGTAG
Source organism: Parnassius smintheus behrii (assembly GCA_036936625.1). Lineage (NCBI taxonomy): Eukaryota > Metazoa > Arthropoda > Insecta > Lepidoptera > Papilionidae > Parnassius > Parnassius smintheus. Next base: position 4,466,895 of record JAUPFT010000017.1, read on the forward strand.
ATCCTTAGTTCCTCGCCCGCCGCCTCCATTCTTATGCCGATAGAGCGCATAGTCTGGTAAGGTGGTAATTCCAGCTCTTGGTGGACGATGTCCCTCCTCACAAAAACCGCCGTCCCTCTGTAGGCGGCCCCTTGAGGGGTGACCTCGTCCCTTCTGTATAGGTGGTAGTTTGGCAGCTTGATATGCGTCTTTGGATTTAGTTTTGTTTCGCCCAGCAATATAATGTGCAAGTCCTGTTGCTGGGCGACAGTGCGGAGTTCATGCAGCTTCTGCTGTATACCGCCCGGGTTCCAATAGAGGAGGCGCAGATTACTCTCCTCCGTAATGCCGTGCTAGTAGATTTGCCAGCGCCTTCATAATTGCTGTGACTGGGTCGGTCCCGGCTCTGATATCAGCCAGGACTTGCGTGCCGACCTCGATAGCAATACCTACTAAGCGTTGTATCGCATCTGCTGTCTCGAGGCCGGTGGCGGGTGTTCTCCTATATGTAGGCGTTGGCAATTGTCTCGGGTGTGGTTGCTCCTGGTCCTGCCCTCTTGGCTTGTGGGTAGTGCGCGCTCTAGCTATAGAGCGGGCTCTACGTTCTGGTAGAGCCCTTTCTGGCACTGTACCCACGTTGGTTGTCTCCCGAGTAATCTGCGCCCTTTGCGAGGCTACTGGTACTGTTGGTGTCGGGGTAGAGGTAACAGCCTGAGGAGGCTGCGACTTCTTCCTTCTTCTCTCCCGCCTCCTCTTCTTTGAGGGTTGCCGTTCTGTGGCAGGATTGGCGGGAGGCTGCAGAGTCGCCCCGGTGGTTGCCCTGGTCGTCGTGGGTTCCACCGTTTCCTGAGATGCTACGGGTGGGGGGGGGGGGGCTGATTGTCTGCCCTTTCCTGTGATGGTGACCCACCCGTCTTGCTGAATGGTTACAGCTTTCGGGCGACTCTGGGGGATCCTTTTAGGGTCCTCCGGGAGTAGCCCCGGTAAGGTAATCCCCTGCCTCCTAGCAGTCCTCCTCAGGACTAGGCAGCGGCGGTCGTTTGCTGTGTTCTTGCCACAGTTGGCACATTTGGGTTCCTCTTCCCTACCCCGAGGGCAAAGGCTCGCTATGTGCTCCCCGGCACAGCGCACACACCTCACTGGCCTGAAGCAGTTGGCGGAGGCGTGCCCGAAGGCCTGGCATCTGTGGCATTGAGCCGGTCCTACTTTCCTTTGCCAGGCCTCGATGACTACCCCTCTCATGTAGAGGAGTTCGTCGATATTATATAAATTCTGGAGCTGCTCCAGGCTCAGGTGATCCAGTTGGGCAAAGTAGATGCAGCCAGGTCTGCCTCTACGTGGTGGAATTGCCTTCACATATTTGATGGGGAAGCCTTTTGCCCTTATGGCCTCCTCTATTGCTTTGGTATCCGTGCCCATAGGTAGACCCCGGATGCCCACTTTAGTGGGCTTATCCTCCTCCGGGGTGTAGCAGTACCAGGACAGCGTTGGTGTTTCTTTGGTCAGCTCCACCATGTAACGCTGGACCGTGCGGAATTCGTTTGCGCTCTGTGGCATAAACCGTACGCCTTTCCCGAATGGACGGGCATTCAAAGGGTGGCCCAACATTCTGTTGAGCTCCTTAAAATGCCTCGTCCAATCCGGTAGGCATTCGGCCACTATTGGTGGGTATCTGGCTTTGTCCTGGTCGGCAGGCTTGTCAGTAGGCACTGCCGCCGGTTGAGGGCGTGGTACTGCTGGTGCAGCTACCATATGGGCATAGCTGGTGGATGGTCGTTGACCATCGTCCTGCGGTAGCCCGGACGGGTTTGATGATGCCACCGGTGATGAACGGCCGGCGGATGCTGCCAGGGTAGCGTAGGTGGTCGACCCCCAGCTGTAGGATTCCTCTCCCCCCTGCTCGTACTGAGCCGAATCTCGGCTTCGTCTATCTGGTGATATGGAGCGAGGGGGGGGGGTTGTGGTGGAGAAGGCGACTTTGGTGGTGATCTAAGCACCTTCTTCGTCGTCACTATTTGGTGGTATCTCTCATCTTCTGATGATGAAGGGGCTTCGTCTGACGACAGCTGGGAGCCTAACCGTTGCCTCTTCTCAAATAGAGAGGCTTCGGTCTCCGGTGGCGTGTGGCGTCTGGCCGCTTTCTTGGCCCGCTGCTGTTGGGGCGACGGTTCCTGCCTTGTCGTGTGCTCAGACACGGCTGGCGTGAGCGCGGCGCCCGTTGCGGACTCCTTCCGCGGCGAGACGGTTTTCCGCATAGGGATATGGGAGAACGCTGGCACCGTTCTGGTGCGCTCCGGGTTTATCATATCCCTAATTGCAAGTGGTCTCTCCAACACTCCTTTCTTATCCGGTGGTATTTTAGGCTTGGGGGGTGGTTCCCCCTTGTCCCTACCCGACATGTTGAGTTGTTACCTGACTTGTCGGTTGTAATCTACGTGGCCCTATCTATACGATGGTGATATTATTAGAAGGACTATCTTCACTATGGGCACTGCCTACCCCTTTTGTCAACAAAAGGGTTGGGGGAAGTGCGACGGTGGCACTTTACACGCAACTAGGCACAGGATGCACGAAACGCATAAAGTGCCAAGAATCACCTAGGGGCCGGTGACCTCGACGCCTCACGGAATCACGGGACTCAACGTTCGGCGGAGTATGTCGTACCGGCGGTCATTTGCAGCCACTGTATAACTGCTAGCGACGCACACCTAGGAGATCCTTTAGGATCGTTGTGATTTGAAAATCGACGAAACGAAAAAGCGACACTGAAAAGAGACAAACAATACATCTATAAAAATTAGCCTGCTAAAGTATGAGATAAAATACAGTAGGCGGTGTTTCCTATCATATGACCGATATGACCTCTTTGTGCGGTGCTTTGACAATGGTTAATATAACTTTTAAAATAAACAATAAAAAGAATTTAAAAAATTATTAAAAATGTGTGTATGATTTTACGTTTGTTAGTATAGTTCATTTCAAATAGCATGGCAGGATTGTACTTGAAGCGGTCATTAGGCGATAACAAAAGAAGTGGTATTTACAACCGATACCTGGGAAGACCTTATCCTGACGTGGTATTTTTGTGGCAGCAAACAAGTTTTGATGCTTTTGTTAAATACACGATGACATTTTTGTCAAAAATTCAGTCGTCTTGTACCTTCGTTATTACACAGACGTACAAATAAACATGTTTCGACCATGGGAAATATCAAATAGTGCATCTACAAGTGATGAAAATAGTGTTCAGCGTAGAAAAAGACATTTAAGTTCAGACGATCAGGACATAGTTTTGAGTGTTTACAATAAGCTTTTGAAACGCATGGGTGATAAGGGAGTGAATAAGAGACATCGGAATTAACAAACGTGCCTATAAGAACTGTTTGTAGAATAGTGTCAGCAGGATCTAATCATCTTCCTCGTAAACGGACCAAGATAAGTTTTAAAAGAATTGATAATTTTACAGAGGAACATGTGAGGAGGACTATTTACAATTTTTACCTCAACAATGAGATTCCAACGTTACGTGAGATTTTTTATCTACAATTTAATTTGTTTTAATGTTCAAGTACCAAAATTCGTCATTCCAGCTATACTGGTTCAGTATTATCAACAGATGCTTAACTTCAAGTGTTAAAGCAATAAAATAATCACACAACAATAGATTAACATTACAGCTGTAATTGCTAAGTCTCAAGTGGAATCTTGCCATCCTATTTGAAATGAACTATACATGTGTATGCGTACTACGAACAACCCCACAATTATCCTACTCATGATACTCTGCCTTCGTCTCATTCTCCCGAAGCTTCGGTTTTCGGTTCGGTTTCGGTTGAAGGTTTCACTTCTTTCGCGTGAAAATTGCAAAAAGGTTTTTTTTCACTCTTTTTTGTATTTTTTTATAAAATTTAAGACCCAAATTTAGATTAAGGCGGAGATAGCAGGATGAACTGCACTCCTTCATGAAGGACTCGCCTTTGCCCTACAGTAAGAAACTTCAGGCTGGTAATAATAATAACGATAAAATAAAAATAAAAGATTGATATATTATACGTAGCTACTATTTACCTTTTGTATAACACTACTTCTCTTTCCTAAAGGTTTTTTGGAAGAGACCCTTTGTTTGGGATAAGCTCGTTTTTGTTCATTTTATTTACACGTTTTAATTTTTATTACCTTATAGTGTTTTTAACTACTATATGCTAGCGCTTGAGCACTATCCCACCTGTTGGTAAGTGGTGACATAGCCGAAGATGACAAAACGCACTGACTTATCATAACAAAAGCCTCTCTCTCTCTCTCTGTCTTTTACTTTTGTTGTTGTTCTTCTCTCTCACTCTAGCCCTTGTTTAGGCAAGGTTAAGTTTTGAGGAGTTACTGGTGAACACAATAAGCCGTTGCGGCCTGAGGAGCGACAGAAGAAGTGTTTTAAGGCATTTCTTAGTTTCCTGTCACTAGGTTTAGAAGGAATTGATAAGATTTAACACCCACTCCATTTAATTAGCATTTTTAAAACATTCATACAGAAAAATCAGTTTCTACTTATCAAATTGCTTTGTCGAAATTCGTCCAATTTTATAAAAACATCGCTAAGTATTTGTTTGCCTATTTTTTTTTTAATTTTAACTACCTTACAGAAAAGACAAATATATGTCATACAGCCATGAACTTGATCAAAATGCTATTATCGAATTAGTAAAAGCTTTTTGTACAGAAAAATAATGTATGTACTCGTATGTGCACTTATACCTACCGTTACCTTATTGGCAACGTGCTCATATTACTTTTTTTCTGTCTACATCTATGATACAACTTTTCGAATGATACAAGTCTCTTGGAAGTTTCCTTTCGTTTCGGGTAAAACGGGTATTTCAGTTTTTAAGTTTGGGTATTAATATAATCATGTCCTAATATTTTGTACAAAAGATTTTAAATAAAATTTGAAAGCTAACTACGAGTCCCTCTGTTGCACAATTAGATACGTACTCAAATTAATCTAGCAATAATTTTAAAATGTTATGAAAAGTTTAATTATTTATTCAAAATAGCTGTTTGCTGAAATGGATCAAATACTCACTTAAAAATTTGCATTTAAAGTGAGTGCAACATAAGCTAGTCGCTATGATGAAGTTGTTCTACATTTACACCGTTACTTACGGCAATATTTTCTTTTAAATTCTGTTGCAATAAACAGGATTGTCTAATTAATCGGACCTAATAGTTACAAGGATTATTCCTGATGCTTTTACGTGTTCCACAATTATTTCTTCTGCGGCAGCAAAGTGCCGGTACCAGTTAATATATAATAAGGTATATAATAAGAACAGTAATTTTATTATTTCTAGCAAAGAATATCTTAATTTTTAGGATAAAAACACTTCAAGATACAGCTTAACAATAAATACAACTCAGTGAACATCTGTGTCTGACCCAGATATAAGTGTTTCAGACATCAGCGCTCTTTCCTTTAAGATTTTACATTTCACTGTACGCAAAAAGATCACTTACCAAAAAAATTTATTTGTAGTGTAGGTAAGCCTCCTTGAGAGCAGTTTAACAGTGTATGTATGTGTGTAGGAGGTTGAGTATAATATTTAACGAGGTACATTAAGTAATTGTTCAGTTTCGTTAAGGTCAGTTTATGAATATTGTTACGAGCTTGAGGTTCGTGACATTAAAAATTGCCGATAGAATTACCTAAATTAACACTTTAATTCACTTTACACTAATTTAAGTTAAAAACACTAATAATTAATTACACTGATTAACTTTATTATAGATATGTAAGAATATATTCAAGTAGTTTCCTTTTGCTCTCTAATATTTAAGCTTCGTATTTCCATAATTTTGCTAATTTTAGAATAAAGATATGGAAATAAAGAGGCAAAATATATTGAATATAGATACAAATTATAACATTTTATATCAAAATAAACAAAACTTGTTTATTCCTATCATTACAAATTTTTCGGTGTAATAGCCGCTTCACTTTTCTTGGTAATTCCGTCCATTTATTAAAATATATGAAGCGTCTTCAACGTATAATCTTATTGCAACTTCGCACAATGGTTCATAAGACCTTTTCGTCCGGCATCTTCATTCATTGTTAAGTATAGCTTTACTTGAAATTTGTACACATTATTTATGTTGCACTAAAACCAACATTTTTCATTTTTATAAGTTAGCGCTTGAATACTATCCCACCTGATGATAAGTGATGATGCAGCCGAAGATGGTAAAGCGCACTGACTTAGCCCAACAAAACCCTATTCACTCTTGCGTTGAAAACACGTACATTGTTATCACATGAAAAGACTGATGCTGGCACATTACTCCATTAATGATTTCTTATATTTACGCGAACACTACACATTTAAATAATATTAACCGCGGTTAACTATGACATCTGGACGTTGAAGATCCCAGTCCCCTCGTGACCATGGGTGCTGAAAAGTGCTCGAAACGTTGGGTATGTAAAAAAGTTAACATATGCGATAAAATCCGTAAAAACTAGTATTATTAAAATATTACTCCACTCCTGCAGCATAAAATCAGAGTGATTATGAATGACAAAGCAAACATTTATCAGAATATCAAACTCTGATTCGACGCGGAATGATGTCCATTAGCATCCATCTAATACCTGCATCAGGTTGGGTCGATCAGAGATTTAGTTTTTATATTAAAGATATAAAATATAAATATATACAAGTCTAACTAGTTAATACTTCCGGTATTCCTCTCGTAGCCATTTGTCTGTAACCTATGTGTACTCGATTATCAACTTTATTTATACGCAATAAATAGATGAAAGTTGACCGTGAGCTTCCTCGTACGATCAGCGTTAAAGGATGACGTTACAGATCAATGTACGTCACTTTTCCATCAATTTGTTGACTAAAAACAAACCGCAAAAAAGTGTAATTTAAAAAAAATCCGTGTTTTTCTTCATAATCTTCCGAATTTGAGCCAAAATTTTAAATTTCATGTTTACAATCCATCGAGAAGTTACTTTAAAATCACGTACTAAATTCCACTCGGAATTCAACAAACAAACAATAGAGTGGCGATGATATTGCCAGATTTTAAAAATTTGCTGAATTTCAAGCAAATTGTAATAAAAAATATTAACATTACCTGCAAATATGATGCTTGATTTTATTTTGGTAATGAAATTGCGTTACCTCTGAACGAATCTGGATCAAGATGTCTTGTAGATATTTTACAATTATAACTTATCATAAGCAGGTGAAAATCGACTTAAAAAAAGTAAAAATATATATTTCCACATCTTCGGAAGATGGTGCTAAGACAGTTTATTTCTGTTTTAACTCTTTTTTTTAAAAGTTTGATTATAAACAATAATAGGCACTCGTAAGTAACTAGAACATCGCTTATACATAGATAAACATAATATACCATAGTATGTTGTTGATAGATATATAAGGGATGTAGCTCTAGCTACGAGGCCCATACATTACAACCAGCATGCTTACCGCACAGGCAAATCTACGGAAACAGCCCTGATCAGTGTCATTGACAGGGTCGAAAAAGCACTGGAGGATAAAGAAATGGCTCTTTATGCCTTTCTAGATATTGAGGGCGCCTTCGACAGTAGCCCCACATCACTGCTGATTGGGGGCCTAACATCTAAAAATGTTGACCCCACAAACATCAGGTGGGTGAAGTCGATGCTCTCAAACAGAAAGGCAAAAATAGCGCTGTTTCAAACTTCGATTGAGGTTGCAACCATAAGAGGCTGCCTACAAGGAGGTGTTTTGTCACCCCTTCTTTGGACTCTTGCGGTTGACCAACCATTGTGCAAAATGGCAGACCTACGCATTGACACATTGGGTTATGCTGACGAACTTGTGATCATTGCGAGGGGATTTTGCAAAAGTACTTTATCGTCAATAATACTAAGAGCCCTAAACACCATAAATAACTGGTGTAGGGATAACAGTTTATCAGTTAATGCTGATAAAACTGTTACAATATCCTTTACCAAAAAGAGACGGTTGGACAAATTAGTCCAACCAAAACTTAATGGTAAGAAGTACCATTTTCCACGGAAGTTAAGTACTTGGGCGTAACAATCGACCAAAAACTAACGTGGAACTCTCACCTTAGCAACGCATGCCATAAGGAAAAAATTGCTTTAGGTACGTGCAGTCGTTTGGTTGGGAACAACTGGGGCTTGCGTCCCAGTATGGTCCTATGGCTGTACAGCAGCATAGTGAAGCCGATACCCACTTACGCCTCTATTGTCTGGTGTAACAAGGCAACCAAAAGACGACTGCGGACAGACTAAATAGTCTACAAAGGACTGCCTGCCTAATGGCAACTGGAGCTGTGCGATCATCGCCTGGAGCGGCTCTTAATGCACTTCTATGCCTAACGCCCCTTGATCTCTATCTAGACAAGGAGGCGAGGGCTAGTTTGTATAGGATTAACAGCCAGGGCAGTCTAAGCTTGCTCTTCTACAGATTGAGATGCGTCCACTACACACTTTTGATAAAAAGTATATAGTGAAATTACCCTCCAGAGAAGACTGGCTGAATGGCCAGGTTATCTGTGAGGTTGATAGCCTCATATAGTATACCGATGGGTCTAAAATGGGCCTCGGCGTAGGCTTTGGAATTTACGGGGAACGTTCCAAATTCAAACTTAGTATGAATTTGGGTAGATACACCTCTATCTTCCAGGCAGAAATTTTCGCCATACTTCGGTGTGCGGAAATCAATCTGCAAAAACACTACGTCTCACTAACTCTGTCATATGTACGATGTGATAGTCAAGCAGCACTGCTAGCGCTGAGATCAAACTTAGTGAACTCAAAGCTAGTTGAAGACTGCGTGAACCGTTTAAACGCCCTGGGTTGTTACAACAGGGTCGTTTTAAGATGGGTTCCGGGTCACGAGGGTATTGTAGGCAACGAATTTGCCGACAAACTTGCACGGGAGGGCTCAAAGTGCACACAATTTGGACCCGAGCCTTTTTGTGGAATCTCAAGAAGCCTAGACCGATTGACCCTTGAAACTCTTTATCACAATAAATCACTTAAGATCTGGTCTGACACACCAGGCTTAAAACATTCTAAAATCTTAATCCGGGCCTTTGATCGTAAATTCGGTTCAGAAGGCCTGGAATTAAGTAAAAATAAATTGCGCATTCTGGCAAGAGCCCTAACTGGACACCGTTGTCTTAAAAGCACATGTCCATCCTGGAACTAAGCAACTCAAGGATGTGTCGGTTCTCTTCCCTAACGTAAGAAACGCCTCTACACATCCTAACCGATTGTGAACCCTTAATGCGCAAACGTAACACTCATCTGGGACATTATCTTCTCCGCCCAGAAGAAGTGAAATTGCTCAAGGCTAAGCAACTCCTTCGTTTAATTGAAGACATAGGGCTTAGCAGTGAACTATAGCAATAGCAGCGATCACAATAGATCTTTTAGGTCGCAGTGATACTGGTCTCTTTGCCTAGACATGCATAGCTGCTCGCATATAATAAAAAAATGTATGTTGACCAACCTTGAGACAACGTGTAACATATATATAAAAAATTTGTCCAATTCAGAACCGCCTTTAAGAGAGTGAACAGCGAGAGTGGACAGGGATTTGTTATGGCAAACGCTGAACTCATTTGGGTTGAGCGCTGGGTTGATACAGGCATTAAAGTCTCTTTATAGGGACTCCAGTGCTTGTTTTGGGATTAACGGAGACTACTAAGACTGGTTTGGCATCCATAAAGGTGTCAGACAGGGCTGTGTGTCTTCCCTGTGGCTGTTCAACATTTTTATGGATAGTTGTTTGGAAAATTTGAAAGCTGAAGAATGCGGGTTAAGAATGGGTGAGGTATCTGTCACATGCCTTTTGTACGCCGATGATCAAGTTATATTTGCATCGTCAGCGGCCGAGTTGCAAATGATGGATACATTAATGAACATGTCGTTAAAAGAAAGGGGAATGAAAGTGAATGCAAGTAAGACGAAAGTGGTAGTTTTTGAAAGAGAACAAAGTAAAACGATATGTGAAATAAGAATATAAGGAGAGTTAGTTGAGCAAGGAGATGAGTTTATATATTTGGGATGCGTATTTAGTAGGGATGGGAGATATGATTATGATATAGAACGACGAGTGAACGCAGGAAACAAATGGGGCTCTACACTCTATTGTGTAATGTCAGAATGTGTCAAAAAAGGCACGTATGGCAATTCACAACGCCGTGTTAGTTCCTACTTTAATGTATGGTAGTGAATGTTAGGTATGGCAGAAGAAGCACGAAAATAGAATAAACGCAGTAGAAATGCGGTCGTTAAGGAGTATGTCAGGGCTGAACTTGAGTGACAGTGTGAAAAATTGTGTAATAAGAGAAGACTGTGGTATATGCAAGATAATTTTATGACGAGGATTAAGAAAGGAATGCGTCGGTGGTTTGGTCATGTGGAAAGAATGAATGAAGAAAGAGTGACAAAAATTTATGTTGCAGAAGTGAACGGCAGAGTCGGTAAGGGACGCCCTACGCGAAAGTTTGTCGACCAATTTGGCGATCTATTGAAAAGGGGCTAAATTATGAGTACTTATAACCAACGAGCATGTATCGTAGGTATATGGATGTGGAAGAGGCGAAGAGGCGTGTCAGGATCGTGCCAAATGGAAGTCTGTAGTCTCTGCCTACTCCTCTGGGTGACAGGCGAGAGTGCTTATGTTATGTATGTAATAATTTATTTAACTATAGAACTAGTCATTTATTCTATTTGTATCTACATTGTATGGGAAAACTTCCTAATTGAAATATTTATGATAAATTTAATCAATATTATTCGTATTTACTTTAAAACATTTTGGAATTGATTAATAAATAAACGATGCATGGATTATTCCACACACATCTTTTAACCAAATTCAATGTAATCATTTTTATTTATTTATTTATTTATTAATTGGGTCTACCAGCGATTTTACAATACATACGTTACATACATTTCTTAAAGTATAATTACTATATTACTTGCACAGAGTATGTAAAATCATTTAAAGGTAAACACTACATGCTATTTTTGCTAGTATTAGTGTATAAATCTGAAATAAGTTAATAACAGAAAAAGAAAACAAAATCAGAAACAGACTAAAAAAAACACAATAGTAATTTTGGTAAAAGCCTGTAAAACCTTATCAATTTAAACAACAGAGGAGATTTAATCAAACTAATAATTAGTCTTTCAATTAAAATTACAACTTAATTTAACAACTATCATAATCTAGCCCAACTAAATATATATTATTAGAATTTAAAAAAAAAGATATACGTAATAATTAATATGAGAAAAAAAAATCACGCTCTGGATGACTGGCTGACTAGGCTATTGATAATTAATTTACGAAAGGTGTTAGGCGAGTTAATGTTGATGTCAATTAGCTGACTGAAATTATTATATATTTTACATAAACGAGGGATTGTGGAGTTGGCGCCGAAGACCGTCCTGGTGCGTGGAGGCATGACTGGAGTAATAGCAGTACGCGGATATCCGCGTGGTACTCGAAAATTAATTTTACTTAGTAAACTGGGGCAGTCTAACTTATTACTTAGTAATTTGTAAAAAACATTAAATCTAACAAATCTCTTCTTTGGTCAAGAGTCATGATATTAAAATATTTTAGCCTTTTTTTATAGGACACCATCGTTTTATTAATCTTCGCTGAGTATGATAGATGCCACATGAATCTTTTCTGAACACGCTCCAGTCTTAAGTAGTGTGTAGAATAATGTGGACGCCATACAACGCTACAGTACTCTAAGTGACTGCGGACAAGGCTGTTAAAGACAGACTTTTGTTCTAGCTTCTTTAAAAGTTCGACCTTGTCGCATAATAAAACCTAATAATTTAGAAGCTTTGTTTTCTAGTCTTTCACGAGCTCAACTTCCTTAAGACTATTAACCGTACAATTTGTATGTCGTTGGGGTACTTACTTACTTACTTACTTATCGTCACGCACAATCCCTAACGGGGTAGCCAGAGAGAACAGATCGCCAAGTGTCACGATCCTTACATACCTCTTTCGCTTCTTTCAGGTTCATTAACTTCTTCATACATGCACGTCTAGGTATCCGAGTACTCTTGACCCTCCCCTCTTCGAGCAATTTGCTCACATGGTCTTCGAAAGTTAGTCTCGGTCTACCTCGACACCTTTTAATATTTACTTTCGCTCTATATATTTTCTTCACCATTCGGTCTTCACTCATTCGTTCAACGTGTCCAAACCATTGGAGTACGCCCCTATCAATTTTTGTGATAAGGTCATCTTTCAATCCTGCCATATTGCGAATCTCTTCGTTTCGCTTTCGGTCGGCTATGGTAACGCCACACATTTTACGAAGAGATCGCATCTCCACTGCATTCAACTTGCTTTTATGCTTCTTCTGGCATACCCAGGTTTCGCTGCCATATAACAAAGTCGGTACCAACACTGCGTTATGTATTGCAAGGCGTGCACTCTTCACCACGCCTTGCCTTTTTACTAATGCATTCAGGGCACCATTGACTTTGTTTCCGGCAGCGACACGCCTATCCATATCTAAATCACATCTTCCATCCCGGCTGAAAGCACTCCCCAAGTATACAATTTCATTTACCTGTTCTAGACATTCGTTGGGGTAATATTATTTTTTCTAGTAAATTTAATATGAAGACATTTACTGCAGTTGAGTTTCATGCCATTAGATTTACACCAATCGCTTAGTTTATCTAGATCGTTCTGTAATAAAATCGAATCAATTGGTGAACAAATTGTTCTCGTTATTTTCAAATCATCGGCATATAAGTATGGTGTGGAGTTTTCAAAACAAGAAACAATGTCGTTTACAAATATATTAAACAATATTGGGCCAAGATGCGAGCCCTGAGGTATACCTGACGTTACCATATTGGTTGAAGAGCTAAACCCATTAACGACTACGTAAAAAGAACGGTCGTGTAAGTATGATGAAAGCCATTTTAGCACCGGGCCTGAAAACCCATAATAAGATAATTTTTCAATAAGTATTCCGTGTGGAACTTTGTCAAATGCCTTTTTAAAATCCGTATATATGGTATCCACCTGCTTTTGCGAGTCAATAGCTTCTGATAATGAGGAAGTGAAACTAACTAAATTAGTGGTGGTAGATCTACCTGGCAAAAATCCATGCTGATGCTCAGAAACGATACGTTTGAAATGCATTTGAATTATTGGACAAACTAAAGATTCGAACACTTTTGCAAACACCGAGAGAATTGATATGGGCCTATAGTTACGTATATCTTTCTCATCTGCTGGAAGCTGCTGGAAAAGTACCCGAACACAGCGAGGCTTTAAAGATAATATATAAAGGCAAAGTTAGGCTAGTTGCGCTATTTTTTATAAATACCGGTGGTAAATTGTCCGGTCGTGCACCTTTGCTAATATCGAGACCCTTCAGCTTATTGAAGGTTTCATTCTGATTTATTTCTATACCTGCTAGATTTTCACTAAAGCCTAAATAGAGGATTTTTCGTAAATGAGATGACGGATCTAAACTACAGGAACTATTTGAGTCATCATACACCGAAGCAAAATAACTAGAGAACATATTGCATATTTCAACTCCGCTAGTAGAAGTTTTAACTCCGTTATTCATAGCAGCTGGATACGAGTTGGAATTATTGCGTTTACTTTTTAGGAACGTCCAAAATGCTTTCGGATTCTTCTGAATTTGCTTTTCCAGGTTTTCGTTATAATTATTGTAGGCATAACGCGTAATTCTATTACAACGATCACTAAGCACTCTTAGTTCTATTTCATCCATTGGATTATTATATTTTTTAAATCGTTTTAGCATTTTGTGCTTTTCATTAATTCTTTTTGCAACATTGTAATTGATCCATGAAGGGTACCTATTACTCTTAGCTTTTTTAAGGGAACATAATCTGTGATAGCAATTTGTATACTCTCGTAGAATAGTCTAACCATTTCATCTATATCATCCAGGTCCAATAATGTATGCCAGTCGATTCCCTTCAAGTACTCATTTATAGAATTATAATCGGCTTTATAAAAATTGTATCGCTCGTGTGAAGTATTAATCATAAGTATATTTTGTCTCACATTAGGTATGTTTATTTCAAGGGGAGGATGCATTGGGTCAATATTACTGATTGGATTATAAGAGTTACTAACGGAACATACAGGTAAGTCTACGAGTACAAGATCTAGTATCTTTTGCCTTTTATTAAGAATAGAGTTACATTGGCGCAAGCCATTTTCCGTTATGAAATCCAATAAGCTCTGTGCTGCTGGGGGAAAGTTACAGTTAGCAGGGTTTGAGGATACATTCCAGGTAATACAGCTAAGATTAAAGTCGCCAATTATGCATGTTAACATATTGTGTTACTCCGAAACTCTATTACAATTATTTAAAAAAATATCCAATATGTTTTTATTTACTGGAGGTGGAATATATATACAACAAAAAGCTATATGGCGTATGTTGTTAAAGTAGGGCACATCTACTACCACCCACAAATCTTCACAATCGCTTTCCCATTGACTAATTCTATTTGAAATTATGTTTTTCTTGACAGCAATTAGTACGCCCCCACCGTCAGACTTAGTACTAAGTTTTGCAGTCTCTCTGTCTCTTCGATACACGTTATAACGTATATCAAATAGTTCACCACTTGAGATTGAGCTATTTAACCAGGTTTCAGTCAAAATAATAATGTCATAATTATTAGTTATTATGTTACGGTAAACATCTTGGGTTTTGGTTCTAAGTCCGCGAACATTTTGGTATAACATATTAATTGATGCGCCTTTTAAGCATTATGACACCATGGCGTGACCTCAACCTTACATTTTAAATTAAGTTACTAAGGAAGTCCATATTTTTAACTACTTTATAATCAGAATTATCATCCTTTCGTATCAGTATACGACCATTCCGAACCCAAACATATTTGTAACCTTTTTCTTTAGCTTTAAGTCTCGCCGCGGCATGTAGAGCTTTATTCCCAGGTGACAGATGTTCCATGATATAAATGGGTTGTTTTTCTTCACTTAGCCCGATCCCAATGTGTGACGTATTCAATTTATCTCTAGGGTTGCTTTTATTATATTTTATCACCGCAGCCATAACACTGTCCCTGGTTAGCGGAGAATTAAATTGTACTATGATAGATCTCGGTCGAGTACTTTGACGATTTACCTTAGCAACTCTCGTAACATTCGCAATTTTGTCGGTGGTTATATCTAACCCTATGACACTGCCCAACTGTTCCACGATTTTGATCAGATTTTCGTTTTTCCTTTCAGGAACACATTGCAATTCCAAGTTATTGTATCTAGTTCGCTGCTCGAGCTCATTTACCCGTGTGTTAAGGGTGTTTATAGTCGCCTCTAATTTAGTATTATTTTCTTTAAGATCCTTCACAGCTGTAAGATTTGCACGGTGTTCTTTCAAGAAATCCTCGTATTGGCCGTTTATAAAATTTATAGAGTTTTTCACGTCTATGATCTCCTCCCTTATTACTTTTAATTCACTATTTAGTACGCTTTTTATAGAAGTTCTCATCTGCGTCAGCATTTCTTTCATTTCGGCCCTTACTGTTTCGCTTACCATCTCTCGTATATCATTTAGCTGAGAGGATTTTTCTGTGTTTAGTGACGAAACAGCAACTCTTTTAATCGATCTTTTCGTGACATTCTGTTCACTGCCAACTAGCGTGTCTTTATTACGCACGGGCGTGTTTTCGCTGTTACCTTTCGGCCTTCTTGATATACAGGCAGGGCACATCCACTCAGTTGTGGATTCTGTATTTGTGCTGAACTGCCCGGTCGACTTCAAACACGCGCGGTGGTATCCGTGTTTACATTTCGCACAACACATGCAATCTTCATCGTCTTTCGCTTCGTTGCAACAGTTCAGCTGTATCTTTGACATATTTTTAGACTTATTAAATTACGATTTTTTTTGTTAATTTTCCCAAATTTATATTTAAAGTGCTATGATGAACTGCACATTCAATTAAAAAAAACTTAAAAAAAGAAAAAAATTATCAATCTGAGGCTCGAACCAACGACTTTCGCCTTCGTAGTCAAGGAGTTGCCTGTTAAGCTATTTAGCTATATTTATCAGACGCGAAAATGTTAATCGTAATACCACACTTTACATATCTTTGTAAGTGGGTACTCACATGTAATCTCTTTATAGTTTAATAGACGAGCACAAAATTTTCAATAATAGAATAACATAACCATATACTTGACTTGTTTATAAACTTTACGAAATGGTCTTTGATTTTTACATTGATAATTAACCGATTTTATTGTTTTTAATTTCACAAAGTTAGAGTTAGCTTATCACACACCCTCAAGTAAATGTATAATTGTGTCTTTTATTGTTTTATACTAGTTTTTACATTTCACTTTGAATGATATGTAATTTTTTTAATTTAGGTTCTTCCTAACATATATCAGTATAAAGTTTATATTAACACCAACTATGCACTACTATTGCACTTATTAGGCTATAATCACTTCAAAACTATTTTTTTTCATTTTTTATACACTAGCTCGATGTTTATCGTGTCGGGCAACCGTGCGGTCCGTGAATTTATGGTAGAATGGGGTAATGCCGGTCACTTAAGGAAAAATTAACACAAAGCGAATATAAATCAACATATCTTTATAGAACTAATCACAATCTCGAATATAATTATTCTACTATTAATGGCACTTTAATTCAGATCACTAGTAATCATAGTTTTGGTATAATAAACATTTAAAAAAAAAACGTGTTTGACTGGTATTACACGCAATGTAAGGTAAAACCAGTCAGCTGTTGGTTAATACCAGTCAAGCTTAATAGGAGCATAAATCACATTTATAATCTTTTGCAGAGTCACGTCCTGAACATTCCGAGTGGGCCCAACGTCCACACAATATACATCCGTACCACAACTCGTTGTCTCGTCCATAGTCATCGCAGATTATACATCTGTTCCCGACATCGTCTAAATCCGTGTCATCGTCTTCGCGTAAATCTGTCATCTCTATTTCAGAGTTTGAAGTACTGTCTTCGTTCATAGACTCATTCTGTAACACTTTCCTCTTCACTCCTTTCAATTCTATACCTTTCTTCAAATTCCTTTTCATTCTTGTAGGTTTTTTACGATTATTTTCTTTTTTGCTATCCAGATCTTCACTTATAGGATCAGTGTCATCTTCACTATAATCCATCTTGTTCGCTTTTTTTACCTTTGTAGTTTTCATTTTTTATTGTAATATTTTTTTTTTATTTCCACTGTTTTATTTTTCTTTTTTTCAACTTTTATCTGAGCTTTTGCTAATTTTGCTAACTTTTTTTGCTCTTTCTCAAATAAAACTATTTTATTCGGAGTTCCTGTTATTACCGTAGCATGTTGTTTCCGCATCGCTTTTGTATTTTTCTGTTCGGATTTTTTGGCAAAGAAAGAAGATCCTTCACAGTAACTTTTTCAATATGGGTTTTGATTGAAGATATTCCAGATGTTGAGGGAATAGGATTGTAATAATTGACATTGGACTCGGTTTCATTTACAGCTGGTGGTGTTACATTATGCAAATCAATATGAGAGATATCGTTAATTGTGGAGTCTAGGTTTTCGAAATCTAGGTCGAGCTGTGGAATGGCAGGCGAAAGTGTTGCGTTGCGTGATGCAACAGGAGGCATTTCAGAAGATAATATGGCATCGTGGTAATCATTTTAAGTTGGGTTGAGAGATTTGTAAGGTTGCTTTTGAATCGTCAAGCAGAGATGGGGAATCTTGTATTCGATTATCATGATCGCACCTCTCTTCATCAAGAAGTTCGCTATTGTTCATTATCTCAGCTGGTAGAAAATCTTCATCGGTAAATATATTTGGGTTGTAAGGATATATCCCTGAAGCAGTAAATCCTGCTTCGGCTTTCGGAATTGTTGCTACTGGAATGCTTTTCTGAACAGCGAAGCTATGTCACCTTGTGTAATTTTTCGTCCCAAATTGCATTTCATAAATATGTTACATTCCTGCTTATATGCGGTTTTAAGGGGACCAGAAATGGAAATATCCAATGGCTGTATTCGATGAGATCCGTGTGGTGGCAAAGACAACATCACAATATGGTTTTCTTTGCAAAAGTTATACGAATTCCAAGAAATGTGGCTAGAATGATTGTCTAAGAGGAGCAAAACCGGATTACTTTCCGAAGGTTTTGCATATTTCGTAAAGTGCTTAAGCCATTCTACAAATAGCTCTTCGTTTATCCACCCGTTTTTGGAACACCTATATACTGCTTCACGTGGTCCATCATTTTCCAATGCTATCGAATGCCGCTGACGTGGATAAATAAACATTGGAGGAATGTATTGCCCTGTGGCACTCATAGCGCATACTGCCGTAACATTTTGGCCCCTTTCCCCACTGGTAATAGAGCCCACTCGTTTTTGGCCTTTTTCGGCTACAACTTTGCCAGGATCCTGTACCGATGTTATGCCAGTTTCATCCACATTATATATGTTTCGAGGTGGAAACTTATATTTTTGCATCAAGTTTCCCAGCAAGTCAAAAAATCTTCCTACTTCATCTCTGTTAAAAGCAGAAGCTCTATTTAAGCTTGTGCCTTCAGCCTTACGCACTGATAAGTTATTTCGTTTTAAAAACCCCTCAAGCCAATCTCTACCAGCTGATTCTGAAGTTTTGTTGAAGTTGTGCTTGATGTTATTTCTTTCTGCGTACTTAAAAGCCATCTTCCTTATTTCTATAGCAGTACACCCGCAAAATATATTCGCAAGCAGTCTAATTTGAGAGGCCATACTTTCTTCTTGTTCTTTGGTAAAGGTAGTATTTCTTCCCAGTTGTGGAGTATCCAAATTTTTCTTTTTCAGCCTCTCTTGTAGTGTAGAAAATGGAATGCCAGTACATCGAGCGGCTTCTCTTATTGGGTTTCCATCTTCAACTAGTTTAAAAGCAGCTTCCAATGATTTTTTGCTCCATTTCGCCTTTATGCGCGCTTTTACATGTTTTGGCAGCATTTTGCAATTACCCTGAAACAATAAAATACTAAAGGTTTTAATGATACTGACTATTTAAATTGAAAACTTTACAAATAAATTGATGTGGGTGTGTGGGTAATGCCGGTCAGCCATGACCGGTATTACTCGATGATTGACATTTCTAAATATTTAAAATTTATTTAAAAATCTGCAGGCTAATCAACAAAGACTGATTTGACGATTGCGCACAAATAGTTAGGCAATACTTTTATTAACTTTACATTTGAAAACTATCGAGTAAAATTTACTTACTTCTTATTTTCGAACCGCAAAATTTTACAATAAAGTGGCGCGAAAACTTTCGGCGTGCCTTCTTCCCAAACGCATGCATGGAATTGAACGGGGTTCGGCGCTCCTGCGAGGCGAATAGTCACGCCACCCGCTTTGTATGTGTGCGTGCTTATAAACATCGTAACATAATTGGAAGTGTGCTGACCGGTATTACCATCTGACCGCCATTACCCGATTTTACCCTACCTATATATAGAAACTTGTTTCCAATAAAAAAGAGTTTAAGCTTTTTTTAAATATGTTATACCTAATTCTTTATATTAATCTTTTATATTTTTCATAAATAACATTTCCGTGTGAAGCAAGTAGTTTACACTTAGGGACAAGTCTTGGCAGCCTATAAATAAACCGAAGTAATCCTTACGTGTAGTTGCACGAGTGTGGTCCCCGGCGACGATGAATCTTTCCGCAGTAGGTACAGTACAGTTGACTGGACTGCTTGATAAACGACTAAGCTGTCTCTCACAAAGCAACTGTTTCTTTTGAAACGACGAATAGCTAAAAAGTCACGCTCGTCCGGTTTTTGTATTAAAATCGATATTTTGTAAATTTTACTTGCTATTAAATGATATAAAAATTACTAAAATTATCCTAAATCACCTCAAGAAATTTTTATTTTTATTTTTTATTGGTATAATTTATTAAATGAATCATTTGATCGCGATTCCAAGGTTCCCTTTAATTATTAAGCTATTATTACAATAACTATCATGTTCATCATCATTACACTTTACAGCCCAGCACAAGCCCACTGTTAAAAATCGGCCTCTCCATAGATTGCCTTATTAGGTAAATATGGGTGAAATTTGTCATGTATTCACTACGACAGTGCATTTCCTCTGTCGCCTCTTACGTCACACACAAGGATACTCCTTCACCGTCACTTCAGGATTATCGATGAGCGAATTTTGTTAAATATAAGTGTTTTTCTTGTACTCATAATATGCATCTAGACGATTTGTAGATAACGCCTAAATGTTATGTCCTTTTTAACCGTAAACCCTACGTGCGATGACACACGAAGTAAAGACTTTTAACTTATCAAATTAAACGTAACAAAGACATCTGCGGTAGGACCAAAGTATCAGCCATCGCTACCTCTACGACACGTATACATTGTCAAGCAACAACGCGTTATTTTAATTGTTGCCCGAAGTAGAACCATGCTCTCACGAAATACCAGAGTGAAAAAGCAGCTGAAAGCTGCTGTGTTTCGTATGGTGAGTATAGAGAACCGGAGACCTTTTTACTGGAAACGCGGCATTCATCTAAGTCCTCAAGGGTGACAACCTATCTTTTGATTCTTAATCGAGAATAAATGTAGATGTCCATACATGGTAAATGGATGTGGTTCATAAACAGCTATCCTCAAATGAAAAACAAAGTACATCTTTTATCACTTCTGAAGACTAGATAATATAGAATACTCACGTACAATATTTTTAATTTTTTTTTATTAAATCGCTCTCGTGCAAGTCTGTTTGGGTGAAACCAAATACTTTATAAAACCTTACGGTTGAATACGTGCAGCTTTCGACAGTTTCCATACATTGGAATGAAAACTGTCAAAATAACGCCATCTAGTGGCATGAGTTGATAAAAAAGTTATGAACTACGCAAAACTCATTGTTTGTACGTAGTTTTATTATGTTTTCATGTACAAAATTTTCAACAGAATTTGAAAATTTTGTACAATTTTACACAGTATTAAAACAAAACGTAGATAATAGTTTCTGAAGATTTCTTGGGGGGTTTTTAAATAAAACTAAATACATTAGGAATGTGAAATTTTCTTTAATTTTCAAGTTTCTAGTTTAGACTCATTCAATTTATTTACGTATGCTTCTAGCAGAACGTTGAAATACTTGTCTAAAAATAATCTTATACATTCATCACATTTAGAAATATTTATTTGTGCATATATATTTAAAATTAATTTACCTTTAACATTGTTTACAGAAATTTTTAAATAATTTTCTATATTTTCTTTAAAAATTTTGTTGATAATGTGAAACTGTCTTGGCATTCTCTATTTGTGTATTTTCTATATAATCATATCTAGGCTACATACCATTTACCAACCTTTTGTTTACATTTATCATGTGGCAGTGAACACATACCCAAGCTAAAACATAGAACCTCTTCTGCATTCTTTTCAGAAATACTAACAGGATAATGTGCTTGGTAAAAACTTTGTTTTTGAGCCAGTAACACTTGTGTTTTTATGCTTGATTTGCTCTCTTTGCAAAAGAAATTCACTTATTTTTACACACAGCTAGAGCTTAAACTTTTACATTTTTTCTAATATTTTGATAATAAACTAGAGGTATTAAATTAGTCTTTTCTTATAACTATCTATAACAAGATGTAAATTTACCATTTCTGTATGCAAATTTGCAACATTATGTATTATGTTTTCATGTTACTCGGGTCTCCAATATCGGGTCTACCGAGTTCAATTTGATCTGTTTATAACTTCAAAAAAAGGCACACATACTATGTAGTTTCTTACTAAATCCTTACAAACATAATAATGAAAATGTTAAAAAATTAGGTATGTAAGAAAGTTATACCTTATTGAACAGTCTAAATTTATTTTACATAGACATCTTCTGTTTCCTTATTATGTTTTTCTTGTTATACTACTTCAAGGTTGGTTCTCAACCTGGCATTAACCAAAAAAATTATACTTTTTATAGGTACATCTCAACATATTAATATGGAAAAAACACATTTCATTACATGAATATTATACCATCTAAATATTGACAACTTACTCCTGGCTATATAAATATTTATATCGAAAACATTCTTCATCAAAATGATCAGAACAAACAACATAATTGTTGGGAAAATAATCAGCATCTTTAATTTTCATCAAATTATCCAGGTCAGTTCTTTTACAAGCCACAATCCATTGCTTCAATCTAAAAGGAAATTTATTAACAAGTACAACAAACGATATATTACCCGCCTACTGTCACATTTGCTTAACAACATTACATACAACTAACCTCTCCAAAACTTTGGGCATTCTAAAGAATGATTTTGGGTCTTTTAGTTTATAATTGTTCCAACCATATACAGCACAAATTAAACCACGTGAAAAACTAGGTTTTGCGGACATGTTTTATTAATTACTTATGTAATTAGTAAAATAATGCAAACAATGTTAACCGCGCCTATTTACAAGGCTGTAAACTAAATTCAACAACTCATGCTACTAGAGGCGCTAGTGTGCATAATTGACAAGTTTTGAGTGGAGCTGCACGTATTAAACCGTAGGTTTTCTATAGTATTTGGTAAACTTGCAATTGCTTTTAAACTTACTTCCCGATGAGGTAGGGACTTTAAATTTTGAACATAGCTCAGAATCAAAAGCAATTGAAATGGTATATTTAATAAAATTTAATACATAATTTTAAATGTACTAGAATACTTTAATTTCATAATTAATTAAACAAAAGATACGCATCTTTTGTTTAATAATGACGTTCAAAATCTATTCAAACGATGGGACGCTATTCGTTTCCTTTATGAAGTGTTATAACTAATTTACTTTGATGCGCCATTTTAACATTAATTACGTGCCGAATAAACGCAACACCTCTAAACGAGAGGTCATAGTGAAAATGAATGTAGTGTGAGGGTCGCGTTATTTGTATGTATATGCTATGTAAGTAAGATTATTTTAAACTAATGAACCACCCCTCGCCTGAATAGAATGTAATGATGTGGTGTTTTTAGATTTAAGGTAATCATTAAAGACCATTAATTTTTTACAAATTTTTTATTTTCAAAAAAAAAGTAATATAAAATATTATAACCTATAAATTACTACAATCTGTCTATTCGTGAAGCTTCATTACAACCGGTTCAGCCATTCCGAAGGTTAGCCCGCACGGAGAGACCGACAGACAAAAGTTTTAAAAATTATGCTCCATGTGTAAGAATATCCACTACCCTATATCATCCCGTGGATATCCCAAGAGATGACAGAGAGAAACGAATCGGCAGATGAGCGGCAACGTCTTCCCAATAACGACTAAAATAAAAAAAACTACGGGTGCCAATCCGCTTGCCAAGCGTGCCAACTATGACAAACATCCCACTATGAGGCAATCTATGAAGGGTTGTGTTCTGTGGTCATATGTGTAACGTTAACGGTATGTCTTAATGGCGTGCAAATAACCCCTGAGCTTTATAAAAAGCAGTTATTTCGATATATTAGATACGAGTAGACACCTTAATTTTATGGATGTAAACAAATGCTGAGTGAAGGGAACTTAAAAGTTGGTATGTGGTGTGAAAATGCTTTCAGTGTTAACTTAATTCAAACTGCAGGACATACGAACAAAGTTATATATATATATATATATATATATATATATATATATATATATATATATATATATAATTTAAATGTCTGTTTGTAATTTTAAATCAACATGTGTCACACTAAGTGCATATGAAAGTATATTCAGTACTTATAATAAAAGAAACAATTTTCAAAAATTTGTGCGTCTGTTTGTTCTGGTTAATCACCGACATGGCTAGACCGATTTTTACGGGACGTTCACTGGCAGATAGCTGACGGTATGTATAAAGAGTAACTTAGGCAACTTTTATTTTAGAAAAGAAAAATTTGAGAGAAAAAAAACTATAAAATCCAACCGTAATAAATTCCACTCGGCGAAGTCGCGGGGAACTAGTAAAATAACAAAAACAGAACACAAAGATTAAGTAAACATTCATTAGGGTTGCTTTATTCTATTCGGTAATTGTTTCTATAAAGTAACAATTACTCATATAATAAGACTGTCCACCTCGAGGTAAGTGAATATTAGGCCTATTGACACCTACATCTATCTTCGATTGGTTAAAAATCCAAATACCGAAGGGGGTACCCTTGGGGAATTAGATGCTTCTTTACCAATTTTGAGGATCTCCGGTTCTCATCACCTTTCATACGAAACACAGCAGCATTAAGCTGCCATTCACGCTGGTATTCTTCGAGAATTCCTTTGAAAGAACCTTTGTGAGACACTTTTGTCGTCATTGAGCATAGTGCTTAAGATATTGGCAGATATCTTAAGCACTATGCTCATAGCTATGAGGATATTCCGCAGTAGACGATTCCGATATAGCGCAGCGGATATGTAAGCTGAAGTGGCAATGGTAAAATATCGATGGGAAAGAAAGGTTCTCGAATAGCACCCTCGTACAGGTAAGCAAAATGTAGAACAGCCCCCTGCTAGAAGACCTGATAAGATACGCAGTAAGTAGATGAATGTATGTCAGGTCCGTGTTTAGTGGCATTCCTTGGGTGGCAGGCCTGAGTTCAGCAGTTGACTTGTGATAGTACGTATAATATGTTGATTTTGTGAGAGCATGGTTCTTACCTAATCGAGCAAAACCCCTCCGTGCTGCAACCGTAATTTAATTGCAGTCTGGCACAAACACGTATAAAATCTTTCATAAATTCTATGTTAAATTTCCAACGAAAATGTATGTGAAATATTTGACAACTCCGTTGCGCAGTGGTGGGCCCGGATCACCAGTTTCGTTTACTAGGAGTGTAAAAACTGGCCCCAGGACGTGATTTAATAAAGCAAAGCGAGAGAGGGACCTTGGTTGCGTTTTGAGCAAAGATCTCGGAACCTTAACAGACGCTTATTGACGCATCGTGGGGTTTAAGCCAGTTAAGGCCTGCAACCTAACATAACCTTTCTGTTGCCCCTGCAACCGAAATAACATATATTAAAAAACAGAAAATTTATAAAATAAATGGTCTTTGATTATCGCCACCCTAGGTAATCCTATCTTATTGAATACGACTAGCAAGTTAACTAGTTTTAAATCAAAATATAACGAGAAATATAATTTCCATTACTTTATTTAAATAAACACGCGATTTAGTTACAGCCAAAAAATGTTCGTATGCTTAAAGTGAACACGCGTCTTGAATGCTTTATGAATTTCAATTAAGACTACGCTTTGACATATTTTGACAAAGTTATTGCGTAACGTATAAATCTTAGGCGTAACGTATGCCATTATACATAACTTGTGTATCGTCGTCGAATTGTCGTTGAGGCCTTAATTCGTCTTTTTTTTTTCATAAAATCAAAAATCTTCATTTGAAATTATTTATTTATTACCTTAAGACATCTATCCTTAGAGGGCCAACTAAATAAGATAGTGTTCTGTTTTTAATTCCTCCATATATATTGAATTTGGTAATAGCTTAATTCAACCTCGGGAACCATCGTTTTCGAAATGGTAAGTATATTTAGTCGGGGTAGACGCTTGGTTACTTTGTCTACAACTAATGAATTTATACTAAAATTAACAACGCGATCGAAACGCGAATATAATTGTAAATTTGTCGAACCTTGGACCGTTTTATTGAAGCCTCCAATTTAATACGGGACACGATAGCGTCTTATTTGCAAATAATTCTAAACGTTGACAACATTGATGCATCATACAATTACTCTGAGTCGCACTATCCAACAATGTGTTGACGCTAAGTTCGTTTCCATTTGAACGCGCGCGGTACCAAGAACAGTAGTAGTGGACCCTCGTCACAATTAATAAACACCCAATGAAAAAGAACAAACGGGAATCCTCTCAATCGGCCGCGATTGACCAATTGAAAAGGAACCAACGGAAATTGACGTTCGATTAAGAAACAGAAGGGAGGAATCGAGGCTTCTCTCGATCCGGCCTCCTGTAACGCCTACGTTGGGTTCGGGAACAACGTATGTGATCTCCGCAACGGAGTAACACACAAGGGCGATAACCTCTTCTTTTTCAGCAAGTAGGTTCAGACGGGGATTACGGGTCTTCCGAAGTCGTCCTGGTCCCGACGCCTTAATTCTTCGATGTGGACTGTATAACTTGAGGGATGAATTACTTGGGAATAAAACAGCAATTATCTTCAAACCGTTCCGTGAGAGAGTAATCACTTTTCCCTATCACTTCCCTATACTTCTTATTGACTGCTGGTTTTACACTTTTCCCGAAGGATTTTCTTATTTATTTCTTGAACATTTTCCGAACTATTTCCCCGAACGAATTGCAATCATAGATTACTGACTATATACTAGAGATAGATGAGCAACTCAAGTTTTATTTACGTTAAGTTCCGTGTCCAACCGTCAGGTGGCGTAAAATTAAGAGTGCTTTGGGCCCGCACTTTATTTGCACTTTACAATTTTATATTTTCAGAACCATTAAGTACATTGCATAAGTGCTGCAATGTAATTAATGGTTCTTTATATTTCTTGTGCTAATTGCTAGTTCCTATTAATAAAATAAAAACCGGATATATTTAAAATGTTTATTGTTTAAAAATTTCTTGCCTAAATTAATAACATTAGATGTGTTAAATTTAACAATATTTGCACAATATCAATTGATTTCTTTAAACACATTCTTTTTAACTGGTTAGTTAAGTTAGGAAATATATTATGTTACAGAGAATACAATACAATAGAATTATTATTATTAAATATAGATTATTACATAATACTTATTGAAAGTCATGTTTTATTTACTACAGATACCTCTGTCCTGGGAAGAACCAACAAGAAACCCAGCGGGATGTTTTTTAAAACATATTTCACTTTACAATCATTTTGTTTATACATTTTTTAAATAAATTTTAATAGTACAGGCATGGTGGCGATCACCTCAATCACAGGGGTTATTATTGATGTATTTTTTGATATTATAATAACACTTTTTGTACATTTTTCCTTAAATAAAACATATCAACTTATTTATTGACAAATTTTGTACATTTTCTGAAATTTTGTTTTAAAAGCGCATATGTTGCCCCATAAAAGCACTACTGACTCAGTGGAGTCTAGTAACTGGTGTTACAAGCTTATGTTTGTTCTTAGTTTTTAAAGTATAAACATCTTTATTCTTATGAAAGCTTTTTATGTTTTTATGTACATACATTAGTGTATATATATATATATATATATATATATATATATATATATATATATATATATAATATAATATGTACAACAATACATACATTATTGTACATACATTATTGCTATGCCAAAGTTAATATATTTATTTCTTTAAATTTTTCTCTACGCGACTTTTACAATTTAAGATATAAATTGAACGTACGGCTCTCTTTTATAAAACAAATACGGCTTCAATGTCTAATACTAAGAAAAACTGTGGTATCCACAAGACTCAACTACTTCCCATTTAAGAGCACATTTGATAATTGAATCCTCTCCAAAGGTTTGCTTCTTTTCCATAATTTCAAGAATTAGTATCAATTAATTGTTAATAGTGGTACATCTTTAACTTAATATAAAAAGATACATTTTGTAGCAGCATTATTAATCTTTAAAATATGTACTTGATAACGTTATCATATTTTGGTAACAAAACTTTTTTTTAAATGTGTGTAATAACTATACTTTTAAAAATACAAACAATTTACAAAAGTGACTTTCTTATGCCCACTATACCATTGTAAATGTGTAAATCAATATATTTTTTTTACAAAATCAGCATTTTATATATCTATTATAACATTACTCATACATAAGACAACCTCACAAACCATTTGCGAAATTATAATCAATCTACATTATGGAATGCAAATAAATATTGTATTGTATCTAATAAATTGTGGAAGGTACCATATAATCACATAAAGCAACATTTATATTATTTTAATACTAATAATATTTCAATAAAACTGATATCGTTGACTATGGCACACCCACATATTCCTGAATGTGCAGTTAGTACAGCATAATATAAATATCGTGGAAGATAGTACAATTTCGAAGACAAATTGTTTGGCAAAGACGAACATTAAAAAATGTCCTTACATAAATACTAATTAAACCAGATATAAACTCAATTAAATTTAAGCAAACGAAAGAACAACGCTTGAGCATGGCAGAGTGCTTGTGTTTCTAAATGCTTGATGAGATGCTAGTGTTCTCCTCGGTACATTACAATGCAAATGTCATAGGTTTTGAGGACTGAGGATGTTAAGAGTGAAAATATGATCATGAACATGTTTTGGTTTGATGATAAAGGAGATAAAGTTCATATTAAGCTATCAACTAGTTATAGATTTTGTAAAAATGCTACGATGGCAGTAATTAAAAAATATATATAATAAAAGATTTATAACAAACATGATTAAATGGTGTCTATGATCAATTTACAATTAACACCAAAGTAAGCAATAATTAAGTTAATAGGACAAAGACAGCAAGAATGCTTTTGAAATTTAAAATAAAAAATAACTTCCTTTATTTGATACTTATACTTATCGAAATGGGAAATTTTATTTCAAAAGAATTAAGATTTATATGGATGACACTTTTTGTACATTTTTCCTTTAATAAAACATTTCAACTTATTGACAAATTTTGTACATTTTCTGAAATTTTGTTTTAAAAGCGTATTATGTTGCCTC
The DNA here is from genome assembly GCA_036936625.1 of Parnassius smintheus behrii. Classification (NCBI taxonomy): domain Eukaryota; kingdom Metazoa; phylum Arthropoda; class Insecta; order Lepidoptera; family Papilionidae; genus Parnassius; species Parnassius smintheus. The sequence goes on from JAUPFT010000017.1 coordinate 4,495,732, forward strand.
ATAAAAGCACTACTGACTCAGTGGAGTCTAGTAACTGGTGTTACAAGCTTATGTTCGTTCCTAGTGTTTAAAGTATAAACATCTTTATTCTTATGAAAGCTATTTGTGTTTTTATGCACATACATTACATTTTCGTAACTATATTGCTATGCCAAAGTTAATAAAACATCCAACACACCCTTAAAATAAAACAACAATATAATGACAATTACAACAAATTATTTAAATTCTGTGGTATCCTGCCAATCGAAGAAAAATTAAAACTTACTTTACTTATAGAACAGTTCTTCAATACAAAATTACAAGTCATACCGACGTACAAACACCAGCTTAGGAGTATATATAACCCTAAATTAATTATAGCTAAAACACATAATATGTATGGCGATCATCAAAATAAGATTATTATTCCTAAATTAATTAATAAACTACCTAAAACCTTAAAGGAAAATATCAATCCCAAAAATATTAAATACAAATTAAAAACATACTTTTTGAATCAACTAACATAACTAAAAACTAACATACTTAATATTTGTAATATAATTACCATATATCACAAAAATATGAAATAATATTTCCTCCAAACAGCCTGTATACTACTCTAACTAGCCGCTACAACTCATTTTTTTTTTTTTTTGCGCCCGAAGCAAATATGGGCAACCCTCCGGAAAGCGGGGGAGGGAGGTGGTGAATGCTCATAGCATACCACGCAGCCGGCTGCGTGGTTATGTGGCGACTTTTACCCACTAAACACCACCTTTTAGGAAATGGCTTAACGATCTGACTGGAGATCTCTAAGCCGTATACGAACGCGACCCTCCTTGGCAGAAAGGAGGGCGCAAGCGGCGAAAAGCCGCTTAGAAGAATGCCTAACTAAGGCAGATTAATGGATGTGTTATGTAGGCTCGGCCCGAGCCGCCAGGAGGCAGTTCAGGTCAGCCGAAAGCTTGTTGGGGGGATCCGAGAGAGAGTTTCTCGGTCTGCGCACACTATAGCGAGTGTGGATAGGGGCTGCATAGGCAGCTGTCTCACGAATGAGATGATTTGGGTGGGACTCTGAGGCTTTGAAAAATCTCTCAGAGAGTGATTTGAGGAACTGCTGGATTGTTGGGAGCTCTAAGTCTCGATGGAGGTCGGCATTACGGACATAATAGGGCGAGTTAGTGGCCCTACGACAGAATAGATTTTGAACTATTTGTAGTTCATTGATGGCTTTGGGTTTAGCATGTGCGAAAATGGGGGCCGCGTAGGTCATGACAGGTCGTATGCAGACCTTATATAGGGTTCGCTTGTTGCGGAGGGACATTTTACTGTGTCTGCCCAACATGCTGTTGAGCCTACCCATGTAAAAACGTGCGGTGCGAGTAACCTTCTTGATATGGGGCTCGAAAGTGAGCCTTGCATCAAGGGTGACGCCTAGGTATTTGGCTTTAGTTTGCCATGGGACAGGGGTTCCTAACATCCTGATTGGCGGAGTGGTGGTGAGACGACGTCGTTTATATTCGAAGCAAACGGCGGAGCTTTTCTCCGGGTTTACGTCGATACGCCATTTTTGGAACCAAGCTCCTAGGTCGCTTACTGACTTTTGGATCTTGTTCCGAATCTGTGGTAATGAGTTGCCTTTGGAGTAAAGGGCTGTGTCATCTGCAAAGAGGGCTAGTTTGACACCATTCGACGGGATAGGGATGTCGTTGGTGAATAGTATGTATAGGAGGGGAGCAAGCACAGAGCCTTGAGGGACACCGGCTTTTATTTGACGGGTAGAGGATAGCGTGCCTTCGTGTCTAAAACGAAAGGTACGATCCTTCAGATAGGAGGCTACAAGGCGAACGAGACGATCTGGGAGGCCTAAGTCGTACAGTTTGTAGATAAGGCCCTCGTGCCAGACTCTGTCGAATGCCTTGGCAATGTCAAAGAAGACCGCGATGGTTTTTTGACGGCGAGGGTAAAAACCGCTGAGGATGTATTCCACTATGCGGTGAACTTGTTGGGGGCACGAGTGTTTGGCTCGAAACCCGAATTGTTGTGGGATGACAAGAGGGTCGCCGTCTGTGGGAAACAAATGGCGCCTCAAGCGCACGAGAATGACTCGTTCGAAAAGTTTGCCCATGGCCTTGAGGAGGCTGATGGGACGGTGATTGGAGGGGAGGTGGAGAGGTTTGCCTGGCTTGGGAATGCCAATGACAGTTGCCTATTTCCAAGAGGTGGGAAAATAACTGAATTCGAAGCAGGCGTTAAAGATAATGGCCAGTAAGGCGATTACCTGCTCCGGGAAGTGTTTGAGGGCTTGGTTGGAGATACCATCCGCGCCCGGTGCTTTTTTGGGCTTAAGTCCTTTGATGGTAGATGAAATCTCATCTTTGGACACAGTGATAGGGTCAGAGGCGGTAGGGGGCGAGTTCCTGCGTCGGACCTCGTCCTCCACTTGTTGAATGTGTAAGGGGTCAGTGGGTTGTGAGCTAGGAGAGCATTGAGCGGCAACGCTGTCCGCGAAGCACTCAGCCTTTTCTTCGTCTTCGAAGGCAATGGAGCCGTCGGGACGAGACAGAGGGGGAGTATGGGTTATAGCGTCTATCCGGAGGGCTCTCGCCATCCGGTAGTACGCTGTGTGAGAGGGAGAGATTTTCTCCATGAGATTGCCCTTTTCGTGGTCTCTGTAGTCTTGGAGGCGGTAACGCAGTTTGCGTTGAAGGCGGTGGGCCGCGAGTCTATATTCGGGAGTGGGATAGCGTGCAGCTCTACGGAGGGCAGCTTTTTTGGCTTTTAACAGGTTGCTAATATCTAGGGGAAGACTAGTTTTAGCAACCGGGACAACTTTTTCATTCTCTTTAAGAGAGGATGTTATAAGTGAGGTGAGATTTTCGACCGCTGTGTCTATTTTCCCCGCACTGTCGAGGGCGTCAGAGGAAAGGGTTATGGGAGGGTCCGGAGAGTCTATAGCCGAGGCTAGAGACTTTTTGAAGCCCTTCCAGTTGGTGTAGGTTTTGGAAGTGGGAGTTGGAGATGGCTGATGGCCAAGAAGGAGGGATACAGGACGGTGGTCGGATCCTAAATCGTCGAGAGGCTCGATTGCTCTAAGGTTAAGGGAAACTCCTTTAACTAGAGCAAAATCTAGCACGTCAGGAGCGTAGGTAACAATGTCGGGATAGTGTGTGGCAGTGAGGGGGCTATAGACAGTCAGGTCGAGAGACTGAGTGATATTAAGCAGCACCCTGCCACTACTGGTAGTAGTGCGGCAGGCCCATTCAGTATGCTTGGAGTTAAAGTCTCCAAACATAATGACTGAGTCGCCTAATGCAAGGATGGCTTCAAAGTCACTCTTGACGGGGAGGGTTCCGCTAGGGATATAGCAGGAGGCTATAACGATTGACTGGTGTCCAGTCATGGCTAGTCTAGTGATAGTGGCTTCCATACTGGTAAGCGACGGAGTAGATATGTGGGAGCAATGAAGGGACTTTTTGTGATAGATGGCAGTACCGCCGCCTTTGCGGTCGGGTCTATCGTTACGTATGAGTGAATAATTTTTAATAGTAAGGCCTTTAGAGACCTTGGGGCTGAGATGGGTCTCCTGTAGGAGTAAGAGATCGGCTTCGCGATCTCGTAGAAAAAGCCTAAGCTCTGGGAGGTTATTTCGCAGACCGCGGATATTGAATGAAACAAGCGATAAACCCTTTGGTTTGATACGACCGTGAGATATTGCGGGAGCAGAGGGCTCCGGCATAGTTAACTTACAAGGACCTTAGAAGGTTGATGTGCTCGGTAAGAGCAAGGAGGCGGGCCTGAGGTGACTGAGCTGTGCTCAGTTTATCCGCAAGGATGAGGATTTCGTCCAAATTGATTCTATTGAGTGTGTTATACACTAGGTTTAGGGACTCTACAACGGAGTCTGTCTGTTTTTTGGGGTCGGCGGAGGGCCGCGGGATATTTGATTCCTTTTGGAACCAGGGGTTTATTGGGAGCGGCGCTGGCTGAGAGAGCGGGAGGCTCATAAGGGGCCGAGGAGGGCCCTGAGGTGGCCGATAGGGGCCCTGTGGGGCCCGATAGATGCCCTGTGTGGGCTGAGATGAGCCCTGAGGGGGCTGAGGTAGGGGCTGGCCCTGGCTGGGCTTGCGGCTTACAAGAGCCGGGAAGGTTCGGTCATTGACCTGTGGTGGAGCTTTGCGGCTCGGAGGTGGGCGAGGGGCGCGAGGGCAACCTCTATAATTGGCCGGATGGCCTGTTTGTCCGCAGAGGACACATGAGGGTGGGGATTCGGCGTTTTTGGGCCGTGGGCACTCTTTCGAGTGATGGGGTTCTAGGCACTTAATGCACCTGGGTGGAGCTGAGCAGTTGGCTGCCGCGTGTCCATAAAGTTGGCAGCGGTGGCACTGCGCTGGGTAACCGCGCCGGTGAGGGGCTTCGACCTTAACACGCGACAGGCCGCACACAGTGCGTACCTCGCGGAAAATGGCCTTCGCCTCCGGCACATTGGTGAGAACGAGGAGGGCGAGGTTAAACCTTTCGCCCCTGCTGCTGTGCATTTTAAGCACACCTTCAATGGGGAAGCCTTGGGATTTGAGGTCTTCCAGAATGTCTTCGTTTGCGAGTTCATAGGGAACTCCGCGGAGGACTGCCTTGACTTTCCTTTCTTCGGCAAGGGCGTATGTGTGGTAGGACACACGCTCGGCCGTGAATAGGCGGGTTATGTTTCGGAAGTCTTCTATAGACGCCGGTATAATTTTGATGGCCTCGCCGACATTAGTGGCTTGGTCATATTTGAAACCCTTATCGTAGAGGGTTTTGGACAGTTGAGTAAATTTCGCCTTGTCTCTGAGAAAGACAGGGGGCGGGACTTGGTTTTTGGCCAGTTCGGGAGCGCAGCGGGTTGCTGGCTTGGCGGTATTGTCTTTCGACTGTGAGGTGGCAGCGTTTGGGGCTGCGGAAGTAGGGGCGACGGTGGGAGCTGCGGAGGTAGAGGCAGCGGCGGAGGGAGTGTGGGCGGCGGCGGCCGCTGAGGCGGGGGGAGTGCGAGAAGTGGCAGCGCGTTTCGGGCCGCGCTTTGATTTCACTAACGTGAATTCGGCTTGGGAGTCGGTTATGGTTCCTTCAGAATCGGAAGAATCCGAGGAGCCGGTGGAGCTGAGGGCGGTCCTCTTCCGGGAGGATGAGGTAACGGACGTGGTGTCCGAGTGCTCCATTTCGGAGTCGGGGGACGCGGGCGAGTCGGACTGCGGGGCAGCCGCTTGGGTCGCGAGGAAAGCAGCGACGGCGGGCGGGGGTACACATGCCTTAGGGGCACGGGGGGTGAGATTGATCGAAAAGCTATCAAGGTCTACGCCTTGGGTTTTTAAGAATTGGTGGAAAAGAGCCAAAATTTGGCTAGCATCCATGGACGACATGTTGATCGGGACGGGGGGTGACGTTTTATTCTAAGAAAACTGGAGGTCCCTGTTCTGAGAAGAACAGGGCCTTGGGGGCAGATTGGGAGGACTGACGATCTATTCCAGAAACTGGGGTCCCTATGTTCTGAAAAGAACAAGGGCTTGCTCTGAGAAGAGCAAGAGACGATCTTCTAAGGATAGTATACACAACAAATAACAGTATAACAAAAACAATAACAATAACAGAAAAATTAACAAATAAAACAAAACAAGCAAAGCGCGCTCAAGCCTCCCCGCCGGAGCAAGGGGGCAGGAACGATGCGAAAACAAAGTGACTCACCAACGGCGTCTGCTCGGCCGGTGTTAGCCGGGGAGAGCGGGGCGCGCGGGCAAGCGGTTGCGCTACCGAAAGGTCGGAGGCGCGAAAGAACTGTGTGCACGACCGCTCGGGGGCGGCGCGCAAACGGAACTGGTGTGCACAACTCATTCTAATGTTACCTATTTTTATAGTAACGAGCGAATCTTCTAACTCTAAATAATATTAAAATATTTGCACTCACACAGTGTGCAGAAAAATCTTATATAGGTTTATGTTGCACTGTACTTATGAACTTAGTTTAGTATGTATTTTAGTTGTTGTAAAATAAAAAATAAAATAAATAATACATTTATTTCTTTAAGTTTTTCACTACGCGACTCTTTACAATTTAAGATATAAATTGAACGTACGGCTCTCTTTTAAAAAACAGATATGGCTTCAATGTCAGTCACATGACTCTAGTAGTAATACCAAGAAAAACTGTGCTTTCCCAATCCATTTAAGAGCACATTAATTATTGAATCCTCTCCAAAGGTTTGCTCCTTTTCCATAATTTCAAGAATTAGTATTAATTAATTATTAATAGTGGTACATCATTAACTTAATATAAAAAGATACATTTTGTAGCAGCATTATTAATCTTTAAAGACCACTATACCATTGCACATGTGTAAATCAATATATTTTTTTTTTTACAAAATCAGCATTTTATATATGTATTATAACATACTCATACATAATACAACCTCACAAACCATTTGCGAAACTATAATCAATCTAATAAATTGTGGAAGGTACCATATAATCACATAGAGCAACAAAAATAATACTAAGAAATAATATTTCAATAAAACTGATATCATTGACTATGCACACCCACATATTCCTGAATGTGCAGTTAGTACAGTATAATATGAATATCGTGGAAGATGGTACAATTTCGAAGACAAATTGTTTGGCCACGTCGATAAAAACAAAAAAAGCCTTAAAAGATATATATTCTTAGGTAAATTGTTCACTTTACTCAAAACGGACATTAAAAATGTCCTTAAATAAATACTAATTAAGCCAGGCATAAACTTATTTATATTTAAGCAAATGAAAGACTTGAGCATGGCAGAGTGCTTGTGTTTCTTAATGCTTGATGAGATGCTAGTGTTCTCCTCACTACATTACAATGCAAATGTCATAGGTTTTGAAGACTGAGGATGTTAAGAGTGAAAATATGATGAACATGTTTTGGTTTGATGATAAAGGAGATAAAGTTCATATTAAGCTTTCAACTAGTTATGGATTTTGCAAAAATGCTACAATGGCAGTAATTAAAAAATATATATAATAAAAGATTTATAACAAACATGATTAAATGGTGTCTATGATCAATTTATAATTAACACCAAAGTAAGCAATAATTAAGTTAATAGGACAAAGACAGCAAGAATGCTTTTGAAATTTAAAATAAAAAATAATTCTCTTTATTTGATACTTACACTTATCGAAAGGGGAAATTTTATTTCAGAAGAATTAAGATTTATACGCATGACGTAGTAAACTGCTAAATGGGAGCATTTATAATTGCTCTTAGATAGTGATGTGGGAGAAAATGAACTACGGATGATGCATAAGTAAGCTGACATATACCTAAGTGTAACCTGATAAAATACCTAAAATTAGGAGTAAAGCACGAATTTTAACCAACGTGTATTAGGTTTAGGTTGTCTTTGACTTTGTGCAAATAAGTCTTTACAGATTAATAATTAATGTTCAATAAATATTTGTCTTTAACAACTTTGTTTTGATTTTATTTTCAAAACATTTTTAATTACCCCAAGAGAGCAAAGATACTTCATAGCAAGTATATTGTCCAAAGTCCGCCACGTGCCACGTCCGCCATTTTGTTTTGGTTTCTTTCGAACCACACTAATACTGTCTACTTCATCGTTCGACCCGCCATGCCTTTAGTCGTCACTTTTCGCGCACTCAGTATTCAAATAACTCCCTGAGTTTAACAGAAGTCCGTTATTTCAATTTTAGGTACAGACAAACACTTCAATTACACGAGTATGAATAAATTTAAAATGGTCTACTTAGAATAATAACTGTTACAACTTAACAAGCGTGGCAACATGGCAAAATCCCCCCCCCCCCCTATGAGGCTATTGGGGAGGCCTATGTTCAGCAGTGGACTTTTATAAGCAGCAATGGAAAAACCTGTATTAGATCTATCGCCGTGCAAGGTGTTATGCTCGGGGAGCGGCCAATGCTACGTGTGCTTATTCGGGGCTGTTATAATAACTTCTGTTAGTCAGTTTTGTTTGATTTTGTTTAATTCCTTTAATCAAAGATTTTATAAAAAGTGTCTAAAACATAACTCGGAATGTACATGCTGTGAAACAAAGTTTTACCTATTACAATGAGATTTCGGGAAGTTAAAAAAGAGATGGAAGTTGAATGAAGAAATTGTTAGCAAGATGCTAATAACATATTATAAAATCTGGATTATTTACTGGTAAAAATGACCTCCACTCCAAACGAAGAGGTAGTAAATAGAAGGTATTTTACCGCTCACATTTTGGCAGTTAGCAAATTTTCAGAGATTGAAAACTAAAATATTTTTATTTAACGAGTTATAAAAAGATGAAAATTAATGCAGGTATGTAAATAATGTAATAATTGTAATAATGACATTTGTAAGACAACCCCACACCAAGCAAATACATCAAATTTGTAATGTTTCAAGAAAAACACCTTTGCGACTTTCAGAAAACTTTTCATGTGTTGGAGATTATAACAAAAATAATTAAAAACATTTGACCAATTATTTCCCCGAAATAGGATATTTGAAATCATTGTTAATAAATAGCAAATTTCAATTTTTAACATGACATAAACATAAAAAAGTAAGGAGGTATTTTATAAAATAAATTTAATACATGTACATGCACTGACACACACACACACACACACACACACACACACACACACACACACACGCACACGCACACACACACACACACACACACACACACACACACACACACACGCGAGAGAGAGAGAGAGAGAGAGATCACTTATTATGTCTATAAAATTTTATGATTTCTTTACACAAAAAATTAAATTAATTTAAACAATACAACTATGTATTCCTCATCAACAGGGGAGATGGGACGGTCCGTCACGGAGTCCCAGTCGCCTCAGATGACCCGAGAGGCTGACTGGGATTAGCCCATTCGCAGAGACGACTACAGGAATAATTGCGGTCGGCCAACCACTCCACATGTAGGTCACCTCGTGAGCCAGGTCCAGATATTTTGTTCGCTTATCTGTTTCGGCTTTCACGAGGTTCTCGTCATACGGAATGGTAATGTCGACCAAAAATATCCTTGACTGTGCCCGGTCCATCAGCACAATATCAGGCTTATTCGCAAGAATAGTCCTGTCTGTGATGATGGCCCGGTCCCAGTAGAGCCTGGCGCGGTCATTTTCGAGCACGGCTTCCGGCAAGTACTTGTAATACGGCAATTTCCGGTCCACGAGACCGTATTTCAGAGCGAGCTCCTGGTGTAGAATTCTGGCTACTAGGTTGTGCCTGTGCAAGTACTCAGAGTTAGAAAGCGCCGAACAACCGGAGATGACATGCCTAAGTGACTCCCCGGGATGGCGACAAGCTCGACAGACATCGACGGTGCCATCCTTTAGGATGTATGTCCGATAGTTGTTGGTCTTAATAACCTGATCCTGTATTATTATTATTATATTATTACATTTTCATAAATATATTGCTATGCCAAAGTTAATAATATAAATTGAACGTACGTCTCTCTCTTATATAAAACAAATATGGCTTCAATGTCAGTCGCATGGCTCCAATAGTAATACCAAGAAAAACAGTGGTATCCACAAGAAAGACTCAACTACTTCCCATTTAAGAGCACACTGATAATTGAATCCTCTCCAAAGGTTTGCTCCTCTTCGATAATTTTAAGAATTAGTATCAATTAATTGTTGCATCTTTTACTTAATATTAAAAGATACATTTTGGAGCAGCATTATTAATCTTTAAAATATGTACTTGATAATGTTATGATATTTTGGTAACATAACTATTTTTTTAAATGTGTGTAATAACTACACTTTTTTAAAATACAAATAATTTACAAAAGTGACTTTCTTATGCCCACTATACCATTGTTTACATGTGTAAATCAATATATTTTTTTCTACAAAATGAGCATTTCATATATGTATTATAACATACCATAGAATACTTTAATATACAATAGAATAGCACTTCCGTCGACGTAATTACGACCACACATACAAGCAATTACAAAAATTAATATAGTATGTAATTGATGTATTAATTGTAATGATGATCTTTGTAAGACAACCCCACACCAAGCAACTACATCAAATTTGTAGTTTCAAGAAAAACGTTTTTGCAACTTTCACAGAACTTCATAATGTGTTGAGGAGATTATAACAAAAATAAATAAAAACATTTGACCAATGATTCCCCCTAAATGGGATATTTCGAGTCATTAAATTGTTAATGAATATCAAATTAAAATTTCCAACATGACATAAACATAAAAAGTAAGGACCCTTATCATAAATTTGTTGATCAAGTTAATTGTACATAGTTCAGACCCTCAAAGATTGCATAAGAGATGGTGCAATAAAATATTAAAAGGCAGACATATTAAAATCAATAATGACAAAATAACACTTAACTACTAACTTAAACAATGAATTTGGTTTTACACAATTTTTGTAGATCCTGTATGTTTTCTTACAGGAACCTCCATTAAAAGAATCAAACAATTGATCAAACAGGAATAGTATATCTGCCGTATCTTCACATTCTTGTGGCAGCAACTTATTTTCTGCAAAGAAATAAAATGTTATGAGCACTTTTTAAATAATACGAAGCAATAAAATGTTTGACACAAGAGGAAATACAAGTAAATACTAAATATGCGATAAAGAGATATCTTACAAAAAATAATTTCAATATTGAATGTTATTTAACAAAGTATATATACGTACACTTGCACAAAATCGTAAAGCTTCAATTTTTTCTGCTGCTGTTACTTGACTTTTTTGTCTTATATTTTGTTTTTTGAAATCATTATTTTGTTTAACATTTTCTTTATGTTTTATCTGCACATTATCTTTTAATCAATGTATCTGAAAAAAGTATGCCAAACAGATAATCATATAGAGATCAGATGAAATAATGACAGCGTAGACCTGATTGTATTGGAATCTCTTTTTTAAAGAATTTTAATTCTAACTTCTGCATTGTAATGATATTATACATATTATGCAATATACTATTAGAATGCTTTTGGAGCTGGCACAGTGCTGCTGTGTGCACAGTGCAAAAAAGTAGCATTCCTACTGCATGGCTTGCGGACCAGTGATAACAAAAATTTGAAGTTATATCTGCAAGAGTTTTGAGTCTGGAGTGCTTCCTCTCAAAGTTCTAGTTATTTCAGATGCAACAAAAGCAAGGTGCAACCACGACTAACCCGTTCCTAGGTTTGGATACAGGAATAATTTCGGTCAACTGCCTACCCCACATGTTATTTACCTAGTGAGTTGTGAGCCAGGTTTAGATATAAAGCCTTTTGACTTGTTTCAGCTATAAAAAGATTCTCAGGATATTAAATCTTAATGTTGTACTTGTTATTATTATAGTAAATTCCAGCCTTAAAAATTGACTGCCTCGTTGGTTTAGTAGTTGTATTGGCGCGACTTCTGATCATGAGGTCCTGGGTTCGAATCCCGGGTCGGGCGAAAAAATTAATTATTGGGTTTTTCTATCAAGAAATTCTCAATAGCTGCCCGGAGTCAGAAAATTGACGGTATATCACCCCCGTGCTTCGGAAGGTACGTAAAGCCGTTGGTCCTGCGCCTGATATCTCTCCGGTCGTGTCGGTTTACGACCGATCGGAATATGAGAGTGATGGAGTAGATAGTGCACCTGTGCTTGCGCATACATTTGGGCACTATAATTCTGTCCCACGCCGATGGCTAGTCTCCGTTGAGGCTGGCCGCAGTGAGCGAAATTCAGTCTGGAGGACATTATCATTATTAAATTCCAGTCACTAAATCTTTAACTAATCGCACACTTGCTGGTATAGTAATAGAATATAGTTACAATAATTAAGAGTTTATCAATATTATACTACCACCAGAGAATTTTCTGGACCAATACAATTTGGGACTTTCAAGAAATGAGCCTACTCTTTTTTTAAAGCTGGCAATGCGTATGCCCCTAGTGTTGTGGTCCTACATGGGTGGCGGTAGTCACTATCCATCAGGTGAGCCGCATGCTCGTTTCCACGCCGCCTCTTCTTTTAAAAAAATAAATTAAATACCTCTTATACGATTATCGTGTGATCTTGTAGTAGAAATTTGTGAAGAAAGTACATCCGGTATAAGTGATGTGGGTTCAATTCCTAATGTTTCAGCATCTAAACCTGTAATAGTAGTGAAAGTATATAAGTAACACATAAAACTCTCTTGGGCTTGTTTTGTTCACTGCTACATACCATATATCATAATTACTAGCTTTTTACCCGCGGCTTCGCTCGCGTGGGGTTTAATTAAGCAACATTGATAAATGTTGTTTCATTCTAAATTTAGCAAAATTCAATCACTATTAGAGTCACCTCGCTGTGTGTCTTTCTTTATGTCTGTTTGTCAAAGATTTGGTTTTGAATTCTCAAAGACTATTGAACATAGATGATTGATATTTGGCATAGATATAATATGTTATAGGAACATGTGAATGAAGTTTTTCGTAATTGCATTAATATCTTATGTCTATAATCACCTACTATTTTTTATATCAGGTGTATCTTCTGATGTATCCATAAAAAAGGTATCAATAACGAAATTGTCTTAAAATCAATTTTTTATTAACCTTTTTAAATTTGGAAAAAATTGTGTTAATATGTACATTCTTTCATCATTAAATTAGTTTTAACAAAACAATGATGAATTTAAAGCCCCCCCCCCCCCCCCCGTGATCATGGGTACTGTTAAGTATCAAAAAACCACTAATTTGGCTTCAATGCCTTTTACTTAGTCCCTTGGACTTGTTTTTTCAAAAATATATTAGAATTACAGACACAACTTTTCTACAGATTTAATAATAATAATAATGTCCTCCAGACCAAATTTTATAGTGCCCAAGTATATGTGCAAGCACAGGTCATCTCATAATCCAATGGGATGGTATTTCCTCACGACCGGAGAGTGAGAAAACAGGACTAACGGCTTTACATGCTTTTCAAGGCAAGAGGGGTGAAACGCAGCTAATTTCTTATCTCCAGACTGCTGCTGAGAATTTCTTGATAGAAATACCCAAAAACAGATTTTGGCCCAACCCAGGATCTCATGGTCAACAATTGCATTTACGACACTAGACCAGTGAGGCATTCAAGTGTTATTATAATATTAAGGAATAAATTAATGTATTTTCATTGTAATCATTCACATCACAAAATAAAAAGTACCGGCCAAGTGCGTGGCGGGCCACACCTTAAACCATTAAACCCAATGGACTCGCCCCGCATGTTTATTTCCCTCTGCCAAGGTAATGGTTTTAAAAACTTTCTGCATTTATAAAAACTGTTTACAGAATCTATTTTATTATTACAAGAATCATTACCACTAAGTAGGCACTCTTTGCCGATCTGTGCAATTAAGGCGTGTAATAAAGCAGTCAAATACTTAAAATTTACAAAAAGATGAAGTTACACTCTATATGTAGATATTTTTTATTGTGATACATGCTTTTTTTCTATTAAAATCATTCAAAATAATGTTATAAGTAATAATCGAAAACTTTACCAATTAGGTAATCTGTTACTACCCTAAATTATACTGTGGGTCACCCGCATAAACCAAGAGTATTACAAATGAAACTGTGTGAGGCTATTTCATTATATGAGTACTTTGAAAGGGACAACAATAACTACCAACTAAAAAATAAGTGAAAGTAGTAAGTAAGTAAGATTTCTTCATAAAATGTTTATTTCTTACAGTTCACAATAGCATTACAAAGTTATAATGTTGTTTTATGTCATTTTCTATGGAGTTGTAACAAAATTTTTACTAATCCAACTTGTTAATTCTAATTTGCTGCGATAGTTTTCCTTTTAATTACATTATATATGCTACCATTGAGTATACTTTCCACATTTCCAAAAAAGAGTTGGTAGAGGGGACACATGACATGACTCTAATGAAAAATACGACTAAAGCTTAATATTTAACAAAGAAACCGATAAAAGCGAATAAGCTTTTATTGCTAAGCCAGTGTGTGAATTGTAAACCTTACCCTGTGTTATAATCTAGGGCTTACTGCTAAAAGAATTGCTATTAAACATGACAGTGAGAAAGCTTTTAATAGACTTACCAAGATTAAGACTGGTGTCTGGGAAGTCTTGGTTCGAGGATATAAAAAACGATCCTCAAGGATCCGATCACAAATGCCGTAGTTATTGTAAATTTCACAATCGGTTTTATCCTTTCTAAATACACACACAGCACAGTATATAAATGCACTAGAAATCGGAATAATATTAAATTGATTTCTATACTATTAGTGATTTTGATTTTTATACTATTAGCTTTACTATTAGTGAGTAGCGACCGCCATTATTGTTTATTGCGTATGTACGTAGCACATGGATTGTTTCCTTTGCATAGACTTAATACATAAGTGTGCCTTCTAGTTCGTTAAAAGTAAGTCTTAGTTTACGTGCCCCACACGAAAGATGGCAGCACAAAAAGATATCAATTTGTTCTCAAAATAATGTTCTAAGTTGCACGCCCATGAATTGCAATAAAACCCGTTCACTAAGCTACCCCCAGAGCTATACGCGAAAGTGAACCGCGCCATTCGCGTGCTTGCGCAACTTAATTACATGAATTTGTTCTATTACTCTCTCACGTTTCACTTAATCTCTTTATTCGCATAAGTCATACATAAATACAATTTATCTATATAGATAGCACAAAACAATATCTACACTACGATATACATTATATTTTCGTATCACAAAAAACCTTTTATTTATTAAACAAAATGCCTATTTTAATCACAAGTTCAAAGTCAAAATTTCTTAAATATTTAACACAGAAAGTTAAAACAATGTTTCCCACTTGAATTTATACATATGTTAACTAATACAATAGTTTAATTTAAATTTTCTCTATTTATTTCACTATTTAAAACACTTTTAAATTTCTTATACAAAACTATCATTATTTCACTTATACACAGGAATTTTTACATAAAAATAACACAGAATTCACCTTTTTAGCACGTACAATCAACCTGAAATGTTTTACAAGTCATTTTTACATAAATTGCTGAAATTACAAACATTTTAAATTTTTACATATTCGGCCTCCTAAGGGCGTGGCCAGCGTGCTTCCGTGAACTCACACTATTTGAACAACTAACTTTGCACGGCTCTCGGCTATCAGAAAAAATGAAAGTCTGAAATACACCAATTTTAACAATATTAGGTAAATAAGTGCTTCTACATAATTTTCGAACTGTAGGAAACTATCTCTGATAGGATTCTTATCAGTTATCATGTTTCTTATCAGATAGCAATACAAGTGAATGTTCTCATTAATCAATCATAACAAATAGGCATTTGTTTTCGTACAAAACATATCAAACTTATACAAGACAATACTTATGCAATTAATTTCCGTTAATTCTGTTTATGCACAGAGTGATCATCCGACCGGGGAACAAATCCGATCTCTAACTTCACTTTAATATTCCTTTGAATTTACATCGTTGGAAAGACGATTTCAACGGGGGAACAAATCCGATAACATAATTTATATCATAAAATTCCCTATATGAATTTATTGAAAGATATTACTTAGAAAACAGTAAACTAGTCCGGCCTGGGGAGTTGCACCCAAGACCTTCATATCATTAATTCGACATTTCTTTAAGATTTAACTAAGCATTTTCTTATCAGAACATTTCTATTGGACAATGAGTCTTTGAAAAGTTATTCGTCATCGGTTGACTTAATAAACTGAAATATTCTTATAGGCGCGTATATTCTTATAGGGCTATCAGAAAAAATGAAAGTCTGAAATACACCAATTTTAACAATATTAGGTAAATAAGTGCTTCTACATAATTTTCGAACTGTAGGAAACTATCTCTGATAGGATTCTTATCAGTTATCATGTTTCTTATCAGATAACAATACAAGTGAATGTTCTCATTAATCAATCATAACAAATAGGCATTTGTTTTCGTACAAAACATATCAAACTTATACAAGACAATACTTATGCAATTAATTTCCGTTAATTCTGTTTATGCACAGAGTGATCATCCGACCGGGGAACAAATCCGATCTCTAACTTCACTTTAATATTCCTTTGAATTTACATCGTTGGAAAGACGATTTCAACGGGGGAACAAATCCGATAACATAATTTATATCATAAAATTCCCTATATGAATTTATTGAAAGATCATCATCATTCTCTAAACCATTTCCCATTATCTGGGGTCGGCGCAGTAAACCTTCTTGTTCCATTCCTCTCTATCAGCCGTCATTTCCATACTTACTCCTTTCATTCTCATATCACTCTTCACACAGTCGATCCATCTTTTATTCGGCCTTCCTCTGCCCGTGTGTCCCTCCACATTCATATTCAACACTCGTGAATTTATTGAAAGATATTACTTAGAAAACAGTAAACTAGTCCGGCCTGGGGAGTTGCACCCAAGACCTTCATATCATTAATTCGACATTTCTTTAAGATTTAACTAAGCACTTTCTTATCAGAACATTTCTATTGGACAATGAGTCTTTGAAAAGTTATTCGTCATCGGTTGACTTAATAAACTGAAATATTCTTATAGGCGCGTCGCCAACACCCAACATATTCAAATTCAATAAATGTGTCCTTAATCACAATTTCAACATTTATGATAAGTTTACGATAGTCATCACAATGATAGTCAGTCGTTTCAATAATTTTAGTTTGAAACTGTTGGTTATGTACACTGTTTAAGATTATGGATGTAAAATGATGCCCTAACAAGTAGTCTGAATACCTCTATTTAATTCTTCAGTGTGATGAAGGGAAGATTTTTAAAAATCTTGATGACCAAGACAAAATTCCAGTTATTCATATTTTAAAAGCACTAGCAAAATATATAAAAAGTCATTTATCATAAGTAATATAACATAAGTCCAAAGAGAATGTTATAATTTCCTACTTTTGGGTAAATGCCGATCCGCTTGCACTTATTGCACTCGATCCGTGCGTTATAATTTTATGTTCGGTCCTTTTATTAAATATAAGTAACCTATACATGTTGTACCCAATGATGTATAAACTTATAGATACGTTGTCCGCACTCTAAAATGGCAAATTGAAATGAAGCCAATTAGCCACATCGCGCTTAGTCACGCACCAACCTGTCGCGCGACGCTACGTTTGTTTTTAATTCATTATATCGTGATTCGTGTATGTAAGCATGTGCAAAACATAAAGAAAACATGCCGTTGTGTGTTTTCAGACGATGTACAAATTATACTCCAAAAGTTAAAGACAAAAATGTGTCATTTCATGCGTAAGTTCACAAAACTACCTATTTTCGTTCCATTTTATTCGACGACGTTGTCTAATGGCGGCCGGCGCATGCAGCTAGTAGTCAAGCAACAGGCATCCCGCCGTACGGTGTCATATTTTCTTTCTCTTTCTTCACGCGTATAAGTAGTTCTAGTATTTTCGCCGTATTTAAGCGCCGCGATGTTCGTTCATGACGTGTCTATATATAATACGTCATTGGTTGTACCTAAAATATTGTTGATTTCAAATATACACAAATATCAATCGTTTCATTAAAATATCGTAAATGAAAAATCCCTTATCTACGAGCAGAGCATTTAATATTTTGTGCATTACACGTCTAAAACTTGTACAATATAATTTATATTATACAAATAAAGTCAAACATACGATAAAATATTACATTTAAATGTTACTGAAGCTAAATACTAAAATAAATATCATTGAGTGTTAACTGACCAGATTTTATTTCAAATAAATAGTATGATACAACTACTGCTGGAGTTTTCTTGTGGAAAACTACAATTTACCGCAATGAGTTCGAATAAATTCGTCAGTAAATGATAATTATAAAAAAGAGAATTAGACATAAACAACAGAATTGGACATAAACAATACCTTAGACAATATTATTAAATGGTTGACTTTAAATAATTTAAAAATAAATTTGGAAAAACTAAATTAATGACGTTTCGAAACAGAGTTTACAAATAAACGGACATGAAAATCTACTATACACAAACAAAAATTGAAGAAGTAGAGACAATAAAATTCTTGGGACTAAACATTGATTCTCAACTAAACTGGAAGTCACTTACAGAGATGTTGTGTTCGAAACTTAATCAATATTATATTCATATGCGATCTACATGTTGTCCAAAACTGCCAGTACATCCACAGTTTTAACGGCTTACGATGGACATGTTACTCCTCTTTTAATGTATGGTGTTATGTTTTTGGGCAACTCTGTGGGAAAAGAGTTGGTCTTTAGGGCGCAAAAGAGATGCGTTCGGGCTATATACAGAATGAAACAAATCGAGGGCTGTAGGTCGATATTTTCAAAGATTAAAATATTGACACTACCGTGTATTTATATACTGGATATGGTGCTATTTGTAAGAAATAATAGTAACTTATTTGTTAAATTAAAAAGCAAGAGATATCCTTTCCAAATAAGCTTTATGTATAACAAAACTAAACTTTTAAACAGCAGTGTATTTTGTATGATTCCGAGAGTGTATAATCATTTACCCAACCCTCTGCTTGAAATTTCAATAATTTATTTAAAAAAAAAGTGAAGACACTACTTTTAGAAAAATCATATATTCGGTAAGGGAATTTCTTGAAGACAAATTAATAGATGTAGTATTGTAACCGGCTTAGTGGTACTGTGACATTAATTAGACATTTTATGTGACATTATTTTAGAAATTTGACATTGTGTATTAATTAGGTAATCTCATTTGACATTATTTTAATAATTATTTAGACACTGTGATTTGATATGTAATAATTTTAATTTAATCTATAGCATATAATTAAGAATAATAAAGAGCCTAAATATGGCGATCAACAATGTAAATTGACCACTGTAACACATCTGTACCCATATTGCGCAAATAAAGAATTAAATAAATAAATAAATAAAAAAGAATAAAAAACATATCTTCATTTTAGTACTTTTTTAGCATAAACTGCTTTAGGAGACACGTTATATTCCATGGTCCTTAAGCTTCAAGCCGGAATTAGTTCATTTTTCCTCAGCTCCGATTCTGCTTTTGATTTTTCCTTTGGTCCCAGCGAGAAAATAACTTTCGACAATGCTACTGCCGGAGCTTCAACTAACAGCCAATATGGGTAAGCAGCTAGGTATGTTATAATAACTGTACCCAAGTTGAATAAAATCTGAAAACAGAAATTACAATCAGTAATTAATAATGTTAAAAACAATTATTTTTATACGTGGTGAAAAGGGCAAGTCATTTCTTCATACGTTGGTAGAAAGTACTAATGTTTTCTTCTTCTTCTTTATTAGTTCCTAGCAATCTACCGCTGTATATGGACCTCCCTCACTTTAGGAGGGATTTTCTATAATTGGCAGGCAGACTGATGTTAGCAGTATTACTATTACTCATTGCATCTCAAATATCATGACCATCACTTTTTTTTGTTACTATAACTTTAAACAAGTCGATAGGTCGCACTTATTCTTCAGGTCTCCGTCTTATCATTCGTCTGATCGATCATTGGTCCGACCGTGATTTTAAATATGTGACCTAGAATTTGGCTTCATACCCAGTGACTCCGGAAATCGTAGGTCACTATAAATAGTATTTTTATATCTCTCGGATCTCTTGGATCATTTATACCTAAATCTTCCTAGCGCTACCACTAAATGAGTTGTAGCTGATTTTATAATATTATGCGATTTTTTGTCGATCTATTGTTGATAATTTTCAGCATAACAATGTCACCAGATGATTAAATAATATTATTATACTGGGTTATTTTTAAAGAGTAGCCATATTTAAACTTTAGTTTAACAAGTGAGACTGATATTTTATTTAAAATTATCCAAAATTGAATGTGATTTATGAGAAACAACGTTTTTGCCTACCGCTCGACCCTTACGAAATACGAATGTGTGTTCATCAGTTAAAATAATTCATTACCACACATTTTGAATTTAAAAGATAAAAATCCGAATTTTTGAAATCTTTTTAAATTAGTTTTTCTTAACCATTTGCCTATATTACTTATTCTAAACCTTCCTTGCAAATTTGGATGGTTATTGTAAAATAACATTTGTTACTTAATATCATTAGAAATTAACGGCATTACGTTTCCTAAAAATCAGTTTTTGTAGACTTCAGAATTTCTAAGGTAAGGATAATCGATACGTATAACAAACTTAGCAACAAGTGTATTCAGGATCTGATCACCGATTTAAGTCTTTTAAATTTGATATAGTTATACTGTCATCTAACGGAGGTCACAGAAGTTCTGGACATTTTATTTTACTTACCTCTAACAACATCAGTTTGATAAGATTATGCAAAATCCAGTTTAATATTTATTTTATCAAAGGTGGTTTTTATTTATTTTGTAATCATAAAAACTTATTAAAACTACAATTTCCGTTTTAATAACACGCTGCAACCGTATTTTGTCCGCAACATTAGCGGGGGAAGAACCTCGTTCACACATTAACAGCGTAAAATATCATCATAACGCTGCTGTGTTTCGTATTGTATCTGACGAGAAATGTAAGGCTTACTTTTTATTATGTTAATTAACCATTCCTTGTTACTCATGAGGTGTGACAATGTATCAGGATTTTGTTACTTAGTTAAAGAAATATATGCAGGAGTTTCTGGGCTACAGCTTCCAATTACCACCAAATGGACTGAACTGCATATTACAACGAGGTTGCCACTGGCCGGAAAAGGAAATGTTGAGATCTCTTGCCGGGCCAGTTGGTCAGCCCTTTGAGAACCCAACATTCCGTGTGAAAGTCTTATCATCATCTGTCTAATTTTCCTTATTAGCCCTTTTTTTTGCGGATGGAAAATCATCTAATGACGCTTTTCGCTCTGGGTGGAGCGTAAGGGAGTGTCAGACTTTTACTGACTAAAAACCATCCGTGTTCCTTCAGTGCCCTTACGTTCCGGAGCCGCGGTATCTCTTTCGAACAGCCCGCAGCCTCCTTATTAGCCCTGACAGTCCCCTGTTGGAGAAATTTTCCTCCCATTGGCCATTAATTATTACGTCGAGATTGGTAGATGTTGATTCCCATAGTTGTCTCCTGCAACACCTACTTGATAGGCCTATAGGATAGACACAATTGCAGATACACCATCTTAAGGTGTATATGCAATTGATTATTAATTTGTCAACAATAATAAAAATACACTTACTACATGAGCTATTGATACATGTATGAGGGTGCTCCTAGTGCCAGTTAAAGAGCGGACGAGGAGAACGTGAAGGATGTAGGCAGAGTACGAAACTCGAGCTAATGATGTCCAGCCATTCCATTCTAATATTCCTCTGTAAAAATCTGCAAAAATATAAATATTTACTAAAGTCACACATCAAAAACTGTATTGAACATCAGTTGCTCGTCATTATTAGAGAAAAGGACAATGTCTAGGGTTGTTATATTTTTAACAATAAACTTTTTAACAAGACCCGTTGTTGGTTATTTCCTACATTGAAAAATATTAGCTTATTCGCTCAGTTTACAACCCTATCCTATGATTGCTGTTGTTGATTATTCTTTGTTACTGTCGTACATAAGTATCTCTAATTGTAAAAAAGGAAATGCCGTAATCCTCACGCTCATGCGCGGCTTCCTATTGTCAGTCTGGTTGTTTTGTAACTGCTGTTTACGTGAATTTTTCGGAGGTCATGGAAATTTTCTGGCATTTTCCATACTAGTTTCCTACAAATTCCACGGTTCGATATTGAGTGATGACGATCTCCATTGCTGCCATAGCTCACGAAAAATTCTTGATCTCAGCAAAATGTTTAAAGCCTTCATATAATATTCGACATGCTTATCATGTTTATCGGATATTATTTAGCATTTCCTGCCAGTTCTTCTAACTACGTCTCATTATGGATTCTCACAGGCACGAATGAACACCAGGCATTCCTACAGGCAATCAATTGTAATTATGACTGTCTTCGATGAAACGAAATGTAAAAATTGTTATTTTAACTTTTAAATTATAACACATGAATACAAATTGTACTTACTTTCTAATTTGAACGTCATTCCAAGAATAATTAAAACTATTATTGATCCGAATATGGGCTTTGCGACACCTGAATATATGGTTTTAATGTACAGTGCAGAGCTGTTTTGAAAGAAATAGAAAAATGATCCAGAAGTCAATAATATAAACATAGCTGGAAGAGTTGCCCAATAGACAAATTTGAATTTCTGAAATAAAATATATTATATACGAATTGAAATGAAAGATAAACTGAATTTAGATTTCTAAATGGTAAGAAAATTTATAAAACTTCGAACTATAAATTACTAACTTCATTGCATACGCAACAAATATTGTGTCAAAAAAAATCCAAATTTATTAACCTCGTATTTTTCGACACTGAACTCATTTTTTTGCAAGTAATAAATCAACATTCCCAAGCTGAGGCCCAGTATGTAGTTGGCAAAGTTTGTATGCTCACTTTTGTATGAGTGGTTGAATGTTCGATCTTTAATGAAATAATCACGAACTGCCCTGAAAACAAAAAGCACATATATTATTTTTGATATTTTATATTTAGTTAAGTCAATCGTTATTACATTAATTTTTTTTGCGCCCGAAGTAAAATATGGGCAACCCTCCGGAAAGCGGGGGAGGGAGGCGGTGAATGCTCATAGCATACCACGCAGCCGGCTGCGTGGTTATGTGGAGACTTTTACCCACTAAACACCGCCTTTATGCATTGGCTTGCCGATCTGACGAGAGATCTTTAAGCCGTATATGAACGCGACCCTCCTTGGCAGAAAGGAGGGCGCAAGTTAGTTAACCGCAATTACATTAATAAATATGTTGGCCTATATAACAATTCACAGGCGGAAAAAGTTTTCCCCCACTTTTCCGAATTTCGGTAACAATGGCCAATCTTAACGGAGACAAGCTATCTGCGTAAGCACAGGTGGTATAAAGGGTAACAAAACTAACTTTTTCTTCTTTGCTGCCAATCTCACCTTTACGTCGTACGTTCTGCCGACTGATAGATTAAACTTTTATAATCAACTGGTGGTTAAAAATCTAACCCAATGCACTAAATACAAAATCTGCAGTTAGGTGATGAAAAGCTGGTTTTTTTAAATTAATACACTGGGGTTAGTACTCGTTTTTTGCCTAGGGTTCGTCGGGACAGGTAACGCCCACTCTAGCACTTTGTTCAGCAGATAGCTCTGTGATATCTAGATGCGAACCGTAAAAAGCTAATAAAAGAAAAGAAAACTAGTATAAGGCAGTTTCGCTAGACTGAATTTGTACAGTTGGCTACTTTAATATTGCTACGAAATAGGGTTCGTGACAATAAAAACCGCCGATTGAATTACCAAATTAACACTTTAATTACCAAACACCAATTTTAACTTAAATCACACTAATAATAAAACACAATTGTACTACTGATCACTTTAGTTCGCAGTTAAGTCGCTTCGAAGTATTCGCTTGAATTGATAATTCAATACTCTCTCGGTCGCGGTATTTATCGGCTTTATATAGGGCATCTTGTACTGAAACACCTAGAATTTCGAGCACATACCGTTCCCAAATAATTCATCATCATCATCATCATTACAGCCCTTCACAAGTCCACTGCCGAACATAGGCCTCCCCCAAGTAATGCAACAAAGCACAGCCCTAAGCCACCTGCATCCATCGACTTCCTGCATGTCTTACCAGGTCGTGACTCCATTTAGTGGGGGGTCGCTCTACACTACGCCTACCTGTACGAGGCTGCCACTCGAGAACCTTTCTTCCCCATCGGTTATCGGTTCTTCGAGCTATATGGCCGGCCCATTGCCACTTCTATGCTATGCTGCTATGCTATAGGCTATGTCGGTCACTCTGGTTTTACTGCGGATATCCTCATTTCTGGGTCTATCACGCAGAGAAACTCCGAGCATAGCCCTCTCCATAGCTCGCTGAGCGACCTTGAGCGTCCTGATACGGCCAGCAGTGAAGGACCACGTCTCAGATCCATAAGTCATCACTGGCAACACCCACTGGTTATACGCTTTAGTTTTCAGAGATTGAGGTATACCTGACGAGAAGATATGTCGTAATTTCCCGAACGCTGCCCAGCCGAGTTGAAGCCGTCGATTGACCTCTCGGTCGAACTTGGACTTACCTAGTCGGACTATTTGTCACACCCCCAGGTCCATGGTACCATGGTACCAAGGTACCATGTCCCAGGTAAACGTACTCTTTAACAACTTCGAAGACACCATTGAGGTCATTGAGCATAGTGCTACGGTCCTCCAGCGATTCTGTCATAAGGACTATATCGCCGGCAAATCGAAGGTGAGCGATGTACTCGCCATTGATGCTAATACCTTATCCTTTCCAGTCTTGTCAACAACAAAATAGATGACTTCAATTACTAGGACTCTCACAATAGATAAAGCAGACTTATTATTATATGGAAAATTACATTTGTTTATTTCTTTACTCATGAACTGGTACAATTATACATTAACCAGTGTTAATAAAAAATTGTACAATTTAATTTTATTATATTAAATTTCTAACAATATACAGATGCATTAAATTGCGAGATTTTTGGCGATATTTTTTGGAAGATATTGATGACAGCTCAACCCAACGAATAGTTGATGACGGCGGTAACTCAAGTTCTATTAAAGAACAAAATCACTTGAGGTTTATATCAATATCCAAGCACTTGTTCAGTAGCTTGAAAACGTCTTCCAACGCAGCGGTGAAGAGTTTCGGGGATATAACATCACCCTGTCTTACACCTCTCTGCAGTTGGATAGGTTTCGAAATCTGGTTCTGTACTCGGATAGTCATCGTAGCCCTACTGTACAAACACTTCAGCACTTCGATATACCGACAGTCAACTTGGCATCACTGAAGGGACTGTAGCACCGCCCAAATTTCGACGCAATCAAAGGCTTTCTCATAGTCCACATAGGCAAAGTGGCAGATTATACTCTTCGGTCTTCTGTATAATCTGCTGCAGGGTATGTATGTGGTTTATGATATATGTGTACTGAAGTCTTTTCGGAAACCGGCTTGTTCGGGAGGCTGGAAGTCGTCGAGTCTGCGTGTGAGACGATTCGTAATGACTCTCGAAAACAGCATGTAGACGCGGCTCAGAAGGGAAATCGGTCTGTAGTTCTTCAAGAGAGCGTTGACGCCTTTCTTAAAGAACAAGACCACTGCGCTTCTGCTCCACGCCTCCGGAGTAGTGCCACCATGGAGGACGGAATTGAAGAGCTTCTGAAGGACTTCAAGTACCGGTGTTCCACCCGCTTTCAGAAGCTCAGCTGTAATTCCGTCCTCACCCGGGGCCTTGCCGTTTTTAAGGTGCTGGAGAGCCATTCTAATCTCGCTCAGACTGAAGAAACCTTCTTTTAAATCGCACGGTGGTGGACCGCCAGTCATCCAGATGGTATGGCTGATATCGTGAGTTTTGTCACGATGTGCGATGGTGCAATTGTGCGGCTGGAATTAGTTTAAACAATTCTTCAGAGCACTCCCCGTGGTAGATGCGATAAAATACGCAAAGAGATGCAACATCTCTGCGCAGTGCCAATGAATCAAGCCGATTGGTAAGAGGCCGGTCGCCGACGATTTGAACAGCTCTGCGCTGGATGCGATCAGATGGAAGGAGCTGGCACTGGGGAACCCCGGCCCAGAGGTGGGAACAGTATTCCATGTGCGGCCGAACCTGCACCTTGTAAAATTGCAGGTGGTGAGCGGGCATGAAATACTGTCCCGTTCTGCTGAGCACGCTAAGCTTTTTAGATGTCAAGTTTTTTTCTAATCCAAGTGACCACGAAACTACACGTCACTCAATATGTCGGCGCCGAGGATTTCAAAACTGGCTGAGGCAACAATTAGAGTGCGTTCAAACTGAGGAGATACGACGAAGGGGTTTTTTTTAACGGTAAGCGCGCAAACTAGTGTCTTCCGGGGATTAAACTGGACTAGATTTAGTCGCCCCCAGTCCGAAACTTTGTTCAACAAAGTTTCGAATTCAGACACAAGTTTGTCCCGGTACTCTGCGACGTTTTCCCGAGAAGTAATTACATCCCCAAGTTTGAGGTCATCCAGCTTTTGCTTTACGTAGCCATCACGTGGTCAACCCGATTGTTTACTTGGTCGATTCGGGTTTCAGCTTTCGACAGGCAATTTTCATGTTAAGCATCACTATTCTTAACCTCCCTTGTCTTTTTGCCGAAGATAGCAAGAAGGTCCTTCATGAAGATCATATGCCCTTCCTATCACGTTTGAGCAGCTTTTCCAACCGACGGGCCTTTTCCTCTTGTCGGCGGGCCTGTTCCTCATGTCCGCATTGCAGCTCACGTTTGAGCAGCTCTTTTAACCGATGAGCCCGTTCTTGCAGCATATTATTATGTTCAGAGCACTATGTCAATTGCTACAAATGCAGAAGCTGCTGATAGGCCGGCTTCCGTGGTCGGCAGCTAGCCCTCCGACTTCTGCGGCGTTGCACCACCAAATCGTGTCTGGTCCGTCTTTTTCTGGCTTTTACTTCGGGCACGCATACCCTCCGTGTCGTTCTTAGCTAACTAATCGGTTTAGATAATCGGCATGATTTTATCCCACTTCTGATACCAATTGTTCCGGATACCCTCCTTGTCATCCTTTTATAGGACATCTAGAGTGTTCTACATATACCGGTCCCGACTGACCACTTGCAGAAAGTTCTAGCATGGGATTTTCTAGAAAGATCTTGATTTTCCTAGTTCTGCTACACGATACTAGATCGTGATAGTGGTAACTCGCCATGTACCAGGCCATAATACGGCTTGCAACAATATTTTTTATTTATTTTTTTTTTTCATTTATTACTGCCTATTAAAATGTAGTTGATTACCGAATTAGGGGAATATTTGCAATACTTGCCACGCTTAGCAAATGGTTCCCATAACAACTGGAAAATAATAAACAACGGTTAGTTGTTTATTATTTTCCAGTTGTTATGGGAAAGGCTCTCCTGCACATCTTTCGGTTATTTTTTAATTTTCGAAATTAATACAATTGTTATAAATAATTCCTTAAGTCGTCATATACACCATAAATTACTACTTGCTCATGATTTTACCATGTATAGAAATAAATATTATTATCGACACATGCAAGGAAAAAGATCGTAACTAATTTTTGTGAACTTTACAGGAGAGCGCGTCAAAAATTCAAAAAATCCTTAAGTGGTTCCGTGTCTTTGCGCCATCTCACCGTAAACATTAGAGTCAACAAAGGAAAATTACACCTTCATATCATTAATATGACATTAGTATATGTATTTTATTATTTTTTATGAGTTACAATGACATTAAATGACATAAATTTTATAAAATGACATTGTAACTCAGACATACAATACAATTTTGTGTGTTAATATTAATTTGCTTCATAAAGTAAAAACAATGTAAGTCTGAGTTACAATACCAAACATGTATTTTATATGTTTTAGAGTTGATGTAAGAATAAATCATGGTAACATAATTAAGTAAATCTTTATTAATTTGACTATTAAAATCTCGAAACGCTAAAAATTAATCAGATTAACACACAAAATCAAAAATCTTTTATAGTTATAAAAATATAATAATACAAAATATCGTTTTGCTCATTCTGGTTCGTTCTTGCTTATATCCTAAACCCAAATTAAAATACCAAAAGATTGTCCTAGGCCAGAGCTTAATTTTCTGCATATAAAATGTATGAAAATCTTGAGCATAAATATTCATAATGCTTTAAACGCACACGAAACTGTGTATCATTTTGATACACACCGTCATAACAAATACCGTCAATAAGTAACTCAAAACCGCTAAAAAGTGAGTTACGTATGTTTGTATTATGTATGTTTTTCCTTTCAGGTGTCATTGTATTCTACATATTTTATACTGCTTTGTATTTCGTATACTAAAAATAACAAAACTTACTCGGGGGAGATGATAAGTCCAGCATCCGAGTTCTGAATGTACGTATGACAAGCAGGAATAATAAGGCTGACAACGAACAGTACGGATAGAACAATCTTCCTGGCAGTAACACTCGTTACTAGCGTAAGTATGATGAGACATGAGACGTAGAGTTGCATGTCAGATGCAATATACCTGAAAATTTAAAACTTATACCCGACAAGAAATATATAATATAATTTTTATTACGTGATAGAGCCATGCTGCAGTTATACTAGTGGTATCGTTGTAGCACGAATCGGTCGGCTCGACCGGGGAAGGACCACGCTCTCACAGAATACCAGCGTGAAATAGTGGCTTAATGCTGCTGTGTTTCGTATGGTGAGTGGAGAGAACCGGAGACCTTTTTTACTGGAAACGAGGTATTCCATCTTAGTCCTCACGGGTGACAACGCATCTGCATTTTGATTCGTAATCGAGGATAGATGTAGATGTCTATGGGTCACAGCAATCACTTACCATCAGGTGGACTGTGTGCTCGTTTGTCACCCTATTCTATAAAAAGACAAGAAGTATACTATATATACCATATAAGTATACTATTTCGTTCCAGTATGAGTATGAAAAACTAGTATAGAAACAATCAAGTACTATATGCTTGACGTTGGCTGCAGCAGCCACATACCATCAGATGTAGGTACTATGATTGGCTATTTGTTTTATCTAGGCTTTGTACTTATACTTTTATTGTTAAATGTCCTTAATGAATTGTTGAAAAAAACATGGTAGCTGAGGGACTAACTTAGGATAGCACTCGCCGTAATATCACAGTACGCTAGCTACTCGGATTCGATCCCCGCAGGCACCCATAAAATTTTTAGTTATAGATTTAAGTGCTGCTTTATCACGTACTCTGCGGCGAAGCAAAACATCGCAACGCAAACACCTGTCTATGTTGTCTCTGTATTAAACATAATATTTTAGAAGCATGTTTGTTACCTTCGCCAACATGCACTGTAGGAGCGCTGTGGATAAAGTGCTTCATAACTCTCATAGAAACGAGAAAGAAACCTATGCTTACATTGGGACGTATAAAACTTGTAACAATTAACGAACTATATAATATACGAATCGCGTGTAAGGGAAAATATATTACCTTGTTCTCCTTGTCACCTGTACGCTGTCTTATGGGTGAGGTTCTGATGACCTACTAATTATTGGCATTACGTCCAAAAATTTAACTCAGATAACACAGATTGGTAGTGGGAAGCATTGGATTTTTGTCTGTATATATGTATGTCTGCCCAGAAATGTGGATTCTTGTAACAAACGCATGACAATAGACTTTTCAAAAATTATTGAATAGTCCTAGTTTGTACTTGGAAATCTTAGCTCGTTTTCTGTGAACTTTAAACGGCTAGCGACTAAAACTGATCCAAATGATCAGTTTTAAATGTGTCAACATCATGTGTAAATTATTAAAATTATATGATATTTTACAGGTTTTGCTAATAGGCAATTTATCATATATATAAATCTAATTTAGCACTCATCATCATTACAGCCCTTCACAAGTCAATGATGAAAACAGGTCATCTCCAAGAAATAAATACCACATATCATGGTACAGAGCCACCTGTATCATCAATTTTCCGTATTTCTTATCAGTCGTTACTCCCTTTAGTAAAAAGCAGACCCAGCTTTGTTTACCGGTACGAGACTGCAACTTCTTCACGACCGGTTGTTGTATCTTCGAGCTATACGGCCGATCCATTGCTACTTCAGTTTACTAATCCGTTTAATGTAATTGCAATTGCAATGGAAAATTACTGTAATGGCAATAGTTACTTACCAGGTTTGAGGCATACATTGTGATTCATCTATGTAATTATTTAGGTAAATCAAATTCAGCCAGCCATCCCGACGACAGTCTTTCACTTCAACACCCACTGCCCTCTGAAAGGAATCAATAAATTTTAATTGACAAACGGCTTGATTTACAAATATCGTGATTTCTTACGAAACGTGCTTGGATATATTTTTTGTTTTGCAGTATGGTGGCGGCGTAGGATAATCTACCCTATTAAGTTTAATATATGTTTTACACGTATATATTTACAATAAAGAAAACATTAGCATGCATACATGTAGCACACACTCAAATCCACGCAAGTAGGTTAGTTCATTACATACACATATCTAGAAAAACATATTCAGTTCATCTTATTGTTTTTAATGTTATGGCCTACAGATATTATACTCGATTTAGAATGAAAATATAGATAAGTTGTCACCCCTGAGGATTACTATTATACAATTCACTACACTATCCATACAAAATACAGCAGCATTGTACGGCGATTTTCCTATGGTATTCTGAGAGAGCGTGGTCCTTCCTCGTTCGAATCAACTGATTTATGTTTTAAAAAAGATCAAACAAAAGCGACAGAAACAGTTACTGTTATCCCGGTCTTTGTTTGTCAGCCTATAATGTGATACGGGCATTTTCAAGAATTCTCCATTGATTTGCCTGAATTCACAGTCAGCCAGCAGATGATCAGTCTTAACGGAGACTAGCCATCTGCTGAGGACAGAATTCTAGTGTCTAGGTGTACGCGCAAGCACAGTGCACTATCTATTGCATCACTCTCACTGTTGGACGGGACGGTAATCCGACACGTGATCCGCCGCAATACTTACAGAATTACGTGATCTTCTGAGATAAACCGCTAATTTGCTCACTCCGGGCTGCTACTGAGAATTTCTTGACAGAAAATAACAATAATTGATTTTGGCCCGACTCGGATTTGAACCCGGGACTACATGGTCAGCAATCGCTTACGACCACAAGACCAATGAGACAGTCAATGCACTCGAATTGGACGTTTTATTCCTTTCCAGGATTTGGTTTATACAGGGTTACTGGTAACTCGACGTATTCCCGCCAAGGCGTGATAGATGGGGTCATAACCTATCAAATGAACCATAAAATGCATTATGCAAATGTGGACCAATTTCGAGATATTTAGGTTTAATCATTTTTTTCAAAAATCCCAAAAGTCTGGTGTCAAAAATTTCTAAAAAAAAACTTATAGCTGTATTATTTTCATTTTATTTTTTTTACTTAATGAAAACCTGGATACTTATTTATCAATACTACAGTATGCAAAAAGTCTCATCATTTTCGAAGTAACGCTACTAAAAATATAACTATTTCCAAACAGATGATAAGTAATTAAAAATAAAAACGATTTTGTGAAAAATAATTGTATGTGACCAATTGTGCAAATCATGTTAAAAACATCCCTACTTATCTAGCTACCCAACAAATTTTATTAGTGATCGATGCCAACGAAGTATCAATTTAGCTTGTAACTTAAATGGTACAGAAAAAATTTGAAAAAAAAGGGGTCAGGTAGACAAGTTCCGAGTAGCAATGTTTTGGGTAATCCCAAACAATCGCTTCTCGGAACCTTATCAACAGCTGCGGGAATGCTCGTAAAAGATTGTGCCTTTGAACTTACGCTATTGTTTACATTTAGTGTGAAATTAGAAACAACGTGATGCTGGCAGGCCACGTGGCATACCCCGTATACCGCGTGCGGAAGATGAAGAAACTTTGAGTAAATTTCAAGAAGATCCAACCACTTCCATGAACATAGTTGCTCGTCGCTTAGGTGTATCGCAGTGGAAGGTCTGGTCTACTGTGCATACTGCGGGAGGATTTTAAGGGAGGACTAATCCAGATTGTTACACGATGTTCCTCTCGTCACAAGGCAAAACATGTGGTATCAACATGATGGGTGTCCTGCGCACTATCGTGTAACTGTGCGACGATGGCTGGCCGAAAATTATCGACATCGGTGGCTTGGCAGAGGAGGGCCAATTCCATGGCCAGCAAGGAGTCCTGACATAACACCGATGGATTATTATGTCTGGGGGCACATAAAGAGCATCGTGTACTGCGACAATGTGCCAGTGCCGACCCTTGATCAACTGAGAGACCGCATTATCAACGCGACAAACGACATAAGACGAACATTAACCTCAAACGTTATTAAAAGCGAATTAAGAAAACGAATGCGTGTCTGTATACGGAATAGGGGCTCCCATATTGAGCAAAATTTGTAAATCGTGTTAAAATAAATAAAGCTTATTTCAATCAAGTGCTTTGTTTCATTTCCTTAATTAATATTGGTTAAAAATAAAACACAAATTCCTTTGTCTGCTTACAACTCGACTACCTGACCCCATTCTTTAAATTTTTTTTCTGTTTCTACATAAGCAAACTACAAAGTTGATACTTCATTAGGTAGCTACATAAATAGGGATGTTTTAACATGATTTGCACAATTGATCACACACAATTATTTTTCACAAAATCATTTTTATTTTTAATTACTTATCTTCTGTTTGGAAAAAGTTGTACTTTTAGCAGCGTTATTTCGAAAATGATGAGACTTTTTGCACACTGTAGTATTGATAAATAAGTATCCAGGTTTTCATTAATAAAAAAACAAATTAAAATAATACAGCTGTAAGTTTTTTTAAAAAAAATTTTGACACCAGACTTTTGGGATTTTTGAAAAAAAATAATTAAACCTAAATATCTCGAAATTGGTCCACATTTGCATAATGCATTTTATGGTTCATTTGATAGGTTATGACCCCATCTATCACGCCTTGGCGGGAATACGTCGAGTTACCAGTAACCCTGTATATTTTAGAGTAAACCGTCATCTTGTCTTTCGCGATGCATTCGTCCATTAAATAGCTGGGTACATCATGACGTTGGTACTTAAATAAAAAGTGTGTATCTTCATTTATTTGTGATTCATTACAGTTTATCGAAGCTTCACTGCATAAGTCACTACTGTAGATATTAGTCAAAGTTGCAACGCTTGGCAGGCTGTTTGGCACCCACACTTTTATATAATTTTGAGCTGTTAACATAATTGAACATATGAGAGTAGAGGCAGGGCCTAAAAAATATGAAGAAAAATTCCAGTCACCTGTTTTAAGCTTTTAACATGCCGGATATGCCTACGCAAGGAATGTGTGAAGAGGTAACGACTGATGCAGCAGAGTGATAAGGGAACGCATGCTATACCGATTCCAAATAACCTGGAATAAGGACAGGAAGAAGGAGAAGTAGAGTTCTTATCAGGATGAAGCTGCTGCTAATCTCCAGTTGCATTTCTTTCTGTCATCTCCTACTACACTCACGTGATGATACAGGGCAATGAATTTCCTTATGCTGCCACTGCATGGAGAAATTAATAAAGTTCTTGCACCCCAGCGTTAGCTATAGTTATTAATTTCATTCAAGTTGCTATACCTGCCATAGAGGTCCCGACCCAGCAAATCTCAGCCATGTTGTAGTGATCGCAAGTACTAGAGCGTAAGATGGCGTCAATCTGTAAGCGATAATAGTTTCCTTTTAATATGTATGTAACTAAAGATAGTGGAATTGCAGTCTCTTTCATAATGCAGGCTGCAGCTTTGTGTGGCTGTTTTACGATGGTATTCTGAGAGGGCGTGGTCCTTCCTCGTTCAAACCAACTGATTCGTCTTTTAACCGTAATATAGTTTGGAGCAAAGAGTGCCTCCGCTACGTAAAAATTTTGAAACAAAAGTGCCAGAAACAGTTACTGCTATCCTGGTCTTTGTCAGCCGTTTCAGTCTATAATGTGATACGGGCATTTTCAATAATTTTCCATGGATTTGCCTGAACTCTCAGTCAGTCAGCAGACGGTCAGTCTCAACGGAGACTAGCCGTCTGCTGATGACAGAATTCTAGTGTTATGTGATCTCCTGAGATAAACCGCTTTTTTCTTGACTCCGGGCCGCTACTGAGAATTTCTTTTGCTACTGAAGATCTTCAAAAAGGACAACATTATATTCACTGAAAAACAACCACAAACATATCATGGCGTATCAGATAATGTTGAACCTCAAAAAGAAAATACTCTATATTAAAAATTTTAAATTACATAAGGAAACTTTTTGCAATCTAATATTTAATATGTTTTATAATTTTGAATTATAATTATTCTATTTATAAGCTGCAATACTTAATATATTGCATAAAATATAAAGAAAATTTTTAGTGTTAATTCAGGGAAATAGATAGAGACAACCAAATATTATCAAAACAAAATTATTATTTGTGGATCACATTGCATTTGCACTTGTGTGTAGGA
Organism: Parnassius smintheus behrii; assembly: GCA_036936625.1. NCBI lineage: Eukaryota > Metazoa > Arthropoda > Insecta > Lepidoptera > Papilionidae > Parnassius > Parnassius smintheus. The sequence continues at coordinate 4,529,938 of JAUPFT010000017.1, forward strand.
GCTTATTTATTAATTAACTTTTTTTAATTAAAATATTGATATTTTGATTATTGTAGACATTCTGTGATTTGTGATTGTTTTATATGTGTACATTATCAATCATATAATGATTGTAAATCTTATATATTATGTTTCTCATTGTTTTACATAAGTAATTGAAATATTGTAATCAATACTAATTTTCTTTTCATGTAACTCAATACTAAAAAAAACCATAGCAGCTTAAAATCAGTAGAGAGATACAAAATCAATAGGTGAATGTTCCCATTCTAGAGTTTTTCAAATAAATTGACAGCTTTAAGATAAAAATCATTTAAAACAAATTTTAGAAAATACGAAATTATTCCGTAACCGCACCATCCATCTACACGTACTTTATTGTACTCACAGAGTACATTATATATACCTGGAATATTGTACTATATATCGAGTAAAGAAAGTAGGTTAATGGCGGAAGGGAGCTTTTGAAGTAAATTATCTTAATTTATATCTCGTATAATCTCAATCCTCGTAATTTAGTAACGAGAATAATTATAATATTTTTTTTAGAATTGTAGTTGTATGATTGTTTAAACAACATTTAAAAAAGAATTACTCTTAGGGGTGTCTACAAAGGAGACATATTTTGATTATTTTATGTATTGGTTTTGTACGTGATAGATTAAAGTGTTTATTCAAAAACTAACTAGAAACACTCACGCGTTTATTGTTTTAAAAATGGCTCCTAGAATAAATAGTGTGGCTTGGGATCTTTTTATGGACAAAGGGCAACAAATGGCCGAGTGTAATATTTGTAAAATACAACTGAGTTTTAAAAGTTCTGTATCAAACCTTACAAAACACATTAAACGTAAACATCCATTAGTAAGTTTAATTAAAAGAAACGACGTTCGAGCTCCTGTGATAACATCCCAGACTAACCAGCAACCACCAATATCAGACCAATCTGCTAGAATAGTTCAAAAACCTGAAGGTGAACAACGGCCATCCACTAACTTGGTGCGATTAGTACTACCGGGTGCGAGAACTGTAGCTTCATACATATATAAAAAAATGCTGATAAATGTAAATCTGATATAGATAAGCTATTTAGCATTTGTATGCTCTGGCACTCACTAAGTTGAATGCAATGGCCATGAGTGATTATTTTGTGACATGAAAGATTATTTTCCTCATGTGGCTTATTGCTAAATGACAGGAAAACGAGGCTGGGAACTCGAAAGTGCAACAATTAATGTTCTTAAATCAAAATTCTTAAGTCTGATTTTCTCCGTATATATATAAAACAATAACTGTAGATTAAGTAATCAAAAAAACAAAATAAAAAAAACACAAAACAAAAAAAGCTAAATCTGATTAAATTGAAATAAAAATGAATTAAAATCTTTTAAAAACGTCAACAATCTACAATGTAGTACGTTGTAGTGTAAAGTATGAAGGGAAGAATACAATTCATTATTGCACAGTGCACACGTTTCAGTAGTACGCACGTAAAGCATACTTGAAACTAAAGTTCATCCTATTCCAACAAACCAACAATACTAAACTTTGTGCCTACTTGATACTTTATAGACTAGGTGAAACAGGTATTTGGATCGAGTATTTATACGGAATTGGACTAGGTGCACCTAGTACGAAATTAACCTAATACGACTCATCTCTATTCAATAGTCATTGACTTCAACATGAATTAATCGTTCATTATTACTTTTTAAATTCTAGTGCTGAAGTACCTGGAAGCTCATTAGCTTTACGATTAACGAAACGAAGGTCAATCGTAGAGCTATTGAGCTCCCACTCATAAGTAGAGTGAATTGTTGACAGGGTATTCAATCTCAGTACTAATTGTTAGGATATTTAAAAAAAATATTCGTACTAGTTAGGGTTGAATGTAAAATGTTAGAAAACCAATACAAATTTGTGGTTTTTTAACATAGTAGCATTATTATTTATTACTTCTATAGCAGTAATACAGGGAACGCCACCGGCGATAGATTATGGTACCAAATTTGAAACATATCTGATCGTGCGAACTCTAACTGTGTTGGGCGTACTCCTAAATTAGTCTCATAACCTGTCTAACCATGTACGAATTTATTTCTCTTTTGGTAGAATTTTACGAACGTATAGAAGAAGAAAAAATTTCCGTGCGTTTCGTAAAATATAGTTTTTATTAAATAATTATTTTTGTCTCATTATTTTAGCGAACAGTTTACACGATTAACATAGAACAAATCTTTTTTACTATTTTTGGTTTAAAGTATAGTAGAAATAAAAATTTTATTGCCGGCCATTTTGAACGGGACTTATCAAAATCCAAAATGTCCTCTAATGTCAATTTAACATTCTTCCAGTTGGAATTCGATATTTTTGCATTTTGTTGTTGAGTTTATTGAGTTGAGTTGAGTGCCTTGTCCTCCTCCTCCAGGTCTACGTTGGGTTGTGTGAAATTGTTCACTGTTTGTGTTTGAGATAGAGTTTTGTTTGTTAAATACTTTTGTTTTTGTTTTAAAAGACTTCAGACATTATGTCGCTATCTAGTAAAAAGTGTTGTGTTCCTGGTTGTTTGGATTCAGGAAGTAAGTTTTTTAAATATTATCAAGTTTTAGCATTCAGTCAAATATATAATTCAAATGCTTAAGAAAAAATGCATGTAGGTGCCTGCGTAGCATTACTAATAGGTTTGCCATATTACTCATTTTGGTCAGAGTGTCAGTCTATAACTAGAATAAGTGCTTAAAATAGTGATCCAAAAGGTTGAACTAGATCCATATAATTTTATACAGATGAAAGTGATATCTTTTGGACTGAGACCAGTAAATTTTGAAGGTCTTTTGACTACACTCTGAGAAGGTCAACCATGTAACTTCAATAGTTAATAACTTTAATTAACATATTGTGTTTATTTCTGTTCAGGTATGCAGATGCCTCTGCATTTATTTCCAAATCCAGAAAAAGATAGACTACGCTTTAATATATGGGTCCATTCTATTGGAGGTGATATTATTGGGTTGGACTCTGATGACATATACAAACACCGCCGTGTGTGTCATGCACACTTTGAAGAAAAGTTTTGTTGTCGCTATGGTAGATTGAGTAATATTGCTACACCAACATTAAACCTGCCAGGTTAGTTTTAGCATCTTATGTACTATTTGTGTTTTATATTATTATTATATTTTATATGTCCCTTGATTTCACAGGCAATCTCTAGCTCTTTAACACTAGGCATTAATGGAACCTTGGCCACTACTAGGAGCCCTTTTGAATAAAGAAACAAATAATTCAAATGTATGACTTGTGAATAAAAAAAAACTATTGTAAATAAAAAGGGGAAGGAACTTTTTGTATTGGGCTATAGGGATAATTTTTTGTTGAAACCTTATATCTAATCTATAAAACGACTGGTACCTGCCTACTCTCAAATACAGGACAAATTATGAAGCATTACCTAAATTATATATCAGGGCAACTTTTCATTATTTAAAGACAATGCTGCTTCTGTTCTTATTGTGATGGACCATTCTATAACTTTTTATTGGGAAAAATAATATCAATAAATCATTCAATCAATGTTAAAGTGTAAGATTGAACGTATTTGGCAATATAATTTCACAATTAGAAACCAGTTGGAGAAACATTTTTTTTTGATCAACCTATTTAAATATGCTAGATCTTTAATCTTAACTTATGCTCTTTCCAAAAATAGCAGTTTTATTGAAAAAAAAAATTGTTGCCAACAAAAAGAAGTATTAGTTTTCAGCAAATAAATAAAAAATAGGCCATGTAGTGATGGTGTAAGAAAAACCACTACCCTATATCATCCCATGGGTGTCGTAAGAGGCGACAGAGGAAAACAAATCAGGTAAAAAATGCGGTTGCCAAGCATGGCAGCTATGGCAAATATTCCCCAATGAGGCAATCTTTAGGGGTGGCTTATGTATGTTCAGCAGTGGACTTTAGTAGGTCGTAACGAAATTAAAAAAGTGACACTTTATAATGTTTGTGGACCCTTTAATATTTTTTGTTAAAATAATATTAAATTGACTACATACCAATTGCAATTTATTATTGTCTCATATTTTATTTCTGTTAAGCTTTTGGCTAAAAATCTAAAGTACTAAGACTTAATTTGAAACTTGGTTCACTTGAATAAAAGTTTTTTGTCTAAGTTCTTGCACATCTATGTTTCAGGACCACTGGCCCTACCCAAATTCACCTTTGTAGAAAGAAGACCACTTCGACAGATGAAGCACTCACCAGAAGATGAACCATCAACCACAAAAGGTAGATAGCTAGCTAGATCAGTGATGATTCTAATTGGTTTGAGCTGCTGTTTGAAATTGGTGTCATAATGACTATTTTCGGCGCAATTATATACATTCATATACTTTCTATTTCAGATTTTGCGGTTGATGCCATGGCTACATCCAGCACTTATGCCTGGATGAAAGAAAACATAGGTATGTTCCGCTGTTTAATACTAAACTAAAATGCAACATGCGACATAATTTTTGCATTGCTTTATCTTTTGCTGGAGCAGGATGCAACTAAATAGGTCCAATAATACTTTGTCTTGCTCGGCATAACGAGAGAGACATCTATTTCACTGCAGGAAAGAATAAATTTTCTGGAATGAACTATTTTTATTACAGAAATTTTTCACGAAACCAATTTTAGTCTGATTGAGTAAAAGACATGCAGCTTGTCTATATAACCAGTGATGTCAGTGGCTCTTCCCTTATGCAGTTCAGATTAACTATATTACAGTTTTGTTATCCATTTGATTGATTCAGTTTATAGTATTTTTTTATAAGATAGGGTGACAAATTATTAAGCTACTATTTTACGCTGGTATTCTGTAAGAGCGTGGTCCTTCCCCGGTCGAGCCGACCCATTCATGCTACAACTATCCTACTAATATAACCGTGGCATGGCTCTACCAAATGTCTAAATCTACTATATTAAATAGCATATTGCTTTGAGACTGCCTCGTTGGTCTAGTGGTTGTAGTAGTGCGACTGCTGATCATGAGGTCCTGGGTTCGAATCCTGGGTCGGGCCAAAAAATTAACTATTGATTTTTCCGTCAAGAAATTCTCAGTAGTTGCCCGGAGTCGGGAAGTTGGCGGTGTCTCACCCCCGTGCTTCGGAAAGCACGTAAAGCCGTTGATCCTGCACCTGATCTCTCTCCGGTCGTGTCAGTTTACCGTCCCATCGGATTATGAGGGTAAGGGAAGAGAGAGTGCACCTGTGCTTGCGCATACACTTGGGCACTATAATCCTGTCCTGCGCGGATGGCTGGCCGCCGTTGAGGCAGACCGCCGTGGCCGAAATTCAGTCGGGAGGACATTATTCCTTTTAGACTTCTATTCTGAACCTTATAGTTTATTCATGTACTGGTCACTGCTGAGAATACTTTTTGTGGTAAAATTTGTGGTAAAACTGTTTGTCTCCCTTTAGTTATAGTGTGATATTTTTGGAGATGCTACGTCCAGATGTCATAGTTAACCGCGTTTACCATAGATTAAAATTTAACTTTATATTTTTTATTCCGTAAAAACCAGTATTATTTCAATGTATAGTGTTCGCGTAAATATAAGAATAACAGTCATTTATGTGGGTGGAAAAACCATGTTTATGACGCTCACAAGCAGGCCATGCTTAACTATCAAGTGTGGTTGCTATTTAATCGGCCTAAGTCTGGTAGATTCTATGAGCAGATGTACCAATCACATAAAATATTCAAAAGTCGACTAAAATGGTGCCAACAAAATCTAGAAAATGGATGTTTTGGCCAAACATAGATCTACTAAAAATTTTGATTGTTTCTGGAAGGCAACAAGAAAGCTTGATGTTAAGTCTGGTTTGCCAACAAGTGTTGAGGGGGAGAATGAGCCTGCTCCTATTACAGAAATGTTTAGGGCTCATTTTAATGTCAACTCGCCACTGGGCCCCTCGGTTCCTACTTTTAACAAGCCAGCAAAAAAGCAGAGAAAATAAACTAGTGCATGTTACAGCAGAACAAGTGCACCTGTGCTTGCGCATACACTTGGGCACTATAATCCTGTCCTGCGCAGATGGCTGGCCTCCGTTGAGGCAGACCGCCTTGGCCGAAATTTGGTCGGGAGGACATTATTCCTTTTAGACTTCTATTCTGAACCTTATAGTTTATTCATGTACTGGTCACTGCTGAGAATACTTTTTGTGGTAAAATTTGTGGTAAAACTGTTTGTCTCCCTTTAGTTATAGTGTGATATTTTTGGAGATGCTAATATTTTGTAGATCTGACAGTTAAAAACATGAAATTCCCACACAAACTTACATATGTACTGATTTTGTTTCTTCAAGTTTTACTATAGTAGGTATATAGATATAGATACAGATAATTTATTGTCTTGATTTGTTTCTTATTTTTAGTATCAGTACTTAGCATTATAATACACATTATAATGTATGTATACTAATACTCATGTTTCAGATCCATCTGTCAACATCCCAGAGGTGTCAAATATTGTTACTGATATAAATGTAGCTAAGAAAGTAATACCAGAAGTGTCAAACATTGTAAAAGAATCTGCTTTTGAAATAAATGTATCTGAAAACATATATAACAGTGAGTAACTTGAAATTATTTTTAATACAAATTATATACATTGATGCGAAATGTGTTGCTTGAATGACCACAAAAAGTACTAGATTGCTTGTATCAGAATATTGTACATGCCCTAAGCGACGCGGCAAGTAAGTCCAGTATGACTCGTGGGGGAAGGAACAAGAATGACAGTCTTGAAATAATACTAGTTTTTAAGGAATTTATCGCGTATATTTAACTTTTTAATTACCCGACGTTTCGAGAGCTTTACAGCACCCATGGTCACGGGAAGGACTGAGATGTTCAACGTTCAGATGTCATAGTTAACCGCGTTTACCATATATTAAAATTTAACTTTATATTTTTTTATTCCGTAAAAACCAGTATTATTTCAATGTGTAGTGTTCGCGTAAATATAAGAATAACAGTCATTTATGTGGGTGGAAAAACCATGTTTATGACGCTCACAAGCAGGCCATGCTTAACTATCAAGTGTGGTTGCTATTTAATCGGCCTAAGTCTGGTAGATTCTATGAGCAGATGTACCAATCACATAAAATATTCAAAAGTCGACTAAAATGGTGCCAACAAAATCTAGAAAATGGATGTTTTGGCCAAACATAGATCTACTAAAAATTTTGATTGTTTCTGGAAGGCAACAAGAAAGCTTGATGTTAAGTCTGGTTTGCCAACAAGTGTTGAGGGGGAGAATGAGCCTGCTCCTATTACAGAAATGTTTAGGGCTCATTTTAATGTCAACTCGCCACTGGGCCCCTCGGTTCCTACTTTTAACAAGCCAGCAAAAAAAGCAGAGAAAATAAACTAGTGCATGTTACAGCAGAACAAGTGCGAAATACGCTAAAAAACATAACTGGTGGCAAGTCTCCTGGGCATGATGGCATTAGCGTTGAGCATCTTAAGTATGCTGGTGTTCACCTCCCGAGGGTTCTGACTCTGTTTTTTACGATGTGTAAAACAAAAATGTCGCTAAGGTGCTGGACGGTGTGCTTAATTCTTACCTTGAAAAAGTAGCTAACCTACATGACGCGCAGTTTGGATTTCGGTCTGGGCTATCTACTGAGAGTGCAATTGTAAGTCCAAAGGACACTGTCCAATACTATACTAATCGCATGACACAGGTGTATGGCAGTTTCACTTGAGTTTAAGTAGGAATTCACTACATATAAGCTAATATTGGCATAGCTATTATTAGAATAGATAAACTTATGCCAGTACGCTGTTTTATTTGTTTCTGATACAAAGTTTTTTGCTTCTAGGGTGCACTAAAAGGAAAACGAAGTCCATTGTTTCTAAAAAAATCAAAGCTGTAACAACATTAGAACATGATTTATACCAGAAGCTTATTCAAGTGAAAAACAAACTAAGCAAGTATAAAAACCAAGTTAAAAAGCAGTCTGCAAGTCTCAAAGCAGCGAAAAAACTAACTTCTAATCCTGCATTTATAAAAGCCATTGATAAGTTGCCCAGCACAGCTAAGATATTAACTTTACTGCAGTTCAGGGAAATTAAAAAGAAGTACAAAGGTCGACGATTTTCTCTAGAGGAAAAAATTGTAGCTTTGTCAATTTTAAAACAAAGTCCAAAGTGCTATAGATTTTTAAGAAAAATATTCATCTTGCCAACTCCACAAACTCTCACAAAACTTTTAAACCATGCAAATGTAAAACCAGGAATAAATAAAAGAATATTTGCTCAGATCAAAAAAGCTACAGAAAAGTTTAAAGTAGAAGAGAGACTGTGCATAGTTTTATTCGACGAAATGACATTGAAAGCCAATGTAACTTATAATGAGCGGAAAGACAGGGTAATTGGTTTCGCCACTGATGGCCGGAAAACTAGTCCTGACTATGCTGATCATGCACAAGTGTTCATGATACGGGGATTGATAAAAAATTATAAACAACCCGTATCATATACATTTTCTGCAGGAGCAACAAGTGGACCGGAATTAGCAGTGCAACTCAAAGATGTAATTAAAGAATTACAAGAGGCTGGGCTAATTGTAATAGCAACAGTGTCTGATCAAGGCACCAATAATAGGCATGCCATTAAACTTTTACTACAGGAGACTAGAGGGATTTTTATAAAGTCTGGACGAGAGCCTATAGAGAATATGTTTCTTGTCAACGATCAGGAAGTCATTCCACTATATGACCCTCCCCATCTAATAAAATGCACTCGTAATAATTTAATAACAAAAAACCTAACATATGTACGTGATCAGCAAATGCGAACAGCAAAATGGCACCATATTGAATTGCTACTCAAAGAAAACCCTGGGTACAAAGGTATAAGGCTAATGCCAAAGCTTACGGACAATCATGTCATACCAAATAAAATTTCCAAAATGAAGGTCAAATATGCCACACAAATCTTCAGTCAAACAGTAGCATCCAACATGGGATATTTAGCAGGTAAAATAAAGTACCTTTATACATTAATTACTCATCATGTATTAAGAACTTTTAATGTTGTGTATAAAGGTAACATTTAGATTGTGGCAGTCACAGCCCGACAGGCGCGACTGCGATCTAGCAACCACGGCCGTGATTGCAGCAGTTGGCCGTGGTATTTGGAAGAGCCTGCTAAGATCGGAATGCACTTCTATCTAGTCTACACAAACTTTTAATATTATTTTGTCAAATGTTGTTCTCAAGTGTAGCTTAATAGTATTTACATTCGGAATTATGTTGCTAAAACATTTTTTTTTTACAGACAAAGGAATTCTCTCCGAAGAATGTAAAGAGACAGCTGATGTTCTCCTTTTTTTCGATCAACTGTTTGATTCTTTAAACGGGAGTTATACAAAGCGAAAACAACATGGAAAGCCATTATTAGGACCTGCAAGACCAAATTCTTGTCATAATAATGTATGGAATAAGGCTAAAATAGAATTAAGAAATATGAAATTTACTAACATTGTAACAGGTAAAGCTGAGAAAGTCCCTACTTTAGAAAATTGGGTATGGACAATAGATGGTGTTCAAATACTTTTAAAAAAATTAAAAAATGACTATGGCATAACTTCTGTTTGGATGAGGCACCTAAACCAAGACCCCATAGAAAACTTTTTCGGGGCTATTAGAAGCCATGGGTGCCGCAACACAAACCCCACAACAGAAAGGTTTGAAAGTGCCTACACTAGCTTATTAATAAATAACATATCTAGTGTCCATGCCCCTGGGGCAAATTGTGAAAAAGACTATTGTGAAGTTTTATACACCCTCATAATAGATGACTGCCAAGCCACGGTGACCAGTGAAATTGATAGCATACCCACAGTGCAAGTAACTGAACTAAGTCAAAAGGAAAATGATCCCCGAGTACTAGGCGCTCTACAATATGTGAGTGGATATTTTGTACACAGTGCTAGAAAGAAAATATTTAAAAATTGTCAGCAATGCGCTAAAAACATGGTTGCCTCTCAAGAAAATGAATATATTAAATGCCGAGAATATGCTGGCAGACGTTGGCTTGTCAGTCCTTCCGAATCTCTCCTCTCTTGCATATCTGCAATGCAAGACATTACCAACGAAATTTTAAAACGTTATTTATATTATGAAAATCTAAAAGAATTCATAAAAACTATATTATTTCTACATATAGAATTTGATTTTTTAAATTGTGATCAACACAAAGACAAAATTATAGAATTTATTATAAATTTATCTTGCAGATTTTTCATAAACAATTACTGTAATGATATAAACAAAATATTAAAAGGGAAGAGAGACTCCAATGATTATGAGGATGTATTTCAAATAAAGGCGAAAAAATACTTCCATAAGTGTTATAAAAGACGAATTAAATGATTAATTTAAAGACATTGTGGTTTTACACTGCAAGGACTGCAGGACTGCAAAAACTACCGTGGTATCAGCTTGCTTAGTATTGTGAGTAAACTGTATGCTAAGGTGTTAATTGAAAGAGTTATGAAAGAAACTGATGGAAAAATTTGGGATGTGCAAGCGGGTTTTAGAAAGGGAATGGGGTGTACAGATCAAGTCTTCCATGCGCATGATTGCGGAGAAGTTTTTGGCTAAAAACCAGAAAGTTTTTTGTGCATTCATGGACTTGGAAAAGGCTTATGACAGAGTGGACAGGAAAGTGTTATGGCAAACACTGAACTCATATGGGTTGAGCGCTGGTTTGATACAGGCATTAAGGTCTCTTTATAGGGACTCGAGTGCTTGTGTCAGGATCAATGGGGTCTACTCGGACTGGTTTGGCATCCGAAAAGGTGTCAGACAGGGCTGTGTAGTTTCCCCGTGGCTGTTCAACCTATTTATGGACAGGTGTTTGCAAACTTTGAAAGATGAAGAATGCGGGTTAAGAATGGGCGAGTTAACCGTCAAATGCCTTTTGTATGCCGATGATCAAGTCATATTTGCGTCATCGGCGGCTGAGTTGCAAATGATGGTTACATTAATGAACTGGGCATTAAAAGAAAGGGGAATGAAAGTGAACGCAAGTAAGACGAAAGTGATGGTTTTTTAAAGAGAAGAAAGCAAAACGGTATGTGAAATAAGAATAGAAGGAGAGTTAATTGAACAAGTGGATGAGTTTGTGTATTTGGGATGTGTATTTAGCAGGGATGGTAGATATGATAAGGATATAGAACGACGAGTAAATGCAGGGAATAGAGTGAATGGGACACTACACTCTATTGTGAGGAACCAGAATGTGTCAAAAAAGGCACGTATGGTAATTCATAATGCTGTGTTAGTCCCTACTTTAATGTATGGTAGTGAAAGCTGGGTGTGGCAGAAGAAGCACGAAAGTAGAATAAATGCTGTAGAAATGCGGTCTTTAAGGAGTATGCTAGGGTTGAATCTGAATGACAGGGTGAGAAATTGCGTGATAAGAGATAAATGTGGTATGCAAGATGATGTTGTGACCAGGATTAAGAAAGGAATGCTTCGGTGGTTTGGTCATGTAGAAAGAATGAATGAGGAAAGAGTGACAAAGCAAATTTATATGGCAGATGTGAACGGCAGAGTCGGGAAGGGACGCCCTAGAAAAAAGTTTATCGACCAAATTGGCGATATTTTGAAAATGGGCCACGTTAGAAGTACCCTTAACGAAACCTTAAAAAAGTACCTTAACGGCGAAAGAGGTATGTCAGGATCGTGTCAAATGGAAGTCCGTAGTCTCTGCCTACCCCTCTGGGTGACAGGCGTGAGTGTTTATGTTATGTTATATGTTATGGTTTTATTATAGTAAATTCTCTCTTCTAGTACAAAAATTATCGTTAAATTATTTTATAAGTGTTTTAAAAGACGAATTAAATGATTAATTTAAAGACATTGTGGTTTTACTATTGTAAATTTTCCCTTCTAGTACAAAAATATCGTTAGTTTATTTTATTTATTACATTCTTTTATTTTATTATATAACTACTTTTCCCTATTCCGTGTGTGCATATAATGTAATGTGAGAATATATACTAAGTAGAGAAAATGTACTCGGTATAATATACCACACGGAATAAGGATAATTAGTTATATAAATTAATTCATAAAATAATAACAATGAATATTTAAGAAGGCATCCTACCTATGTATATCTAGTTATACACTGAAAGTAGTTCCATATCATTCATGCAGACGGCAGCACCGTCATTGTCGATTCCTATTTGAAGGCGTCGAGAGAGACCTCTATTCCCTATATAAAAAAGTACTCTGTGATTGTTGATACACAAGTTTCCACACAACTAGTGTCAATTAATCGGGTCAAACAATAGTGCGTTTTGACATACTAGTGGCGCCATCTAGTGAAAAAAACTCAAATACCGTCACCGCCATCTAATCTATTCCAGTTTTAGAGTTAAATAAATTTTCATTTAATAATTTTACGTGGGCAATTTTTTTAAAGAAAAAGAAGACAGAAAATAACAATAACTGGTTTCGACCCAACTCGGATTTGAACCCGGGACTTCATGGTCAGTAATCTGAACCTGAAACTAAACTTTTACAAGTCCACTGCAGAACATGGCGATCTCCCATGTATTGCATAGGACTTTGTCACGGTTACTGCGATAGGCAGGCAGGTTGGCAACTGTAGTTTTGTATTATTTTGGATTGTTCTAAGGGAGATGCCGCCTGTATGTGATTTTCTGTTTTAGTTTCCTCATGTCGCCTCTTGAGACACCCACGAGACAATATGGGGTAGAGGATATTCTTACACCACCAACACAAGGCTTGGGGCGCTTTACAGCACTTTCATTTCTCACACAAGATGGGATAACGACAGGTGCCTTCAGGAGATTGTTTTGTGGCATTCCTTCGGGCTGTAAATGTTCAGCAGAGGACTTGTGAAGTCTGTTGTGACTTCTACTCCTATTGATAACTGAATTTACCTGAGCCATCTCTGAAGAATCCACTTTGGTATCACAGTCCAATTTATGTCTCTCTTCTCCGCATAAAGCTGCAACTTGTAAGAAAGCAAGCATCCGGACATCACGAAGAATGTTTGAACCATCAGCCCGCCGTCGACAAACAGATGGTATACGAGTATAATGTAATTGTATTTCTGGAAACATTAAATTTTTTTATCATTAGTAAAATAAAAGGGCACTTCTCAATTTTTTTTGTCATTTGTACATATTTATAATTTAAATATCTGTATGTATTATCGAAATATATGCGTTATAAATAGATCAATGCTGAAGGCGTTATATAAGTACTTAATTAATAACCATTTTTCAAAGTTTTGTCTGTCTGTCCTGTATTCGGAAGTTCCATACAGACAGGCATACAGTCAAAAAACAACGCCAAGAGTAGTCAAGGCTATATTTTATCCGAATAACTTATACATTACATAAAGCTCAAAAAATTGATAAAACAAATAGTTTTCGATATTCTAAAATATAAGTAATAATAATAATAATTTTTATTTCATTTTTAAACACATGTTTACATAGAGTAACAAATATGATTACAATTAAAGAAAGTAACTTTAAGTCTTATGAAAATAACATGCAATAAATAATAAACATTAAAACTACGTGTAGCTTAATAATGCAGAATCTACAAAAGAAAAATTGAAAACCGAAGTTTATAATATTAGCTGCCTGTCTGAACTAGGTTGAGTACTTGTGTTTCAGACCATTGCTTACACTATGTGTTTTATAATATAGGACTATATTAAACTATATTACATAATAAATAAAATAACTAAATAAAATTATATGTACCCTACAATTAATGCAAAACTGTTTTAGAATTTCTAACAACTTCTCTGTGTCTCATCAGTAATAAGTGATGACATTCTTAAAATAATATTATTAACAGAGCGCCGGTGAAAGCCGAGACGGTTCGCTTATATAGGTATATGAATATATATAAAGTTAAAGTGTCTGTTTCAAAATGCTTTATATTGCCTTAAATTGAACTGAGGTTGAGGTCATTGGTTCTGCAATTTTTTTTTATAATACTGTACAAATAAATGAGAGCAATGCCAGACTTATCTACTCTATATAGTAATGTTCCAAAAAAACTTAGGTAGGTATCTTAGGTCAAAAACTTGGGCATTTTATTAAAAAAAAAACGAAAATGTAACGAAACAAAATGGTATTTAATTACCTTAAATCTAAATTACAAGTTTACAAGCCACATTTACAGATCCTATCCGTGAGAAGCCGGAGCGGATCGCAAGCTTATAAGTTGGCACGCTTGGCAAGCGGGTTGGCAGCCACACTTTTCATTTTAGCCGCTGTTAGGAAGACGCTGCGCTGCCGCCCGTCTGGTTTGTTTCCCCTGTCGCCTCTCACGACAGCCGCCGCACCACATGAGGCGGCAGATGTTCTTACACCACCACTGCACGGTATTCTAGCGCGAGCTCAACGTGTTCTAACTTATTTATTCGGCGGGTAGACGACCGAAGCTTTTTTATTATAAATTTTTCTGGAAAAGTTACGCTCTATAAGCAACAGAATTCACTTTCCATCAGTTACTGCGTTCTCGTTTGTCAACTATATATCTGTAAAAAAAATCGACGATACGATAAAGGGCTGTCGCCTCTTACGAATTCCTAAAGGTCACAGCTCATTAGAGCCACCCGGCACCCGACCCTCACCCCCTCGCCTCGAGCGGTTCGTATTCTTCGTATGGATTTGTATTGGGCCTGCGCTCACTACATCAACTCCACGTGCGGACTGCGAGTGGACCTCTCGATGATAGCTCGCTGTCGGCATGCTTGCCTCGCGTGAAGCGCGAGCTGGCAGCGCGCGGTTCACGCGAGTGCGATGCGGCGCTCTCCACCAATCGTTCATTTCGAGCCTTCCTTTCGAATGTGTCGGACGCATTGTTGTTTGTTTTTAAAATAAACAAAGAAAAACTTATAGAAGTTCGGAAGTACAATTTATTGTATGATTTAAGGGTCACTAGTTGATCACGCGAGGTCCGATCGTTGACGACGCGAGGTCCACTAGATAACCACGCGAGGTTCACTGATAACAACGCGGCGTCTACCCGTGGTCCACCTGTCGACTACGAATGGACGCCTGGCGACGAGGCGGTTAGGGTCGAGTGCCGGCTGGCCCTAATGAGCTGTGACCCTTAGGATGTTACTACCCGGCACAAATATATTTCCTTGTTAGCTTACTGGGCATGAAAGTCTCTTATAAACTAAAAGAGACTTTTTTTTTAACTATCTCGTCGTGTTTTATTGTGTTGATTTTTCTATTGTTTTCTTAGTGTTTTAGTATAGTGTTTTATTGTAAAATTGGTATGAAAGTTGTTGTGTGAATATAATTTATCTTTTTACGTAAATAATTCCGAGTTATATATCCGATATCCGCTTGGTAAATACCCGTTTGTTAATACAATAAAGTCTTTTTGTAATGATCTAAAACCCGACTTATTTAAACCACAGGGTAGAGAATTTTGTATAGAATTAATAATGCCAAACTTCTTCACACAAAATTAGTCTCTAAATATAAGTTTTAATGGTTTAAAGTGCTGTTGGTGGGTGCGGTTGCATGCGACCGCTCGGTATTTGACGGACGCATGCGACTGTATGGGATTTTATGGGGATTGAAGGTTCAAGTTCAATGGCGTCATCAATCAATCTTCTCGTCAGGTATACCACAAATCCTGAATACTAGATTGTGCAACCAGTGCGTGTTGCCAGTGATGACTTATGGATCTGAGACGTGGTCGTCCTTCACTGCTGACCGCATGAGGACGCTCAAGGTTGCTCATCGAGCTATTAAGAGGGCTATGCTCGAGGTTTCTTTGTGTGATAAATTTAGAAATGAGGATATCCGCAGTAGAATCAGAGTGACCGACATAGCTCAACGGATTAGTAAGCTGAAGTGGCAGTGGGCCAGCCATATAGCTCGAAGAACTGACAAACGTTGGGATAAAAAAGGTTCTCGAGTGGCAGCCTCGTACCCGTAGTGGTAGTGTAGGGCGACCCCCCACTAGATGGAGTGACGACCCGGTAAGACATGCAGAAGGTCGATGTATGCGGGTGGCTCAGTACCGTGCTTTGTGGCATTCATTGAGCGAGGCCTATGTTCAGCAGTGGATTTCTGAAGGGCTGTAATGGTGATGATGATGATTGGTTGGGCCACAGGGTGCCGGGTTCAATTCCGGGAATAGTAACCCAAAAATTATTGGGTGCGAGAATAACAATAGGTGTTCTGGGTTGAGCCGAACGGTGGACTGTATATGCATAGTTAGTTATAACCAAAAGAAAATGGCGGACGTGACACGTGACGGGTTTTGGACAATATACTTGCTATAATCTAATTTACTATATTAGCCGGCACGATGCAAAACATGGGCTGCCAAGGAAAGAACAATAAATAGAAAAAAACAGCTCAAGATTTAAAGGAACAGGCACCTACCGAGGTGGTTCTGCAAGCGGCCTCTTACTTAGGCTTCGGGGCTGGTGGAACTACGTTGCAACTAGACGAGCAGCGGCGGCGCTCGTCGTTTTTCCTCTTCTGCCGTCCCCACCTCCATCGTAGCAAAATGCGCATCTCATTGGGCGAAACAATGACGCAACTGAAATAAACCTCCCCCCCATCCCGAGCGGGAATTAGCGGAAGTGAAAAGAGACTGTACCGGCTAATTTTTAACTAACTAAAAAAATGGGAGGGTATTCGATCTCAGCGCAACAAATCATGGTGATGATGATTGATATAATGTTGTTGCTAACGCAAGATAATCTATTATTTTTAAATCATTCACTGTTTCTTAAAATAAATATCAAATTTATATTAATTTTATAAAATGTTTATTTCTGAAAAATAAAGATATTCTGAATATACTCTTATTTATGTGCGAGCAGCTATGCAGGTCTAGGAAAAGATACCAGTATCACTGCGACCTTAAAGATCGATTGTGATCGCTGATATGGCATAGCCTTATGGCTTCAAGGAATAGAAGGAATTGCTAAGCTGTGAGCAATTTCACTTCTGCTAGGCGAATTACATATTTTCTCAGATGAGTGTTACATTTGCGCATTAAGGGTCAGCAATTATTTAAAATGTGCAGAGGCGTTTCTTACGTTAGGGAACAAAACCAGCACATCATTGAGTTGCTTAGTCCTAGGTGGGATATGTGCTTTTTAAGACAACAATGTCCAGTTAGGGCTCTTGCCAGAATGCGCAATTTTTTTATACTTAATACCAGGGCTTCTGATATGAATTTATGATCAAAACCCCGGATTAAGTTTTAAGAACTGACTATAAACGGAAAAATGTTACAGAGAAAAAATCAAGAAAAATACATTGGACTGGTTTTGAACATTAATTTGACTTGGAATGCATATCTCGCACACATACTTATTAAAATTAAACTTTACTCATTGAGTTATACAACATATACGTGTAACATATAAATCAATGACTTTCCTCTCTCGTTGGCCGCCTTCATGAAATAGTGCGATGTATTCCGAAAAAAGCCCGAATCCTAATATATAACTCTCTAGTAAAACCTCACTTACTTTACCTTGTAGAGGAATGGGGTAATGCAGCCAAAACCTTAAACCTTAATCTTAAACCTCTCCAAGTGCTTCAAAACCGTGTCATAAAAATTTTGTATAACTATGACTTTTTAACACCAAATAAAACAATATTAAAAGAAACTAAACTGTTGAACGTTACTCAACTTTATACCTACATATAGACATACTAATATACAAAATAAAACATAAATTAATCCACACACAACTCAATTTTTTATCAAAGAAGCAAACAAACAAATATATAAGACGCCGAGCTAGTCACCTTGTATTGCCGCCTTTAAGAAAAAACTATGGTAAAAATAATATAACGTTAGGAGCACAGTTATACAATAAAGTACCTACCTAAATTTGTAAAGGTGGCGAAATCTTTGAATACTTTCAAACAGAAGTTACTTGCCTACCTATACTCACAACAGTTAAATACCTAACCTAAATCATTATTAAATCGAAGTAAAAAAAAAACATTATTTAACTTGAACCATATAATTTGAATAAGCAACAAAGATATTCGCGACATCCAACAAAGTTTTATTTATACCCGCACTAAAAATTGTTATTACTAAGTTTATATAGTTATTGTTCTCATATAAGTGACGTTTGTCTTATTGAGAAATAAAGACCTTTAAACCGAAGAACCGACAACAAAAAAAAAAAAAAGAAAAGGAAAAAAGTGGGAGCCTCGTACGATGGAGTAACGACCTAGTAAGACATGCAGGAAGTCGATGGATGCAGGTGGCTCAGAACCGAGCTTTGTGATATTCCTTGGGGGATGACCTATGTTCAGCAGTGGTGTGAAGGGCTGTAATGATGATGATGATGATGATGAATTTATATTTACATATAACATAACATAAACACTAACGCCTGTCACCCAGAGGGGTAGGCAGAGACTACGGACTTCCGTTTGGCACGATCCTTACATACCTCTTTCGCCTTCTTTACATCCATATATCCACGCATACATGCTCGACGGTTAAGGGTACTTCTAACGTGGCCCATTTTCAAAATATCGCCAATTTGGTCGATAAACTTTTTTCTAGGGCGTCCCTTCCCGACTCTGCCGTTCACATCTGCCATATAAATTTGCTGTGTCATTCTTTCCTCATTCATTCTTTCTACATGAACAACCAAACCACCGAAGCATTCCTTTCTTAATCCTGGTCAAAACATCATCTTGCATACCACATTTATCTCTTATCACGCAATTTCTAACCCTGTCATTCAGATTCAACCCTAGCATACTCCTTAAAGACCGCATTTCTACAGCATTTATTCTACTTTCGTGCTTCTTCTGCCACACCCAGCTTTCACTACCATACATATAGGGAGGGACTAACACACACATTATGAATTACCATACGTGCCTTTTTTGACACATTCTGGTTCTTCACAATAGAGTGTAGTGCCCCATTCACTCTATTCCCTGCATTTACTCGTCGTTCTATATCCTTATCATATCTACTATCCCTGCTAAATACACATCCCAAATACAAAAACTCATCCACTTGCTCAATTAACTCTCTTATTTAATTAACTTTATATTTATACTGGATTATTTTTTACTGTCTGATAAAAACAATAGAGTCTAATAGGTTAACGGAATAGAAGCCTTTGGCACTGATATTTTACATTTTTTTTTATTTTACATTAAAGTTACAGCCTATATACGTCCCACTCCCGGGCACAGGCTCATTTTTGAGGGTTAAAGGGCAAGGGAATGGTCCGAGGCGCTGCCCTAATGCGTCGTTTCGTCGTCTTCGTGTTGGCCAACTTCAAATGTCCTCGAAATATATTTTTTTCTTATTTCTCACACATGCAGGTTTCCTCAAGATTTTTTCTTTCACCGCCGAACACGTGGTTAATCAGCACTTAAAATTGCAATTAACACTTTCATTGGTGGCGGCGGGGATCGAACCCGGTTTGCACACGTACTGTGAAATTTACAGCGAGCGCTAACCATCTGAGCTACCACGGCACCTTAGTTACCACGGCTCATATTTAACATTAACATATTATGAAATTGATCTGTCAATAAATAATACTCATAAGGTAATTTGGTCAATCTTCAATATTTATTCCGACAAGGGCGTCCCTGGTCCTCTCTGCCACTCACTTCTACAGAAAGGAGCAAATTGATTGGTTTGTCACTTTTTTTAAACTCAATCTTCCCTTATTCCTCATTATCAATTCTTTATTCAATCAAATATTTCTCATATTCAATTTTTAGAAATCCACAGAATTTATATCTGTATAAGTAATTCATAGATTTTGAGAAAAAGAAAAGTACGAAAATTCACCGTAATGAGGGCAAGCCTTTACATTTTATAATATATTAAAAATAGGTACTTACCCTTTCCAGTTCATGCGAATCATTACGGGCGATAATAAACGGCAGTAACGAGTGTTCGATTATGATCATAATAATCGATATTGTTCTGAAAAAAAAATCGTAATATATGATTGGCCTTTATTAAGTTTCTATGTCAGCTCGGAAGCTCATGCTTAGCATTTGACAGCAGCGCTGCAAACTGCAGTTGAATCTACGGAACGACTACTTGTATGCTGTATAAAATTAGTTTTAGCTGTGCAGCGGCAGTAAGAATGATCCAGTTCTCCACATCATCCCGCGGGTGTCATGAGGCGGCAGAGGGAGACGGGGCGGGAGATGGGCGGCACCGTCTTTCTGAAAACTGAATCCCGCCCGCAAGGCGTTGCAAGTATGGCAGAAACTGCCCTATGATACAATTTATGGGGGAGGCCTATGTACAGCAGTGGACTCTTATTGGTTGTAATAGAAATAAATTATTAAAATTGAATAACAATTCCATTAAAACTATAAATTGATAGATAGGTAGGTACATTCACAACCGTGTAATGGCGTTGTAAGAATATTCAATATGCTGCATCAAGCCGAGCGTGCCGAAATACGCGACAGAGGGAAACAAACTAGAAGAGGGGCAGCAGCATCTTCCTAACAACTGCGGTGGCCAACCGCCTGCCAAGCGTGCCAGCTGTGGCCTACATCCCGCCTATGAGCCAAA
The DNA here is from genome assembly GCA_036936625.1 of Parnassius smintheus behrii. Classification (NCBI taxonomy): domain Eukaryota; kingdom Metazoa; phylum Arthropoda; class Insecta; order Lepidoptera; family Papilionidae; genus Parnassius; species Parnassius smintheus. The sequence goes on from JAUPFT010000017.1 coordinate 4,550,571, forward strand.
CTGTGGGGGAGGCTTATATTCCGAAGTCGAATTTTGATAAGCTATAATAAATGAATGAGATATACACAAACTCATACATACAGGTCAAGCTTCTAAAAAGCGAGGAGAAATTACATTATTGGTTACCTCCTTATAATTATATTTAATTTATCCAGTAGTAGCTTCTAGAACAAGATTATAGACATACAAGAAAAAAGCCGTAGACAGAGAATCCTAAAACCTTATTGAGAATATGCACAGTAATAAAATAGTTTAAAAGATACCTATCGTAGTGCAAAGACATGCTATTATAAGGATTTAAATCGAATCGCAATCAAGGGTTCAAATCGAAATCTACCGGCGCGCAGCGTAAATATAGCATTAATAACTCAAATATTCACAAATGATTGATATTAATACAAAGCTTATTGATAAAAATTGTAGCAGTATCTGTTATCAATAGGTATTGACAAATATAGGTAAAGAAAATCAACTGCCGTTTTCAGCCGAATTTTCATACCATGCACCTAAGTAATTGGCAGTGATTCTAAATTTTTAATTCTCTTTCAGAATATCTATCACGTAAAGTGGGGCGCGATAAGGTCGGGTACACTCTAGGTACAAATTACTGGCTCTGGATTTAAAGCTCAAAGAGGTAAAATATCATACATAAAAGGTAACAAGTATGATAGATATATGTTAATAATAGGTATTTACTTATGATTTTGTTCTGCAGTACCTAGTTGTCATTTATTTTTAAATCAAGGTAATTTTTGTTTGGCTAAGAATTCTAATTTCAAATTAAAGTTTTAAAAACATGTTTTCTTTTAATTAGTCTTTTTTAATGATTTCTTATATTTACGCGAACACTACACATTGGTTAAAACTACTTTTACGGATTTTATCGCGTTTGATTTAATTGATTTTTAATTCGCGACTTTCTTTTTATCGATTAGCTTTATGTTTCCATCGCATTTTAATCTTGTTCGTCACCATTGATATGCAAAAAAATCATTAAATTATGGAATATGAGTACCTACCGTCGATTTATGAGGTCATTTACATTAGCCAGTACGAGTATAATTGGTTCTTAACGGGGTTCTATATCGGAACCACCACCCAACATCAACGACGTTACGGAGCGAATAGGTATACACAATAGAACACACCACCTGTTAATTATTTACCCGCTTCCGTTCTGGAAATTTCGACCTGAAAAATGGACCTAATGGTCTCACCAGACTTTGCACAGACTTACTTTTTCCAGAATTTGGGTAAATATTTGGCGGGAAAACAATGCAATACCCGAGAGGCAGTACAAAATGCCTTTGAAGAATTTGTGTCCTCTCGTCCAGCTGATTACTTCAAGAAGGGCATCAATAAACTGCCTGCTTTTATTAATAGAAACAAATATATAGAACATAAATAACCCTAACTTATTTTATAAAAAACGGCAATTTCATAGGTAAATACCAAATAGTTTGCACAATATCGGTGTGGTTGTATGTAGATACTTGTAAATTAAATTTATATTTATGATAATATGTGAAGATAAATACCGTAATCCATTAAATCCTTTAAAGCGTCTAAGCCGTTGATCATGGCAATAGGCAGGGCACGCCACCAACCTCTTCCAATTACGTCTGATTGAGAAACACATCAGAAAATTGTTCCCTGTAATTTAAAATTTGAATGAGCAAGCTGTATTCTACCTCTTGAGTAGTTGATTTTCTTCCAAAATCTTTTCGTAGTCTGACTGTCAACGTCGGTAAAGCAGTATATTATAATATATATGCGTATAGGTAGATGGCGCTGGTACACAAGTAACATCGTCTTGCTTGCTTGGTGTAATAGTACTAAAATTCAGTGGCTTTAGCTACTATATAACAGTGATAGTGTTATCCATGTGTATTATTGTGTGAGAACGAAAGATTTTAAGATTTTTAAATTCGTTGTGTTTGAGTGTATTATGACAAAATACTAGTTTTACCTTACCTTAGGCTAAACTATACCATTAGTAATTATCTTCAGTATTTTAAATACTTAGTAACTGTAATATATATTCTTGTGACGTTTATATTTACGTACCTACTCAATATAATTTAAAATTTACTCACATTGGGAGTTAAAGATCTGTGTAACGGCGCCATCTAGAAGTAAATAATAGAATCACAATAATCAATATTTTTCACCCGCTTAGTAGAATTGCCTTCCTACTCGAGTTTACCCTTGCAAAGAGAAAGATGGCGCCTCCAACTATGACTAGAGTCCTTTGTAATGGATGTTCACAAGAAATTATTTGTTTAAGATCTTATGTTTGCACCAAGCATTATGACCTTCTGTATATGTGTGTAAAAAACGATACTATAATACCATGACTACAGAATATAAACGAAAATGGAAATGTCAGGAATGTTTAAGCAGGGAACCGAAGTCTGATAACACAAACACGCCTATTAAGCAGCTTTTAATGGATTCCATCTGTACGAATGTCACCTTACGTGGTCGTGTATCGTCCATTGGTTCCAACTGCACATACCTCAATTACATCGAATATAGAGTCCACTGGATTGGCGACTGAACTAAGATTACTACGGCAAGAGCTAATGTGCATTAGTCATTATCACAAATGTTGTTGTGGCATTAACGGATGTACCAACGACTCAACAGCCTCGAAGCTCGAGTGGAGGCCGTGGAATGTCATCAGAACAGTAGAAAATCAGATGACACCTTAGACAATTTAGAAAACATAATTGCTGATTAGAAGGTGGAACTTAACGATCGGGAACAAGAGTTGCTGTGTAATGACTGAGATCTCGGGAATACAGGAGAGAAAAAACGAACGATCCGTTCATCTGGTACTGGCAGTAGCTACTAAGTTGGGAGCACGGAGCATTGTTTGCTACGTTATTGGGAGTGACTCTAGAGTCTAGAGTCACTCTCAACTCCCAACTCGTGAATGCGGAGCGTGCAGTGCAGCATTCGGCGCGCAGTGGATCAAAACGGATAACGGCGAAGCACGACATCGCTTACGTTCAGAGCACGATTTCATTAAGGTTTTTTTTGGGCATTGAGAACGTTGGTTCATGTAATTAAATTTGATCTAAATAATGACACTGATACCTACTTTGGTTTTGTTTTCATATTAATTGTTATTTATGGCCGCTGTTAACTGTATACTTGTTTTTAATAAGTTACTATTTGTATTTATTTGAATGTTTTAATCTTAAAGTGTTAAACATCATTACCATATTTATTTTAAAAAAATTTTAATATTTGATCTATTAATTCCATGTTTTTACCCGACTTCCAAGGAAGGGTTATGTTTTTCGCGCGATTTGTATGTTTGTAAATGTGCCGGACGGGCGAAACTCTCCAGAGTAAATGTTGTCGAAGATACTTCGCGAGTCGCTCACGTCCTACATCTATAGGTTCCGGTGGGTACTTTCACCGCCGTCTTTGTGGGTGCCGCTGAAATATTGTGGACTGAGGATCAAATCAAAATGCACGATTAATAAATACAAATAGCAAGGTAGTGGCCAGCGGTTCGACTGATTGATTAGTCGCGAAAATTTTATAACTATTATTTATTGAGCACGGTTGTTGAACTACGGTTGTTCACTATTGGTTGGTCACTGTATATTTCAAAAGATTTCTTTAAATTGTACGGTGGTATCAAAGATCTATTGGTAGTAGCTGGTTTTCTAACACTACTGACTAGCAGCTATTATCAACTAAACTAGCTGATTTTATCACTGGTGTAACTGCGGATATCAGTTACCACTTTCACTATAATATGTAACTGCGAATATCAGTTACGACCTTTTTCGGCTAGCTAACACTTTCACTATTCACAATATACTGCTACTAGTCACTTCAGCTACCACCGGATACCACTCACTCCACTTCACTTGTCACTGGTAGTTCTTCATACTACTACGGGTACTGGGTCCCGAGCCCCTAAGGTAGACTTTGGCAATACTTTGCAGTGAGCCGCTTGCCATTTTCCGTTTGCCTCTTTATTGCATAAATTTTTCACTATACAAATGGCATAAATTGCAATATTTTCTATACAAAACTAATTGCTACACTAACATGCTATACATCATTAAATCGGTAGTCTGGTACTTTATTAGTATATCATAAAGGTTACTCAAAATATTAACATTGTAAAAAGTTATTAAACGAAATGTCCAAAATTTTCATAATATTTGGGTACATTAATTCTTTGTTTTTTCTATAACTACGAAATGCGTTTAATTATACAAAAATATCCCTACACTTCTTTAATCTATAAGCCATATGCTAATTGAATGTCATATTTATAACTCTTTTAGAACATAAAATTATTTTCCTTATTTTTACTATGAACTATTACGCAGTTAATTAAAAACTTTTCCACGATAAGACGCGCTGTGATTGGTCGATTTTTTGGTATATAATAAAAGTTGTTTATATTACTTGTTATCAAAACGACATTCTATACAAATATACTAAGAGTTATAAATATGCTACACAACTATATTAATACATGTTTTCATCCAGTTTTGTTGGTAATTTCATTATTAATACAAAAAACAATATTCTTTATCACTTTGTTTCTTAACGTTGTTAGGCCGTCGCGAACAGTAAATTTTTTCATTACCTCGTATCTTCCAAACGGCTAGATGGATTTCGACATTTAAGATATCGTTTAATTCGTCTTAATAATCCAAGTGTTCTTAGATAGCTTTTATTTAAATAATCAAATTGGCGGATTTTTTGCGCAAAATAATAATACGTTAATAAAAAAAAATAACTAAACCTATCGAATAGGATATAGAAATGAAAGAAATTAAAAGGAGATAACAAATATATATAAGTTGTATGTTTAAATTTAAGTATGTTTGTAAATTTCTGTATTACCTCGTATCTTCCAAACGGCTGGATGGATTTCAACAATTAAGGTATTGTTTCATTCGTCTTAAAAACCCAAGTGTTCTGAGATAACTTTTTTCAAATAAACAAAATGGCGGATTTTTGACGAAAAATAGTAATTCATTAATTTAAAGAAAACCTATCGCATATTGAATATAAGTTGTATGGTTAAATTTAATCTGGAATAATAAATTGGTTTATAAAGTTTTTGATAACTGGTAAGTAGGTATATAAAACGTGCAATGTTTGTATCGGACTTCGTGCTATGATATGAAAAAAAATAGTACCTAATTTATATCCGTCGCCCTTCAAAACGGAACAAATAAATTGTTTTCAATAAATTTTGAACCGTATACTTTGAAGTTTTAAAGAAAAATGTAATAAATAAACAGCGTTTATTACAAGAAATATACATCGAGATATCTAAGTCGCTTAGTTATTGGAAAATCGTCAAAAACCTTTACACAATAGACAGGAACACTTAAAAGTCTTAAATGAGGTAAATAATTTAAAAAGTCAAAAACCTGACTGCAAAAAAGACCATTTAAAAGTAATATACTTAAAAGACCGAAACAAGAATGAGTAAAGAAAACAATAAGTATTAAATAAATCTATAAACAAAGTAAACTCTATTTCGGTTTAACAGACTGTATTATGAGCTGAAAGCCTAGGTAAAATAGCCTAAGTAAAATATTAAGTTTAGTAGCAGGCAGGACCCAATTACAAATTAAAAACCGAAAGAAAATTAATGGGTTTCGCTTGCTATTAAACTTAAGGCCATGTATTCCTGCAAAAGTAGGCACTTAGCGCTGTCCCGGCCGCGCACGAATTATTTCGCGCGGACTCCAAGGCAGTGAACTTGCATGACCCAACCAGCAACACAGTATAGAAATAAGCTGTAGGATGACTTTTTTATTTGACTTTTCAAATGCATTTTTTATGATCAAACTTTTTTTTATTATAGCGATGAATTAGAGTTACATAATAAAAAGAAAATTAACAACCAGTTCGCTTCTGATAGGTATGGAAACTGTATGAGTAGAGAACTGTTTTTAAGTTTCGTGTGAACACACACAACGCTAGGGGAGAAAGTCAAACTTACAGTGAAATTCATTATAACTATTAAAACAAATGAGGCTAGGATTAAGTATTGACGGCATCAAAGTAGCGATTGGTACGGCCTATCGTGCCCCGTGGATAAATGTCGATAGTTTTATTGATGCCCTCACGGAATCCGTTTCTTCTTTTGGTAAATTCGAATATATTATCTTGCTCGGTGATTTCAACATAAATATTCTTAACATACAGGAAACTAATGTTAAGAAGCTACAAAGTTTCTTTAATTACATGAATCTCACTCAGTTTGTAAAGCAACCGACGCACTTCACAGATCATAGTGAAACATTGATTGACATAATTTGTTCTAATATGACTCTTTATAAGGTATCAATTAATTTTATTCCTGATCTTTGCAGTCATGCATATTTAACTTGTGAACTCAATATTAATAAAAACATGCGCCTAAGATAATGACCTATACAATATGTATGCTCCTATTAGATCGTTTTATATAAGAAAACATTATTTTCCGTGGAAAACCTATACTGTTAAAGAAATGATAAAGTTGCGCGATGAATCACATACTAAAAGTAGATTTACGAAACTTGATATTCATAAACAATGTTACAAAGAATTAAAAAACATTGTAAGGATGGCAATTCACAATGAAAAAACTGCATATCTTAATAATTATATTAATTCCCATAATAATAGCAAGTACTTTTTAATAAAGTTTTAAAAGTGGCAACTGTTTAACTATTTCTGATCGGTGGTGGTATACCATTCGAGCACTTCGTGGCAGCAAAACGGAAACTACCACGGAAGGCGGCTGTGTGATGCTTAGGATATGTGAGTAGTGATGCTGTCCTAACCGCACGCTGCGAGAAAATAAGCTTTTGGTACAAATATGATGGTTCCCTGGTATTTATAACTCCAAAAAGCAATGACGAAAGGTACCCTCCGTACGTCGAGCAGCCATACTCATTAGGTCGTGTCGATTTAAAAATGGGGTGATGTGTGATCTCTTAGGGACTGTAAAGCAGAAACGTGCGCAGGCGTTTTGAACCCTTTGTATTAATTTTTTGGTTCTCCACCAACATTACTCCAAATACTGTATCCGCATAAGTTAGCTTCGACAGAATGAGTGATTCACATAACTTAATGCGCATTTCCACTGTCAAATACTCTCTGATCTGGTACAAGACTTTGAGTCTATAGAAACAGTTACGCACGGTTTCTTGTACATGACCCTCAAAATGCAGCCTTCCGTCCATAATGAGACCTAAGTTCCGGTTTTTAAAGGAGTGGTCTTGATGTTAATTTGCGGATTGAAAGTTATAATATTATTTGTCTGGTTATACGTTCCCAGTAACATGTACTTCGATTTAATGGGGTTCAATACGAGATTATTTTGATCACACCAATCGGCTATGCGGTCCAAATCTGAGTTGATTTTTGTTATTGCTATATTGGTGTAACTGGGTTCAAAAGGCATATACAATTGAAGGTTGTCAGCATATAAAGCTATTTTCCACTGCCTTGGGAATACACCTGTTTTAATAGATTTGTTAATTATTCTGGTAATAACATTGAGTTATACAACACTAGAGGAGCATACCACATTACCGCGCGTCGAAAAAAGTGTAACCACTATCCAAACGCGACGACGTAGCTTTGAAACTAATAACAATTTTAAGTAAACATATATCTATCTTACTTACACAAGTTGCGAAAACAATATCGTCGTCGTAAGATTAGATAAAGATAGATAGACACACAAACATGCAATGGCGGGTTGGTGTGGCTTACTATTTTAAATTTTGCCTAAAATACGCAATAAAAATGAGTTTTTTTAAGCTGCAGTAAATTGTTTTTATATTAAAAAAGTATATTTGATTTTAAAATCTTTATTACGTCCCCTTAGAAGAAAAGGGATACAAAGCTTATCAGATGAATAGAAGTAAACATAATGATGAAATAAAACGTATTTTTATGGTTCTAATTAATCAAACAATAAAAAATAGGTATCTAATAAAATGTAATTAGTATAAAATTTATATGAAATTATAAATAGTATAAAATTATTAATATAAAATAGGTAATAAAATATATTTAATAGATAATTCATGAATAAACTAAAATAAGAATAATTAATTATTTTGTATGAAAGTTAAAACGTAGTTCTTATTATAATTTCCAAAATGTTTAAAATCAGAGGTAACAAATTAACTTACTCCATTAATTATATAGTCTCCCATTAATGTAGGATAATCAAAAATGCGGAAAAGTGGCAACATTGAACCTAAATGGCAATATTCGATAATTTTATTTAATTATTTGAGGTTTTTTACGTTCATATGAAAACAAGAACTAAAAAGTATGTGTTGAAAGCGATGCCACTTGATTTATTACGTTTTTGTGACCTTGAATAGCATTCTTTCACTACACATTTACCCATTTTTGTAGCGGGCTCAACTCTGTCGGCGTCACATCGAACGATGAACTCACGTTAGCTAGGCCTATGGCTGTGGCCATATGTGCAGTGGCAACGCTTTGGTGCGGTTATTACTGATCTAGTGTTATATAAATCAATGGGTAATAACCACAGCCTCCTTGTAATAACTGTTTGTTCGGGGTAAAGTTAATAATAGCATGTTCAGAGTAATGCCATCATGGCCTTGTGCATTTATTTTAAAAGATTTTATTATATTAAGAACAGTTGTTTCATTAACCGTATTAAGCTTAAAAGTGCTAGGCCCATATGTATCAAATTCATAGCTAGTTTAACGTGATATACTGACTTCATTATTGCTGGGAAGCTCATGAAAATAATGATTTATAGTTTAGTGTCTTTTTTCTTAAAATTAGTAACGTTTTGTTTGATATTTTTCCATAAATTACGAGGGTTTTTTTATCGTATTAATATAATTACGCATTAATTACTAAGATATGCAGTTTTTTCATTGTGGATTGCCGTCCTTACAATGTTTTTTAATTCTTTGTAATATTGTTTATGAATATCAAGTTTCGTAAATCTACTTTTAGCATGTGATTCATCGCGCAATTTTATCATTTCTTTAACAGTATGGGTTATCCACGGAAAGTAGGGAAGAACCGACAAGAAACTCTGTGGTCTTTCTTATAAATGTCATGTTACAGTTTGTTTAACAACCGTTAATAAAAACAATCCAGTGTAAAATGTCTATTTTTCGTTGGTAAAATGTCAGTTTTACAGTATATCAACAGCCAGTGGACTTATAAATTTCAAGTGCTGAGCTCAGATGAAGTAAAAAAGGTAGATACAGCGCGGCCTTTGTTATTGGTGAAGCCAAAAAACTCCGCTCCTTTATGTAAGCACACACGTTCATGCTAACACGTGCATCAAACTACGCTCATTTTCGCTCAGTACTTCCCGGGGCGTCGTGCAGTAAATTTGCCTACAAAATGCCGTCCTATGTAGTTAAATGTTACAAAAACAATACTAAAGTGAACAAAAAGTCTGAAGATGAAGTCGTTTCACTCGTAAACACTCATTTAACTATATTTTAATTTGTTGTTCCAACACAATTTTGAAGGTTATTCGAAGCACGAATGTCAATGTTTCGAGATAACGTAACTGGAGAATGTTGCCAGTATTTCTTATTTCTAATGATCCAAGATTTGAACTATCAAACACTACTATCAAAAAATATTTATGATTTTATGATATAAAATCATAAATATTTGTGATTTGAAATATTTATGATTTTAGGCTACCAACGAATATTTTAGTAAGACATGAATTTTTTACGTGATAGAGCTATGCGGCAGTTATACTATTAGTAGTATAGTAATAGCACGAATAGGTCGGATTGACCGGGAAAGGACCACGGTCTCACAGAATACCTGCGTAAAATAGCGCTTAGTGCTGATGTGTCGAATGGTGAGCGTAGAGACCCTTTTTAACGGAAACGAGGCATTCCATCTTACACCTGACGGGTGACAACGCATCTGCATTTTGATTCGTAATTAAGGATATATGCAGATGTCTATTTGCCACAGAAAACACTTACCATCATGTGAATTGTATGCTCGTTAGTTTCCCTCTCCTTAAAAAAATTAAGGGTAGCTGCTACAAGACTGAGCCGAAATGAGCCAAAATGGCAGCCATCCTCTTGACTTGACAGTAGTAGAGCCACGCAGCGGCTATTGATATCGCATGGACAAGCCAGCTTGAACCGGTGTGGTACCACGACCTCACAGAATACCTGCGTGAAGTAGAGGTTCACTTGGGCTGGAGGCCCAATTCCCCTTCTTCCCCCTTGGAGGGGGGGATTCTGCTCGCAACTAAAACTGCTAGGGACTAGCGGAGCAATAAGACCAAGACGACCCCCGTCACGCTATCCGTGAATTTTTGCAACATCGGGACACTTCATTCCAATTTTAATGCTGTCAACTATCCCCGGAGTCGGCGAAGCCGGCCTTACTCTTTTTAACCGAGACTCAGGTGTCCTCTCCGGCTGATACTTCATATCTCTCCTACCCGGGTTACAAATTAGAACACTCCTTTGTGCTCCCGGCTGGAGTTTGTTCTATTTTGCATTTACTAAAATATACTTTTTTCATTTAGAAAAGTATATTCTTAATTCCATGAAAATTTATTTTTAATTCCAACTAATTTTTTAAAAGTATTAAGTTATTATTTATAATAAACATGTTTTACATTACATATGTTGTATATTTTATGGATGCTTACATGCTCACTGGACAATCTATCAAGAAGATTTTTAAATGATCCACAGACGCCTCCTACATGCTTCATCTTTTTTTGAATTGTCAAATTGTTGAAATTTATTTAAACAGACAGATATACTTTTGCATTCGCATCGCATATTACTCTTATAGTTGTGTAGTATTATATTGTATCTCGATTTTCAGGGACTTTTAAAAAAAAGTGGCAACACTTCTCTGACTTACACAAAGTTATAAAATTGGTTACAGTTTCTTGTTCTAGGTGCGATATCTACCTTTTTTTACTTCATCTGAGGTGCTGAGTGATAGTTACTTCTAAACATATTTGTTTCCAATATAAGTATATTAATACTTTGTGGTGGGCTTTTTTAACAAAATTTCTGTAAAATAGTTGTTGCATTTTATGTCATTAAATAAAAAAATGGCCAATAAAGAACGCTTTGGCCTAACATAGCATATGGATAGAATGACGGACAGAAAAATTATAATCCGAAGCTATCAAGACTAGTGAACATTATCTTAGTTTGGATTCGCCTGCCTATGCAGAGATTGCATACAATTTGATGAGATGTAGAAAATTAAATTATATTTTCGCGCACGGAACATAATATTACTGTTAGCAAGTTTCACTTTTTTTGTTAGTATGTAATGTAAAATATAATAATAATCAATGTACCCTTGCTCTCTTTGTTTGAAATAAACCAAAAATCGTATAAGTTTCCAACAATGTTCAGCATTAGTATTGCCAAGCAAATAACTGCAACGGCTACGTCGCCATATTCTACATCCACTTTATTGTCCAGGTCATTACACAGAACTTCAGTGGACAGCTTGCTTTTTAGTTTGTATTGTTTCCAAAGAGTATCATTAAGGCATCCCTCAAGAACTAAGTTTAGGTCCGCTGATATATTTTGACTAAGGTAGTCTTTACATGTTCTTGTTACACACACGCCTCGATTGAGATGTGAATGATTCAAGTGCATCTCCCTGCGTAGAGAATATTCCTGCAATAGATAAAATAAACCAATATACGAATAAGCTCTTTTAAAAATAATGAAAATAAATCTAGAAATAGCATTTATACCTATGTTCAAATCAAAAGTGGCATAATATTTGTTTTATCATCATCATCATCATTACAGCTTATCAGGGTACACTGCAGAACATAGGCCTATGGGAGACAAATAGATTGCCGGATAAGGAGTTTGCTTAATTACTTCCAGCACTTTTATCAGGTGGATGCAACTGCATTTCAAGTACTTTGGTAACAAGCAGCATCTTCCTGATGGATTTCTCTTTCTGTTCATACCCTGTTTCATGCTGCAGCTATGTTACAGTTGTAGCACGAATGGACCGCAACCGTAAGGACCACTCTCTTACAGAATGTCAACGTACAATAGCAGCTTAATGCTGTTGTGTTTCGGATGATGTGCGTATAGATCCAGAGATTCTTTTTACTGGATACGAGGCATTCCATCTTTATCGTCAACAACGCTTCAGCATTTATATTCTTAATCGGGAATAAATGTAGATATTTGAGAGTCATACTTACCATCAGGTGAACTGTGAGCTCGCAGTTTGTCACCCTTATTTTATATAAAAAAACGCCGCCTTTACATGATATTGAATTGTTTATTTGATAGGAAATGTTTATCCATATCCTTTTAACATATTTTTTTAATGAATGACTAATATAGCTAATTTGCTATTGTCATTAGTCTGTACATGAGTCACTGATGAAACTTTAGCCCCGTAAGAAGATACGAAAATGTTTATTAGTTATATATACAAGTTTCGTTAACGGCGTTGTGGAGAAGTGGTTTAGCAATGAGTTTTTTTTCGTTAAGTATATCTTGACTAACAATGTTAACTACCTAACTGATTGCTGAACTTGTTATAATTCTTATGAAATAGCATAAAAAAACGTTTTTAAGTCCACGTCTTGTTAACTATAAGCATTTACAGAATAATATTTAATAATAAAATATTTATTTTTCACACTATATAGTTTCATTATTATCTCACGTAACATCACAATCATAAAAAGTTTTTAACAAAAAATATAAGATGGAAAAATTAAAAACAAAATATGTTAAATTATGCAGTAAAAACCAAGGTTGGGTGAAGGAATCCTATGGAAACGCGCGTTTGGTGATTTTCTTTTCTTTAGTCTGCTTTGCTTAAGTAAGTGTAAATATTTTATTAGATAGTATAATTAAAATACTGTTTATCTTTTATTTCCTTTAAATTTTTTAAGTTTTACTGCGTGTTTACAAACATACATACCTTGAACGAATTCAAAATACATACATACGAAGTTACTATTGGTATAAACATTAAAAAAAATTAACTAAGCATAGAAAATAATGGAAAAGTGCAAGTTGGAAAATAAAAAAGTTGTCAGATATATTCAGAAGTAAAAAAAAATCAAACTCACTAAAATCAAGTTTTGTAAATAAATAAAAGAACAAAACACAGAAATAAAAAAAAATGAGAAACACCTTAAGCCCATAAACTGGTCATATTTTGAGTCTTATTAGAGAGAAAAAAACATTATAATAAAAACATTGTTTAATGTGCAATATTATATAAAAAATATCAAAACTGTGAGGAGGAAAGAAAAGAAAGGAGTGTAACTCAAAGTTAGTATATTACAATACAACGAGATATCAAATAATAATCTAGAGAAATAAACAGTGCTTAAACAATACCCCGTTCTGCATTAAAAAATATTAACAAGTCAGATAGAAACAAAAACTGTCAAAAAAACCGTTCAATAAACACACAAATTGATTTAGGAAGACGCTGTCCTTCTCTTAGTTTTCCTTTTATTGCCTCCTAAAACACCCGCGGGATAGTCTGGAGCAGTAGACAACCCTACACTGCCACTGCACGGCGCGGCGATTTGTTTAGACATACAAAAAGAAAAATCCATTCTGATGACTGTGTCCAGGTATTTAAATTGCTTAATAAGGTCATTGGCGAAAAATATTCTTTAATATTTTGATTGTGTTGCATCAAAAGATGGTTGTTGTTATAATTTTTTGTTTTGATGTAAAAAATGAAGAGTGTGTCAGAATCGTGCTAAATCAGTAATCTTAGTTTATAATTAAATGATGTTTAATGTTAAAGTGCCTTATATTAAAGATTATTATTTATAAAATTTCGTAATCCTAGATTTTGGAAATGAGATCCAAACTATTTTTAAAACTGTGAGTTTAAGATTTCTCCCGAAGGAGGAAGTTTGATTTTTTAGAAAGGAATTAAGCTGATGCTGGTGTATTCTTAATGTATTTTAGGTGACCGATACCAAAATTGTGTTTAGAAATTCATTGAATAAAGATGGGTCCAAGACAAGATGTATCTGCAAAATTAACGAAAACTGTTATAAGCATTTAACAGTTTAGTCGTCATAAAATAGCCACAATCACATAATTCGGCTAATTATTTTAATGTATAATTTACCAATTGTATTTTTTTTTGCGCCCGAAGCAATTAAAGGGCTACCCTATATGTAGGAAGGCGGAAAATGCGTTACGCATACCACGATAGCCGGTCTATCGTGGTATGCGTAACCCTTTAAAAACCGCCTTTGGGAAAAGAGGGCGCAGGCGGCTACGAGCCGCTGAGGGAGTGCCTACGAAGGCAAATAAATTATGAATAGTTTAATTTAGTTTAATTAGAGTTGGCCTGAGCCGCCAGGAGGCAGTTCAGGTCGTTTGATAATTTATTAGGCGGGTCCGAGTGAGAGTTTCTCGGCCTGCGGACTCGATAGCGAGAGGGGGGTGGGGCTGGTAGCTGCCTCACGAATAAAATGGTTGGAGTGCGACTCTAAGGCTTTGAAGAAGTTCTCAGAGAGTTTTTTGAGAAATTGTTGAATTGTAGGGAGCTCTAGGTCCCGATGAAGGTCGGCATTACGGACATACCAAGGTGCGTTCGCAGCTCGACGACAGAAAAGGTTTTGAACTATTTGGAGTTCATTAATAATTTTAGGCCCGCGTAGGACATGACTGGTCGTACAATTGTATATTATATATGCTCTGGGCTTACAAAAACTCGTTCCGGCAGCGAGTGTTGCCCATATGCGGCATAGGACTGCTACGGACTGACAAGAATAGGAGAAACAAGTTGAATTAAAATTCTAAACAATTGTCAACCTGTTCCATCTTGTATTATCATTTAAATTCCCTATACTTACCTCAATCATAGTCATAATCTCGCTGGGCCCATCAGACACTAATTTCAGTTCGACTGTGCAGTACACCCCCCCTGGCTCGTGGACGCAAGGCCCATATGGTTCCAGATGGAACAATGGAGGCATCTTGTCGTACTCAGTGTCTGTACAAAACATAACTTATTTTTACTTATATTCCGTGAAAATAAACTTACTTTAAGACTTCTGAAATTGATAGAGAGAGAGTAAATGTTCGGTATGGAAGAGTTTTAAAAAGTTCTATATATATTTTCAATGTCTTGTATAATTTGATTAATTATATAAACTTCTCTATATTTATTTCGCATTATTTTTATAAATATAAGCCCGATAAAGGCACGGAGCGATTTCTACTCAAGGGAAAAAGAAAAGGAACAATTTTAGTGTTTTAGACAAAAAATTCATAAATTTACTTCCAGAATTCATGATTAAAACTACTTTTACGGATTTTATCGCGTTTATTTTTACTTTTTATTTTTAATTCCCGACGTTTCGGGCGCTTTCCAGCACCCAGGGTCACGGGGGACTGAGATGACTGACGTCCCGATGTCATTGTTAAACCCTTCAGAGTACCTTCAGCTTTTTTAATTATTGTTTATCCGATCTAAGCAGAATTCATGACAACTCTTATTGATTATGAGAATTTGCGTTGCCCAAATCTTTCACAAAATCTTCAAAAAAAGTTTGTGCAGTTTATCAAAAATTGCATAAGATTAATTTTCAGCTAACGTGAAAATAAACATTTTAATCAGTAAGATTTTAAGCATAAATGGCTTTCTATTCGACCCAAACTCTCCTTCTTAACTTAAGGATAACTTCAGTATCTGTATTTTGTTCACGATCGATTCCCTGTAACAAAAAAAGTCTTAAATCCGCATTCCACCATATTAGAGTTGTTTTTCCAATTCGTTTTTTGACGTGCAGCCATACTGCTCTGGAATTCCATGCACGTTTGTATGAAGAAAACTTGTAACAAGAATTCTTTTAAGAGTTATTTGATTCCACTTGATATATCCGATTATTTTATCTCTCTTTTTTGCTTTATAAGCGGTATTTCGTAAATGTATTAAAGTTTATTTATTAGAACATTTTGTATATAAAGACATGCTTATTTTTTACCTTCTTATATTAGAAAAGTAAGTTAAAAGTAAGACCACGTTATTCATCTCACACCGTAACAGTGATCAAACAACTACTGATCCCCTTTTGTCCCCTTTCTTATACCACACCTCGTTGGGTTCGGGAATCAACGCGGTGGGCGTGAAAAAACGTTCTACTTAGAACCTTAACCGTTCTCTCAGAATAAAGTGGTTGACGAGTGAGATTTCGGACCCCAAGGAATGGTCCCGGTCCAGACGTCAATCATGTACTCAGTGGACTGTATATCTTCTTATTTCCCTATTTATAGGGTAGACATTGGTGAAGTAAAACAGCAATTATTCGATCTGCCCCTTGGAAATAAGATACCAAAATTTCACTACTTTCACGTTTACTTTTATTAATTTCATTTTCTTATTTGATTTAAAGCTGAAAACTGTAGCTGGTCCAGAACGAATTAAAATTGAGCAACTTATTAAGGTACTCCCGAACTAAACCGTAAAAACAATTTAAACATTAACATTACATAAAAGCATTCATAAAATATAAAACATAATATCCATATTCCATTAATATTTTCACCTTTGTGTTATAGTATGCTATGTTTAATGCAAGAATCAAAACTTTGAGCAGATATTTAAGCAAAACTTTCAGCAGAATTAAATCTTTTATTTCCTATTGATTTTTGTCATTACTTTGCTGTTTTATTACTAGTATAGAACGTTATTGATATTTCTATAATTTTATTATAATACAAAATTTAACCATATATTTCTTTAAATATACACTTTGAAACTTTTAATAAAAATATTATTTTAGTCATTATTCTTAAGAAACGTTTCGGATTTGCGTTTATCTTTTCTGCTAATTGCCTAAACAAGTAGAAAAACTCAAATTTACACGACCCCTTGGATCCTATAAGAGGAATAGAAAAATAACATTTTTGCACAAATTTTGGCTGTAGATGAGATCTTAACAAACATATCAGTAAGATGAATTGGCCCATTGCCAAACATATAGCCCGCAGAACTGACGATTGATGGCGTTATCGAGTTGTATCCTTGGACCGGTCAACGAAGTGTAGGGCGTCCCCCAATAGATAGAGTGGCTGCTGGTAAGAAATGCAAGAAATCAGATGCAGGGTGCAGGTGGCTCAGGACGTGTTTGGTGCCATTGCTTGGGCTTGGCTCATGTTCAGTAGTGAACTTGTAAAACGTAAAGCACTGTAATAATGAGAAATAAAAGTAAACCAATTTCGGACTCCCGGCCCATCATTAAATTTTAATTGCAATTTTCAAGGGAGAATTACGACATACTCGTACTTTACGGCAAAGAAGTAGTTTGCTCTAGTTGTGGAGTATTTTATGTTTTAAAATTCACAAAGCCTTCTGATATATTAATGTCTTTGTATATTTTGCTTGAGAGGAGAGGGACCTCAAATAAGTAAATAGTAATAACAAAATACCTGTCAAAAATGTATACAACAGTGATGTATTTCAAGATCATTCCATAAACATCACTTTAATAATAAAAATACAGGTTCTGTGGTTCCGGCTGAAAAAAATATCAACAATTGCGTTCTAAGAGCCAGAACACGTTTCGCGCCATAAATAACAACCATCTCACAAAATCTAGAGATAAAACTACGAACATCTGAATCGCAACGTTTTTTGTTTTTAGTTGTTTTTAAGAAGACGTTGCTGTCTATTTCCTGGCCTGTTCACTATATTGTTGTTACTGGCACGAGACGATATAAAGTAGTGTACATTCTTACACCTCCTAACACACCCAATGTAAAATAATAATTAAATAAAAATGAATGATGCATTTTAATGAGTAATATCTAAATTGTGTTACGATACATATTATCTTAAAAAATTATGAAAGACAGAGAATCATTATCATCATCAGCCTGGGGCAGTCTACTGCTGGTCATAGGCCTCTTCTAAGGCGCACCACTTAGCCCGATCTTCGACTTCACGCATCCAGTTACTGCCAGCTGCCTTGCGCAGATCGTCGCTCCATCTAGCCAAGGGGCGTCCCACACTACGTTTACCTGAACGCGGTCTCCACTCTTTTTTTTACTCTTAAAAATGTGACCAGCCCATTGTCACTTCAGCCCGCAAATACGGAAGGCTACGTCGGTGGCCTTGGTTCTCCGGTGGATTTCTTGGTTACGAATCTTATTCACTACAGAAACTTCAAGCATAGCTCGTTCCATCGCCCGCTGGGTGACTTTGAGTTTGTAGAGTAGTCGTACCGTTACCACGTTTCGGCACTATATTTGAGTACTGGCAGGATGCACTGGTCGAAGAATTTCGTCTTCAAGCTTTGCGGTATGGGCGACGAGAAGACCTGACGAAGCTTCCCAAACGCTACCCAGCCTAAATTAATCCGCTTGTCGGCTTCTTTATCGAAGTTTTATTTGAAATTATGTCCGCCCTTTGTATATGTACGACGACATAAACGACAAGAAGTGGGTATATAAGCTCAGAATCCAGAATCTATATACTCGTATTGAAAATGCCACTTCCAGTGAGAAGTCACACCTTTTTTTTAAATAGGATAGGGTGCCTAACGCGCACACAGTTCACCTGATGGCAAGTAGTTGCTGTGGCCAATAGACATCTACATCTATCCTCGATTACGAATCAAAATGCAGATGCGTTGTCACCCATGAGGACTACGATGGAATGCCTCGTTTCTAGTAAAAAAATCTCCGGTCTCTACACTCACCATACGAAACACAGCAGCGTCAAGCTACTATTTCACGCAGGTATTCTGTGAGAGCTTGGTTCTTCCCCGGTCGAGCCGACCCATTCGTACTACAACTATACTACTAATATAACCGCAGCATGGCTCTACAACGTATAATACAAACAAAAAACACCTTACGAAGTGTAGTCTATAGGCTGTGACTTTTTTTTGGAAATTAGGATGACAAACGAACACATAATCCGCCTGATATTAACCGAACTTTTTGACCCATAGTTACCTACATTAAATGACCTATGTGTTTGCATATCTGACACTAAGTTTTTCGGAGTAAAAAGGGTTTCACATATTTTGAATTGATCTCCTCGTCCTCGTAAGGATGCAACACGTTTTGTCCTGTACAATCGAGAGAGAGTCAATTCTTTAGCGATAGTATTCCCATTGAATCAGTAGGGCTACGATGGCTATCCGAGTACAGAACTAGAGCTCGAAACCTATCCAACTGCAGAGAGGTGTAAGACAGGGTGACGTTATTTCCCCGAAACTCTTCACCGCTGCATTGGAAGACGTTTTCAAGCTACTGGACTGGAAAGGATACGGTATTAACATCAACGGCAAGTACATCACTCACCTTCGATTTGCCGACGATATAGTCTTTATGGCAGAATCGCTGGAGGACCTAAGCACTATGCTGAATGACCTCAATGGTGCCTCCCAACGGATAGGTCTTAAGATGAACATGGACAAAACAAAGATCATGATTAATGTCCATGTCACACCTATGCCGGTAGTTGCCGGGAGCACTATGCTCGAAGTTGTTGACGAGTACGTTTACCTGGGACAAATAGTCCGACTAGGTAAGTCCAACTTCGACCGAGAGGTCAATCGACGGATTCAACTCGGCTGGGCAGCGTTCGGGAAATTACGACACATCTTCTCGTCAGGTATACCTCAATCTCTGAAAACTAGATTGTACAACCAGTGCGTGTTGCCAGTGATGACTTACGGATATGAGACGTGGTCCTTCACTGCTGGCCGTATGAGGACGCTCAAGGCGCTCAGCCAGCTATGGAGAGGACTATGCTCGGAGTTTCTCTGCGTGATAGACTCAGAAATGAGGATATCCGCAGTAAAACCAGTGTGACCGACATAGCCCAACGGATTAGTAAACTGAAGTGGCAATGGGCCTGCCATATAGCTCGAAAAACCGATAACCGATGGGGAAGAAAGGTTCTAATTTTTGTATAAGGATGGGCAAGGAGACTGTATCAAATGCCTTTTTTAAATCGAGAAAGACCGTTATACATTTTTTCCCACTATCAAGGCAGTCTGAGATTCGAGTTGTTAGTGCTAAGACAGCATCATCTGTAGACTTTCCTTGTCTAAACCCAAATTGTGAATCAGATAGTATATTGAATTTGTTTAGAAATTTTAAGAGTCGAGTGTTAATTAACTTTTCGATAATTTTAGATATAGATGGTAAAACAGAAATCGGCCGATAGTTATTTATATCATCTTTCTTGCCACCCTTAAAAACCGGCGTCATAATTGAATGTTTAAGAGGTGACGGAAAAACTCCCT
Source organism: Parnassius smintheus behrii (assembly GCA_036936625.1). Lineage (NCBI taxonomy): Eukaryota > Metazoa > Arthropoda > Insecta > Lepidoptera > Papilionidae > Parnassius > Parnassius smintheus. Next base: position 4,570,864 of record JAUPFT010000017.1, read on the forward strand.
CCCTGAAGCAGAGATTTGTCAGGTGACAAATGATAGGCACCACAATATCTCTGGACAGCTTGAGGAACTTTCTGGAGATGTTGTCCCAACCGGGAGCACTTTCCGATTTGAGATCCATAAGTACACAAGCAACTTCTTGGTGGTCAGCTTCCAAAAGGACAAATGATGAACTATGACAATTGTTAAGGTAGCTGTTAGCATTAGAAGATGGGCTGACAAAGGGAATAGAGTTAGCCAGGTTTTTTCCTACACTAGCGAAGATATCATTGACATGATTAACTGAATTTATAGGGGTTTCTTTAACATTAAGTAATTCAGTATTGTACGTTTTATTTGATTTTAAATGAGTAATTTTTTTTATAGTATTCCAAATCAATTTTGAGCTTTTAGTATTTCGAGCCAATTGTTCTCGTTCATTTTTGTGTTTTAGTTTTTTAAGTAAATTGTTGCAATAGTTACGATACCTTTTAAAAGTTATTTTCAAAACTTCGTTGTTGGGGTCTTTACGAAGATTTAATTACATTTTATTTCTATTTTTGATACAGCGCAATAAACCGGGAGTAATCCATGGCTTAATATGTAGCTTTTTTGCGATTATTTTACAGACTATTCACTGATCTGCTTTCCTCCATCGACTCACTGAGTTTCATTATCAATTGTTTTGCAACGAAATTAGGATCATCACAGTATAATAAATCATTTAGATTTTTATATTTTAAATTTTCTACAGCTTTATCAATATTATATTTTATTTTATTGCAATGATTTTCATTTTGTTTTAAGTTTGATAGACATAAAAACACAGTACTATGATCTATAACTGTGGTGTTAAGTATGGCTATAAAAGCCGAAATTTTTCTTTTATCAATTTTTAACATACAATGATCAAGACGGTTATAAATTCTGGTGGGAAGAGTATGTCCGGGTAAGATCCCAAGTGTAGCCAACATGTTTAGATAATAAGACCTATTGTTGCACTCGTATGTAGTTTCATTACTTCTCGGTATGAGGTTGATATTTATATCTCCTAATATTACAATGTTTTTTGTGATCTTGCTATATCCAAGTGATTATAAAGGGAATCAACAAATTTAGTTGCATTTTTATTTGAGGGCGAGCGATATATGCCGAGAATGATGTTATTAACATTTTCAATTTGCAAACAAGATGCATGTTCGAGTTTAATTTCTTTTACATTTACTTTAAGATTCTTTCTAACATAAATCACTACGCCGTCGTTTTGATTGTTGTTATAAGTCGTCGCAGAAGTACTATAATTAGCAATAATAGGTATAGGTTTATTAGGATCCAATCGACATTCTGTCAGAATTAATATGTCGACTTCAAAATTTAAGCCCGTTAATGTAACTTGAAAATCATCAATATTTTTAAAGACACTCCTAATATTCTGCGTTATTAATGTTAAACCATTTATTTTAATTTTATGTTTACTGGGGTTTTGGATATCACACTCTGTTGCGTAAGCAATTTTAGTATCGTCTATTTCATTTAGTGTATTAAGAGAGCAAAACATGTTCAAAGGTATATAAAACACAAATCATTACCTCGTGATTTTCTTTGACAGGTGGATCATAGGGCGGCAAATATATGTTTAATGGAATGAACCATTTCATGATCACATTAAATACATTAGCCAGTACCAAGATCATGATAGTAATTTGCAGAAAATCAGCTCTTACAATTTTTGCATAATTATTAGAGTTATATGACACAAAAAAAGCTCCTCTATAACATAATATGTTTTTATATGTAAATTTGTTATTAAACACAATTAAACTTATGAATAAATTAGGAATATTCTGAAAAGAGATACTAATATAGAAAAAAATAAACAAAGTTGCCAGGCATATAATAACTAGTCAAATGGCATTTAGAAGTTGATGAATTTGCGATTCGTTATTAACCAGCAGAATGGGAGACATCTCATTTTTTCTTAAGTAAACCTTACCGTATGATGTCCAACAGAATTTGTACGATTTCATCTTAACAACACCTCGGGCAAGGAAGTGCAAGCGGGCAGCCTTCGCCGTCAGATGCTCCGAAATAAAGATTGGGGTGTCTTCAGACGTCCGATGTCCAAGATGTTTGGCACATAGTTTAGTTTTATGTTTTATGTTAAATACTTTGCTCATTTTTATAATTTCATTTTTAAGTAAAGCAGATGATGTCTCCACAATTATCGGAGTGTTTTGAGCGGAACTTCTATTCCCCCGGATTCTGTATATATCAGTAATGTTATTTTTGTATAGTTCGCAACCGGTATTTTTAGAGAGGCATACAACCATGTCAATGAGATCCTCTTTTGTTTCCTTTTCTTTCTTTGGTGCATTTTTGATCTCGAAGTTGGCTTTCCTCCTATCTTTTTGCATATCTTCTACTTTGTTCTCCAACATGGTTATGTAGCTTTTATCCTCCTTCACCTGGGCCTCCAAGTGCTCTATTTTCTTTCTAAATTCTTTATTTTGCGCCGTTAAAAACGCTACAGAATTTTCAATGTTGTGATTTGTATGTTGGATTTCCTTTAATATAGCTGTATTTTTCTTAAATTCTTTTTCTTGTGAGGCTATCACACTCGTAATCAATGCCTTCATATCCGCAAATTCTGATGTAAATTCGTCTTCTCTTTTCCTTTTCCCGCGTTGGGAAACGAAATTAGGTGGTGTCAAATCTTGCTGAGAGATTGCATGAACATCAGAGTCCGATAAAGACCTATTCAGTGCCGAATCCATGTTGTATTTCTATGCTCACTAGGTTGCTTTTTAATAGTATGTACTGATATCATTAAACGCCAATGTAGCACTGCACAGTTCTTCGTAGTCGCGTAGTCTACGGCGGCAGTAATCGTAACGTCGTAGCAATTTTACTCGTAGCACAGCTTGTAGAGTAACTTAGGCGCACCGGCCTGATTGAGTCAAAAAATAGCAATTGTCTTCTTCGCACGTGAAGTCTGCGGGGGGCCGAATCGCTAGCAGGAAGCGCCGACACACGTATATTACACAGCAAAACTGAGGTTAATATCCTGGCGGTAACAGTTTATATTCAATTGCACTAATTTAGTTTTTATTTTTAACAGAGCGTGACACGTCCGCTCTCAACAAGGCACGGGATGAAAGAGGAAAATAATAATTGCCTAAACAATAATAAAATAACTACTACTAATTGCCTAAACAAGTTGACAAACTCAAATTTACACGACCCTTTGGATCCTATAAGAGGAATAGAAAAATAACATTTTTGCACAAATTTTGGCTGTAGATGAGATCTTAACAAACATATCAGTAAGATGAATTGGCCCATTGCCAAACATATAGCCCGCAGAACTGACGATTGATGGCGTTATCGAGTTGTATCCTTGGACCGGTCAACGAAGTGTAGGGCGTCCCCCAATAGAGAGAGTGACTGCTGGTAAGAAATGCAAGAAATCAGGTGCAGGGTGCAGGTGGCTCAGGACGTGTTTGGTGCCATTGCTTGGGCTTGGCTCATGTTCAGTAGTGAACTTGTAAAACGTAAAGCACTGTAATAATGAGAAATAAAAGTAAACCAATTTCGGACTCCCGGCCCATCATTAAATTTTAATTGCAATTTTCAAGGGAGAATTACGACATACTCGTACTTTACGGCAAAGAAGTAGTTTGCTCTAGTTGTGGAGTATTTTATGTTTTAAAATTCGCAAAGCCTTCTGATATATTAATGTCTTTGTATATTTTGCTTGAGAGGAGAGGGACCTCAAATAAGTAAATAATAATAACAAAATACCTGTCAAAAATGTATACAACAGTGATGTATTTCAAGATCATTTAATAAACATCACTTTAATAATAAAAATACAGGTTCTGTGGTGCCGGCTGAAAAAATTATCAACAATTGCGTTCTAAGAGCCAGAACACGTTTCGCGCTATAAATAACAACCATCTTACAAAATCTAGAGATAAAACTACGAACATCTGAATCGCAACGTTTTTTGTTTTTAGTTGTTTTTAAGAAGTCGTTGCTGTCTATTTCCTGGCCTGTTCACTATATTGTTGTTACTGGCACGAGACGATATAAAGTAGTGTACATTCTTACACCTCCTAACACACCCAATGTAAAATAATAATTAAATAAAAATGAATGATGCATTTTAATGAGTAATATCTAAATTGTGTTACGATACATATTATCTTAAAAAATGTTGAAAGACAGAGAATCATTATCATCATCAGCCTGGGGCAGTCTACTGCTGGTCATAGGCCTCTTCCAAGGCGCACCACTTAGCCCGATCTTCGACTTCACGCATCCAGTTACTGCCAGCTGCCTTGCGCAGATCGTCGCTCCATCTAGCCAAGGGGCGTCCCACACTACGTTTACCTGAACCCGGTCTCCACTCTTTTTTTTACTCTTAAAAATGTGACAAGCCCATTGTCACTTCAGCCCGCAAATACGGAAGGCTACGTCGGTGGCCTTGGTTCTCCGGTGGATTTCTTGGTTACGAATCTTATTCACTACAGAAACTTCAAGCATAGCTCGTTCCATCGCCCGCTGGGTGACTTTGAGTTTGTAGAGTAGTCGTACCGTTACCACGTTTCGGCACTATATTTGAGTACTGACAGGATGCACTGGTCGAAGAATTTCGTCTTCAAGCTTTGCGGTATGGGCGACGAGAAGACCTGACGAAGCTTCCCAAACGCTACCCAGCCTAAATTAATCCGCTTGTCGGCTTCTTTATCGAAGTTTTATTTGAAATTATGTCCGCCCTTTGTATATGTACGACGACATAAACGACAAGAAGTGGGTATATAAGCTCAGAATCCAGAATCTATATACTCGTATTGAAAATGTCACTTCCATTGAGAAGTCACACCTTTTTTTTAAATAGGATAGGGTGCCTAACGCGCACACAGTTCACCTGATGGCAAGTAGTTGCTGTAGCCAATAGACATCTACATCTATCCTCGATTACGAATCAAAATGCAGATGCGTTGTCACCCATGAGAACTACGATGGAATGCCTCGTTTCTAGTAAAAAGGGTCTCCGGTCTCTACACTCACCATACGAAACACAGCAGCGTCAAGCTACTATTTCACGCAGGTATTCTGTGAGAGCTTGGTCCTTCCCCGGTCGAGCCGACCCATTCGTACTACAACTATACTACTAATATAACCGCAGCATGGCTCTACCACGTATAATACAAACAAAAAACACCTTACGAAGTGTAGTCTATAGGCTGTGACTTTTTTTTGGAAATTAGGATGACAAACGAACACATAATCCGCCTGATGGTAACCGAACTTTTTGACCCATAGTTACCTACATTAAATGACCTATGTGTTTGCATATCTGACACTAAGTTTTTCGGAGTAAAAAGGGTTTCACATATTTTGAATTGATCTCCTCGTCCTCGTAAGGATGCAACACGTTTTGTCCTGTACAATCAAGAGAGAGTCAATTCTTTAGCGATAGTATTCCCATTGAATCAGTAGGGCCACGATGGCTATCCGAGTACAGAACCAGAGCTCGAAACCTATCCAACTGCAGAGAGGTGTAAGACAGGGTGACGTTATTTCCCCGAAACTCTTCACCGCTGCATTGGAAGACGTTTTCAAGCTACTGGACTGGAAAGGATACGGTGTTAACATCAACGGCGAGTACATCACTCACCTTCGATTTGCCGACGATATAGTCTTTATGGCAGAATCGCTGGAGAACCTAAGCACTATGCTGAATGACCTCAATGGTGCCTCCCAACGGATAGGTCTTAAGATGAACATGGACAAAACAAAGATCATGATTAATGTCCATGTCACACCTATGCCGGTAGTTGCCGGGAGCACTATGCTCGAAGTTGTTGACGAGTACGTTTACCTGGGACAAATAGTCCGACTAGGTAAGTCCAACTTCGACCGAGAGGTCAATCGACGGATTCAACTCGGCTGGGCAGCGTTCGGGAAATTACGACACATCTCCTCGTCAGGTATACCTCAATCTCTGAAAACTAGATTGTACAACCAGTGCGTGTTGCCAGTGATGACTTACGGATATGAGACGTGGTCCTTCACTGCTGGCCGTATGAGGACGCTCAAGGCGCTCAGCGAGCTATGGAGAGGGCTATGCTCGGAGTTTCTCTGCGTGATAGACTCAGAAATGAGGATATCCGCAGTAAAACCAGTGTGACCGACATAGCCCAACGGATTAGTAAACTGAAGTGGCAATGGGCCTGCCATATAGCTCGAAAAACCGATAACCGATGGGGAAGAAAGGTTCTCGAGTGGCAGCCTCGTATCGGTAGGCGTACTATAGGGTGCCCCCCACTATATTGAGTGACGACCTGGTAAGATATGCAGGAAGTCGATGGATGCAGGTGGCTCAGGACCGTGCTTTGTGGCATTACTTGGGGGAGGCCTATGTTCAGCAGTGGACTTGTGAAGGGCTGTAATGATGATGATGATGATGATTAACATGGAATTATTATTCTTATATGGCTAAATAATTGAAAACAAAATAATAACGATCATATTTCAAATCATGGAGGCTCCAAGCAACCAGCAGTATCATAACGAATATAGAATTGTGAGGAATGTACGTAGCAGGAAGGGGAAATACGTAAATTAGTATATTATATATAATTTTACTTGACAAAATAAAGGTTTTTTTCCTATTTCTTAAATCGTGAAAGATAATTCATATTACAAGTGATATGATAACATGTTGCAATATTTTTTTTTTACTTTAATAATTACTTACTTTAAAAATAATTTAGTTACTTTATAAGAATTTTACTTTTATTTTTAATTACTAAATACGAAAATTATTTAAAATATGATGAAAAAGAAACGACAGTAAAAGCCTCAATCATTGTTTAAATAAACCCTAATCTTTAACTATGTGATAAGAGCTATCGAAAAATATTATGTTTTAAATATTTAAAAAATATTGCCAACTCAAACCAAAATTTATGAAATAATAATTATAGTTAAAGCTTATGTTTACAAAACAGATCATATCAACACAAATCATCACAGGATATTTACCATTTAATTCATAAATTACGCCGTGGCTCCTTTGAATAATAATTAACGTTATCAAAAGAAAAATATTCATTTTCATTTTATTTATTTTAAAGACACTCAAACAAACGTCCTGGCTACTTGTTCAAAAAATCTGCACACTAGAAAGACTGATCTAAGTATCGAAGGCAGCAGTCGTTATTTAACATTTGAAAATAAATCGCGCGTCTTATCTATACCGAACTAGTTTTAGTAGTATGCACGTAGACTTATATATGCCGCAGTAAACCTCACAGTGGTTGAATATATTATTAATTAAAATGAATGTGACACGGGCGTAAAATTGTTCGTGAAGACAATATCTTGGTTAAAACTGTTTATCATAATGTTAATTATAATTTTTTATCTCAAAAATATCTTGTTGAGAAATAAAATTATAATTAACAATATGACAAACTCGATCGAATATACATTGAATTTTTCTTGAAATTAAACTGTTTATAGTTAAAATTTTTAAAAAATAAGATGCTCTTTAACCTTTAGTCGTAACATGTAAAGAAAATATTCATCCGTTATAAATCGATTTTGATATTTGAGTTCAATCTTTGTGGCTAGGGTATTCATGATTATGAACGTTACGACTTGCACGGGGTTTAACTTTAAACGAAAGTACACAAATATTGTTTATATTTAATTACAGTTATTTAATTATCTTTTAATCACCTTTGAGGACTTAGAAAGAATCTGTTTAAAATTGGAGAGGGTCTCTTGACTTCAATAGAAGTAATGGTGACAAATGGCATCGTCTCATTGACGTCTAATACTACGATCGCCAATCCGCCAAGTTGCTAAGCGTGAAAATTTATGGAAAATCCTTCTTTAAAGGGGAAAAGTCTAACAGCGGAATTTTACGCTGATGACGATGAAGGAAAAATAGAAAATATTAGGTCGGTTTTCAGTCATCAATTCAGAGCCTCGTGCACGTTTCGCAGCGGTCTGTTGTTAATTTTACAGCAAACGGCTGCGTACGTCAGTGTGATTAGTCGCATGACGTAATCGCTCGCTACTTAAGTGGGAAGCGGTTACATAAATAGCAGCCGTTTCGGCTCGTCGCCCACTTAGCGGTCAGCAAATGCAGTCTATTTCACCTGAGGGTCGTGTGCTTTTTCTAGTGTGGTGGTGTTGGGAGTAGGATGCACGCAATTAAGGGAGGGTGAGAGATGATATTCGAATTGGGCAGGATACATCATTTTATTTCCTTACTCGGAAATAAGCTAATTAAGTTCTTTCAACTTCAATTAAGAGCTCTTTTAGTACTAAACGTGGAACTTACTCGTCGTAGAAGGGATTTGCTACGTATTGAGATTTTGGTATTTCCCATGGTAAATGTTCGTACACGATGTCATTAGGTAATATATAATGTGACAGATACAAATAATTTAAGTTCACTAATGAATTAAGGCTTACTAATCCGTTGGGCTATGTCGGTCACTCTGGTTCTACTGCGGACATCCTCATTTCTAAGATAATTACGTAAAGAATCTCCGAGCTCGCTGAGTGACCTTGAGCGTTTTTATACGGCCAGCAGTGGAGGACCACGTCTCAGATCCATAAGTCGTCACTCGCCACATGCACTGGTTGTACAATCTAGTTTTCAGATTTTGAGGTAAACCTGACGAGAAGTTGTGTCGTAATTTTCCGAACGCTGCCCAGCCAAGTTGAATCCGTCGATTGACCTCTCGGCCAATGTTGGACTTACCTAGTCGGACTATTTGTCCCAGTATTAGACTATTTGTTCAAAGTTAAAAAACCGAATACCAATGTGTTTTTAAATAAGCAAGAACTGAGTCCTGTTAAATCTCCTGTTTTTTTTTTTTGGGGTTTCAGTGGGGCCCCCATATATCTAGACTAGCAATCAGACTAAGCTCTGCAGCGTATGCTATAAAAAGATTAGAGATCTCAATAGTGTCGAGACAGCTAGACTAGTTTATTTCAGTTATTTCCATAACATAATGGATTTTGCTATGGGGAAAAGAGGCTAATTTAGAAACTATTTTTGTTTCGCAGAACTGGGCCAGAGAATCACTTGTAATCAATATTGAATAAAAATGATTCAATACCATATAGCTCGAAGAACCAATAATCGTCAAAGAAGAAAGATTCTCGAGAGAAAGCTTCGCACCGGTAGGCAAAGTACATCCAAATGTACAATATCATGTCCATGTTTCACTGATAAAGCGAATAATTATCTTAAAGTGCTATGTCTGACTATTGGTGAAAATGTCCCTGTGTAGTCGACACCAGGTTTTTGTGTAAGACTTTAGCCACCAACCTTGAATGAAAACGCACTTATTGTCACCGACGAATTATAGAAAACAGGAAGAACTTCCCATGATGTCTCCTCCATTGGACCACAAAGTCACTGCGTAGGTATCACATTTAACAATTCAATACTTCTTGCCTTCACAACAAGTCTTGCAAGGCGATTGCTTGTAGTGACTCTGCCATCAAAATTCATTCCTCTGCTGCATTCTTAGTTTTCATCAAGTAATCGCTGTTTAGCTGTCCTAATCTACATTGCCAAGTGTAAACCGAGGTAGTCACTGTTGCAACCAGTCTTTTCTGTCTATTTTATCGATAAACACCATTCATCTAAGAAGGTACATCAACTAATTCTCCGTTCCTATTTGTTTTTATATATTTGAAGTTTGTGAAAATCACTTTGCTGCCTTTTTCAATCAATTTGCTTACTTAGATAAGATGGGTTGCCAAATTTGGAACGTAAAACACATCTTCAATGGTTATGTCGAATTTACTGCTTATGAATGATGTTACTAGCTTAACATCGCCAGCACACGTCGCTGAAACAGTTTCTTGATTCGCTACCGAGATTTATTTTGCACAAAGCTCTTTTATCAGTCATCCAATCTTGGTTAACGGTTAAATGAACGCTAGCATCATTCACAATCAACGTAACACTCTTTTTTTATTAAAACTTCCACTCAAGAATAATTCCAGTAAAAAGGGTCTTATACTTAACTTATGAAACACAGCAGCATTACGCTGCTATTTTACGCTGGTATTCTGTGCGAGCGTTGTCCTGACCCGATCGAGCCGACATTCGCTCTACTATAATATTATTGCTGCAGTGTGGCTCCACTACATAAAGCTATTTTCTTCAAGAGATCTGTGGAAGCGTGGAGCAAATTTTACGAAATTGGACGTCGTAACTAAGCTCGCATTTTTTTGGTTTATCTTTGATAGTCCAATTATTAAATCTATACCTGATAGCTCGCAATCAGTTCACCCATCAAAAATAAATCGTAAACATTTACAATAATTTGGGAAGTATCTAGCGATCTATATATCTATGAATAAAGAGGCTCCTCCAAAAACTCTCAAAAAAACTCTCATTACAACAAACGAGGGCCGAGTGTTAAGTTTAATTTTTTTGGCTTGTGTAATAGTAATTACGCTAAGCCTACTCGAGTATAGGCCATCAATAGGTTACTTTAAACGATAACTCTTTTGTATATATATATATACATATATATATATATATATATATATATATATATATATATATATCCTTTTACGGTAATTGATCTAACGCCACTTCACTCGAGCACTTTGTTGATCCCAAAACGCATGTTGATCCGGCGCCTTTTGTTGATCCAATATGCATCTCTGGTAATTAAAGTGGCTCCGACCGGACCAACATCTACACTCACGAGACTGTTTACTGGCGTTTGCCGAAGTTGATCCGATATACAAATCCACCTTGCGGTTTTTACGGAAAATGATGATCTGATTTAAAGGAACCAATCACACACACAATCAAACACAACAAACGATAGGATTGGCTGAATGCAGCCGCGACGTTGCCGTTTCGTATCTTTGGTGGTATAAGCTACAGATTAAACGGATAACTTAACAACTCGATATCGCCACGACTTGTAACGGAAGTGGTTGAAACGACTAAATTGTCTAAGGTAGTGGAGGTGGAAAAAGCGGAGGCGAAAAACGGAGAGATTGGTGGAGGCGGAGGTGGAGGCAGCGTAGTTTGTGATAAAGGCGGAGGTGACGAAGGTAGTAGCGTAGGCGGAAGCGAATGGAAGTGGAATTTGTGGTGAAGTTGGAGATAGTGGAAATGGGGTGAGCGGAGTCAGAGGTGGATCAACCTGAGTTTGTGGAGGAGGCGGAGAGAATTTTGGCAGTGGGTGGTGACGGCGGCGGAGGGAGCGAAGGACGCGAAGGTAGAGAACGAAGGTTTAGAGTGGGGACAGTGGTATATGTGGAGGCATAGGCAGCGAAGGTAGTGGTGGATGCACTGGAGTGCAGTGCATTGCGGACCGTGTGAGGACAAGTGGGGCTCACGTTAAGGACAGGTGGTTACAGTGACGGACAGTGTGGTTAGTAAGTGGGTATCGTTACTGACCATAAAGATGTTATGACGAGGTTATTCATTTTATCCAATATCAGTTTGGCTACTTATTGGTACTAAGGATAAAGTGAACAGATCTTTTGTTTTATGACTTTTCCAACTCAAAATTTTAATGCAGTTTTAGAAAAATTATAGAACAATAATTGTTCAATTTCAACCCACCAATTAGTCAAAATTAATAACTTTTTACCTATATCCGATACCTCAAGTTCATAATAAGTAAGTATTTTACTTATTTAATAATTTTAAGGTTTAGGTTGATTAATAAAACCAACAAACTTGACATAGTTATATATTAGAGTTAAGTTTGTAATAAAGCAGTCGTATAATTAAAGATCTAGAACAAGTAGCACGTCTCATACTCATTGGCACCTTACCCACATTGCATGGCGATCCTGTTCCCAATTAATGTCGTCTCTCGTCTCCTGGAGTAAGATAATCAAAGACAATTTATTTTCAAGATTTTCGTTTAAAAAATAGCCAAGAACTTCGTGAAATTGCTCTCTATTTTTTCATAAAGTTTCACCGTAATTGATTCAGCCATTTTGAGGATAAGCACAAATAAAGAGACAGACAAAGATTTAAAAAATGGTAATTTATGTCTTATTAACACTCCAAATCCCATATAAGCTTAACAGAAGCCACTTATTTCAATATTAAAGACAGACAATTCAATTGTTTCAATTGTTCCACGTAGTAGAGCCATGCTGCAATTATATTAGTAGTATAGTTGTAGCACGAACAGGTCGGCTATACCGGGGAAGGACTACGCTCTCACAGAATACCAGCGTAAAATAATAGCTTAATGCTGCTGTGTTTCATATGGTGAGTGTAGAGAACCGGGGACCCTTTTTACTGTAAACAAGGTATTCCATCTTAGTCCTCACGGGTGACAACGCATCTGCATTTTGATTCGCAATCGGGGTTAGATGTAGATGTCTATGGGCCACAGCAACCACTTACCATCAGGCGGACTGTGTGCTCGTTTGTCACCCTATCCTATTAAAAAAATGTATTTATATGTATAGACTTGTTCTGTAAACATGGTATATCTGTTCTTTTAAATGGTCAGTGATGACATATGGATCAGATTCGCGGTTTTTTACTTGCCGTATGAGGAAAAGTTATTTGTATTGTCTGAAGCGTGTTCATGCCATGAGCGTTGTTTGGTTGGGCGCTATCCACGCGACAAGAGTTCATAAATACGGAATTGACTAATTTGAACCAAATACAAATTGAAAAGGCATGAATTAATGTCTTTTTATCCTCATTGACCTCTTTCCTTTTTTAATGAGTTCTTACGTAAACTATAATTATTAGGAGTAAAATTTAAATAGCTATCACAATAATTATTAAGCACTGCCAACAATAAAAATATTATTATGCTTCCAAGAGACGCCTAAAAGAAAGTAATACTCACTAGACACTCTTATAAATTAAGTACTATACTAGCAATACGACAAAACAATTTTTTTCTGATCTGATCTGATTCTGATCTGATGGTAAGTGTCTACTGCAGTGCATGGATACCAGAACCCAACTTCAAGCAAAATAGGCTACAGACGAGCTGTCACATGTGAGGATTTACATGGAATTCCTTATCGAAACACAGCAGTACAAGCACTGTTATCCGGTAGCAGAAAAAGGATCTTTCCTTGGGTTGTACGAGTACCTACCTACCCCGACGGTCGCTTAGGCTGACAAGATTCCCAAGGCAGGAAGAATTAGGTAAAGGTGCCAAATATGAGTCAACATTTTCATTTTTGCGTATTTCTCGTATATAATAATCATAATTAGATTCCATTAATGTTTCAAAACTGTATATGATTTAGCAATAAAACTTTCCGTTTTTGTTATATACTAAGTGATGTAACAAAATAATATACTTTTTCTATCCAAGCATGAAGTTATACTAATATGAGATATTTAGGGTTCCTAGTTTGAGATATATCTCATTTGTATTAGTTAATAGTATATAATAATAATATATAATATTTCTCATTTGTACATATTTGTACATATGTCTCATTTTAGGCAACTCCACTTTTGAGCTCATTTAAATAAAAAACACAAATAATTTTTATACTTTTTGACTTTAAATATATGTTACAATAACAATCAGCGTATATTTATATTAAGAATAATAACTCAGCCATTTTTCTGAAATCGTTAACAGAATTTGCATTAGTTGCTGATTTTTCGTAAGCTTTTTCCAAACGTTACACCCAAGCAGCATGCAAACTTTATAGGAGTTGTATTGAACTTCATTTATGTACTAGAGGCTGTATTTTATGGCTGTATAAAAGTTGTATAAACACTTATACAGTTCTTCCAATTAAAAAAACTTGGCACAAATTATACAGATTTATACGTTGTTAGCACTGCTTTATACGTTTTTAGCGCTGTATTGTTGCTGTACAAGCATTAAGGAGGCTGTATAAGAGCTGTATTACAGAAATTGATTTTTTGGTATACAAAGAACCTATTGCACTACGGATATTGTGTTATAAGTAACTTTCAAAGATAAGCGTTCTAAAATGGGTTTTGAACAAAAAAATATTTATATACTTAACTGAACGATGACGGTAAAAAATATATTTAACAATATAAGTATTATGTACTTATGTTATACTCGGATTGGAGTTGAGTTTTGGCGATGGTAATTCGTGAATTGAAAGTGCAAAATTAGATGTACGGTCAACTTGTAATCAAAAAATTGCCACGCTAGCAAAACAACCATATAATAGAAAAACGAAATACTAAATACGGTAACTAAATTTCGATTTTATAGGTTAGAATAAAAAAAAATATGTATTCAATTAGTGGATATGAAGACATATTTGAACACAATGGTCATAAGCTAAACTAAAAATAATGGTATAGGTAGGCTAAAACTATTGTCTGATATTCCTAAAATTATATTTTAAATTTTGTTTTTATGGGTCCTAAAATTATAATATTAATAAGAAGGTGGCACATAGCCAGATGGATTCCTGAACTGAAAAAAATTCCAACCTGGTTCCAGGTACCATATAGTAAACAGCAATGGGTAGATAATACTACGGCAGATCTAGAATATCATAATTCCCGATAGGAGTATACTCTATTACAGTACCTACAACTTCATTGTAGCAACTTACACAGAGTACGAGATAATTAATTTTGACTAAACCGCTTGCACGCGGAAGCGGTGCACCGTAACAATAATACTCCGTTTAATTACCCTTTGGTAACTGGTTTATTATTCGTGTAACGATCGGATGATCATTTAAAACTGTAATAAGTGTTCAATAATATTTTTCATATAAGTTTGAGATTTAACTGTTTTCATAGAATAAGGCTGACAAAAGAGCATACAGTCCACCTGATGGTAAGTGGTTGCTATAACACATAGACATATATTTTATCCTCAATTAAGAATCAAAACTAAGATATAATGGTCTCTGTTTCTGTACACTTATACAAAAAACCGCAGCAGTATTATTTTGACATTAATATTTATTGTTTTTTCTTTTGACAAGATTTCTTTTCTAGTCGGTAATAGATGAATGCTGCTGGCCGTCTCTTGGTTTGCTTACCGTCTGTTAACCTGTTATAATATGATATATGAAGAAGGGGATTTTCTTACACTAAAACAATAGGGTATACTTTCACCCTAAATTATATCACTATCTACAAAATGTTACGGGAGTTGTTGAATATTGCTTCGCTGTAAACATACAAACACGTAGGTCGATTGAATTACGTAGCTGATAGAACAAAAAAAGGAAACCGAAATTACCCCAGTGCGTCCATTTATAATTTTTATCTCGGACGATTTTAACGTTGTTGTAGTGAATAAAATAAATATATATGAATCGTATCCCTTATACTTCTTCGATCAACAATATCAACTATTGGTATTGTTGATCGAAGTAATACTTATAGTATAAGAGTTTCAAGCTTTATTTACTTAAATTCTTAGCAAGAGTTATGAGACTTTATTCTACATAGATAACTTTCAATAACAGACAGACAGAGGTATTTTTCGAACCAGTGGTAAATTACATATAAATGTGACTTTCAATAAATATTATTTATAATATTTATTGAATACTAATTTCTATTATTTTTCTATTTCATTATGTTCAATTTACATAATTATTAGTGCGTCTGTTAATAATCTTGTTACTTCTGAATTGCTCTAATTTTAGAAGTAATATTAACAAAATATATTTATTTCGACAAGAAGAGGTTCATTTTCTATGCCTAGCTATTTCCAATAGAATAGAATAGAATACACAATATAATCATTTTTATTCGATATAGGTTCGGTAAAAAAGTACTGTCCTGGCTAGAACCAGGAAGAAACCCGCAGGACTTTTTTTTAAATATTTTTTTTATACAATATTTGATAGAAATAAGTACGAAAACGTTTAGGAACCGCATAGCAGCGACCACCTCATTCCCGGAGGTTATTATGAATAATGAACTCTATATTAACCCTTACTAAATTTTTTTTATACAAGAGGGGGCAAATGAGCATACGGTTCACCTGATGTTAAGTGACTACCGCGGCTCATGAACAACCGCAACACCAGGGAGTTGCAGGTGCATTGCCGGCCCTTTCGAAAGGAGTAAGCTCTTTTCTTGAAGGTCCCTAAGTCGTATCGGTCCCGGAAAATGGCCGGTGGTAAACTATTCCACAGATAGGTCTTACGCGGAAGAAAACTCTTAGTAAAACGTACGTGCTTATAAAAATATAAAACTTTTTGATAGATAGGTCTTGCATATTTTCTGGGACTTAGTTGGAAAATGTTGAAAAGGAAAAATAGGTGGCACTGTAGTCAATAACAATTTCTATATTTATGAACACAAATAACATATTTTCGCAATATATATAGGCTTAGTGCCAAAAAATATAGTACAAAACCTGGTTCTGCTAAATGGCGTTTCAGTCGAATAGCTAATATATTTACCCACCATCTGTCGGATACTACTCGCCATCCGTCGGAGTACAGCTACTAAGTGGTAGGACTAGTTTTCTGCACAGGAGTTCATCTTGGCAGGTACCACGCTTCGATCTATTTCTGCCGCCAAATAAGCAGTGTGAGCAATGCTATGTTCCGGTCTGAACGGTATAGAGAGCCAGTTTAATAAATGCTGTGACGCATCCATCTTAGTCCTCAGAGGTGCCAACGCGTATTGTAGAGTTCTTTATTTGGAATGGGTTGCAGGAAATAGCCGCTCACCATCAGGTGAACTGTAAGTTTGTTTAGTCACTTGAATTTTATAACAAAAAGGCAAAACAAAGCCTGCAACTAGTATATGTATATAATTTATATGTATTAACTTTTAGCATTTATTCTGCAAATACGACAGAGTAAGTTGTTATTGTGTTTGTAACTGGGCAAAATTTCAACAATATCGACAACATAAGCCAATCCTTACTTAATGTGTACACAATTAAATATTAGTATTCAAGCAATTAATTGATTTCTATTCGATAGTTTAAAAAAATAGAAATAATCAATTGTTTCTTAAATTTACGCGAGTACTAATACTACTACACAAGAAATCAAATTAAAAATATCAATAAAACCAGCGTAAAAGAACATGTCGCTAATGTGAAGCACCGACGCTTCTGCAGTGCCGACAACATGTTCAGGATCGTTGAACATCCTATCGCATTGGATAGATCACAAATACTTGAAAAAGAATACCAATTTCTACCAAGCATACCATAGCTACCTATTTAAATTAAAAGTCATCCTAGTTTCAATACAGACGATGGCTGGGTGCTACAAGCTACGTGTGTATATTATAATTGTAGCACGAATGGGTCGGCTCTACCGGGGAAGGACCACGTTCTCACAGAACACCAGCGCAGAATAACAGCTTAATACTGCTTTGTTTCGTATGGTGAGTGTAAAGAACCGGAGACCCTTTTTTACTGAAAACGAAGAATTCTATCTTAGTCCTCAGGGGTGACAACGCATTTGCGTTTTGATTCTTAATCGAGGATAAATATAGATGTCTATGGGTCACAGCGTCCACTTACCATCAGGTGGACTGTGTGCTCGTTTGTCACCCTTATTCTATAGAAAAAAAAACAATTCCATAATTAATAAAATAAATTCGAGCCCAAGCATACTACTGCAAGGCTTCAAGATACTCTAAGTTGAAGGTAGCCTTCGTTAACTATAACATCAGGACGTCAAACACCTGCGGCCACCACGGCTGCTTTAGAGTGCCCGAAACGTCGGTAATTAAACAAGTTAAAATTAAACGTGATAAAATACATAAAATAAGTTTTATTTCAATAAAAAGAACGCCTTATAGTGATAACTTAAGAAAGTGCACAACCCCATATTTTTTTATAGAATAGGGGGCAAACGAGCATGCGGCTCACCTGATGTTAAGTGACTACCGCCGCCCGTGATCAACCGCAACACCAGAGGAATTGCAGGTGCGTTGCAAGCCCTTTAGAAAGGAGTAAGCTCTTTTCTTGAAGGTCCCCAGGTCGTATCGGTCCGGAAAAATCGCCGGTGGTAACCTATTCCACAGAGAGGTTGTACGAGGAAGAAAACTCCTTTTGAAACGTACAGTGGTGGACCGCCAAGCATGCAGATGGTATGGATGGTATCGGAACGTTTGCCACGTAGTGCGTTCACGAAATTTGGTGGCTGGCATTAATCCGAACAATTCCTCAGAGCACTCCCCATGGTATATGTGATAGAAAATGCAAAGAGATGCAACATCTCTTCGCAGCACCAGTGAATCGAGCCGATCGGAAAGCACTCGGTCGTCGACGATTCGAGCCGCTCTACGCTGGATGCAGTCCAGTGGAAGGAGCTGGTACTAGGGAGCCCTAGCCCAGAGATGGGGACAGTATTCCATGTGCGGCCGAACCTGCGTCTTGTAAAGTTAAAGGCGGTGTGCCGGCATGAAATACTGTCCCGCTCTGTTGAGCACGCCAAGCTTTTTAGAGGCCAATTTGGCCTTCTCTTCCAAGTGACCACGAAACTGCACGTCACTCGATATGTCAACGCCGAGGATTCCGATACTGGCTGAGGCAACAAGGGGAGTATCTTGAAACTGAGGAGGTACGACAGAGGGGTTCTTTTTAGCGGTTAACGCGCAAACTTGTGTCTTCTGAGGGTTAAACTGGACTAGATTTAGTCGCCCCCAATCCGAGACTTTGTTCAGCAAAGGCTCGATTTCAGACACAAGTTTGTCCCAGTACTCGGAGACGTTTTCCCGAGAAATATTGGCACGGCCGGTGTACAGAGCATCACCAGTGCTGTCATCCGCATAGCAATGAATGTTACGGGTTTGCAACATGTCATATATTATCCCGTGGCTATCGTAAGAAGCAACACCGGGAAATGAAAGAGATGGGTAGCAGCATCTTCCCGATAACAATCCAAAATATTAAGAAATGGCTGCCTGCCATGCATGGGCGTTATGGCAAAAATGCCCTAATATGTCATATATAGTAATACCCTTATGATGCCGTGAGGCGCAAGCGATCTGGTTTTTAGTTACTATTGCAGGCTAATAAAATCTACTTCTAATCATAGGCCTATAGATAGGCTCATAGGGTGGATGTTTGCAATAGTTGCCACGCTTGGCAAATAAAAAAACTGTAGTCAAAACCACAGATTTTTGGTTTTTATTGGTTATTAGGAGGACGCTGCTGCCCATCTCCTGATTTGTATCATGATGTTGCCTTTTACGACACGCACGGGATGGCAGGGGGTATTCCTACACCGCCACTACCCGACAATAAACATACAGTGTTACATGCAAATGTAGACTCCCAGAAGCAATTTATAATTCTCGCTTGCGTTATCTTGAACCTGGCCGAAAAAACAAAAATTATGAAAGGCGTCCAAAACTAAAGTTATGTAAGTCATATTTTGCTAACATTTTCATAGCTTTACAACTTTATGTTCTTTTTATAAAATCTTGACTGGCAAACAAGCACTTTATTTTACTTGAATTAGAAATATTTGCTATGTCATTCTCAATCAGGTGAAATATCTCCTATTTCATTTTAAATTAGGTATTGTCACCTTCGGAAAATAAGAATAAATTTGCGCTACCAGTAAAAAGTTTCCCTTTCTAGTTTCTCACTACACGAATAAGTAAACTGTTATTAAACACCACTATAAATAAACAATGCAAAATTTATCTTTAATCATCAATAATATGTCAATCATAATAAA
Organism: Parnassius smintheus behrii; assembly: GCA_036936625.1. NCBI lineage: Eukaryota > Metazoa > Arthropoda > Insecta > Lepidoptera > Papilionidae > Parnassius > Parnassius smintheus. The sequence continues at coordinate 4,590,523 of JAUPFT010000017.1, forward strand.
TGTCAATCATCTGTGGGCTGAGATATAAAATGGGTTTGCAACATAATTTTTAATTTATTTATTGTATATAATTAAAATCCAGCAATATAAAAAAAAACAATAAACTATGCCAGAACCGTTTCATATTAAAATAATAATATTAACATATTCTTCCTCCCTACTATCATTCTCACTTGAATTATTTTCACTTTCAGTGCAGCTTGATAAGTCAATATCATCTTGTAATTTAATTATCATTTGATCCATCGACAATTGACTATCCGCATGTCAAGCGTGACAGCCATAGTTAATATCTCCCCTAAACGGAACAATAATGTTTAGTAGCAAAATTTAAAATTTAAAAGTACACTTCATCAACTCATGGCTGCCATAAGAAGCAGCAGCTGACTCCTGCTGCTGCTCCTGAGCTGATTCCTGGTGAATAAAAATAATAAAAAACTATAATTATTTTATTTAATGAAGGAATGCAGAGCCGATATATTTTTTATTTGATTCATTTAGACGTACAAACAACAGAACAAAGGTATTTATAAAGGTCACATATTATAACGTTTAAAATGTTAATTTAACACCTTATATCATAATATATTACTGTGTACATTAGGTAACGGGTTAAAGAGAAAATAGATACTGTCACACAAAACAACGATTAAACAATACAAAATAATATTGCATAAATTTCACATATATTATTTCCTAATATTTGTAAATTATTCTTAACTAGAAACCCGCCCAGTTTCACCTTGATAGGACCTATTAATGTGGCGCTATTTAAATTTAGGATAATCAAATACCATTAATTTCATTAATTTTACCTTTTTTATTTTAAAAAATCGAAATCTCCAGTTTTCACATAAAATATAGCCTCAATCACTCCTGGAATTGCTCTCTATTTGTTTGTGAAGTTTCGTTAGAGTCGATTCATACACTATGATAAATAGTCCTGACAGACAGACAGACAGGTAGACAGACAAACAAAAAGACAGAGAGACAAATAAAATTTATAAAATTGTTATTCACGTAATAATGGCGTGCAAATAACTCTCTAAGCTCAATATGAGGCATTTTTTTAAGGTGAAGCCGGGCGGGTTGCTAATTAAAAATAAATTACAAATATTACAAAATTAATGTAAATTTTGTGCAATACTATTTTATATTTGTTAGTAGTTGTTTTGTATTACAGTATCTCTTTTCTATTTAACTCGTTACCTATTGTACAGTTATGATTGTTGCGGAGCGCCTCCGACTGTGCTACTAGCAATGTTCCATCACGGAATGTGTTGCGTCATGACAAATCGTAGTGTATTATATATTTTTTCCTTCGATATGATTTAGGTTTAGTATTAACATTAACTTCATTGTAACTGTAGAGCGTCAACCGAATTACAAGTTTTTAAAAGTTCGAAATTGTGCACATCATTTCTCATCTGAGCTACCTTTCTTCATCAATAATATAAGGTGTTTAATTAACATTTAAACTACTATATTATGTGATTTTTATAAATACCTTTGTTCTGTTGTTTGTATGTCTTAAATCTTAATAAATCGAACAATAATATATATCGGCTCTGCATTTCTCAATAAAATAAAATAATTACAGTATTTTATCATTTTCATTTATCAGGAAGATGCTGTTGTGTATCGCACGATTTTTGTCCTCTGTCGCCTTTTCCGGCACTCATGAGTTTATAAAGCGTTCTGGGTTCTCCTCCGCTGCTACTACGTGGCGATTCGAATAACACCAAGATTATTTCATTAAGTTAGATAAAAATTAATTTATTTTATTTTGTTTTTATACGCACATGAATATAACTAGGAGTATTATAATTTTCAGCAAGCTTATACTTATTTCAGCCGTTAGCATTAGCGTCACAACCATCTAAATTTGACTGCTGAACATAAGTTTTTCCGTTTAGGGGAGATATTAACTACGGCTGTCAAGTTTCATATGCGAGGATATGGAATTGTTATTAGCAGACGCTGCTGCCCATCGACTGGTTATGTTTGCCTCAAGTGCTGCTCATGACACCCACGGGGCGATATATTGTAGTGGATACTAGTGCACCGCTCTACGCAGTTCACTTGCTTAGTGCAAATATGTGTTAAACATCCACTTGACCGCATCCAGCGCAGAGCGGCTCTAATCGTCGACGACCGAGTGCTTTCCGATCGGCTCGATTCACTGGCGCTGCGAAGAGATGTTGCATCTCTTTGCGTATTTTATCGCATCTATCACGGGGAGTGCTCTGAGGAATTGTTCGGATTAATCCCAGCCGCCAAATTTCGTGAACGCACTACACGGCAAACGTCCCGATACCATCCACACCATCTGGATGCTTGGCGGTCCACCACTGTAGGTTTCACAAGGAGTTTTCTTCCACGTACAACCTCTCTGTGGAATAGTTTACCACCGGCGATTTTTCCGGACCGATACGACCTGGGGACCTTCAAGAAAAGAGCTTACTCCTTTCTAAAAGGCCGGCAACGCACCTGCAATGCCCCAGGTGTTGCGGTTGATCATGGGCGGCGGTAGTCACTTAACATCAGGTGAGCCGCATGCTCGTTTGCCCCCTCTTCTATAAAAAAAAAAAAAAATATCATATAGGACGGTCGAAATAGTTGAAGCAACGATATCGCTGTATCATCTCGCAACTCACTTTACTAAATTAGGGTATACCATTCAATTAGTAACATAGAAAAGGTGTCAATGAAGGAGACGTGTGGTTGGTACTAAAGCTTTAATTAGACTGCCTCATTATTCTACCTTAACACTAAAATATATTAACGTACGTATACTAATATTATGTGAACGGCTGGTCTAGCTACCAGCCAGGCAGACGTTGTTCAGCTCTTATATATTATATATAATATTCTCTTAATCTTCATAATCTTTTACATTTCAATATTTTATTTTATTCTTTTTTTCATATATTTACTTCATTCTTAGTTAATCGTTACTTATTTATTTTCCAATTTTATCCATAACTAGTACTTTAGCTATTCATTACACATGTATGTCATTTCTTTCACGTACACGGCTCGCGTATAATATACAACATGATCAAAAAACTTACCAATATCATTTAATTCACTTCTTTACATTTCAGCTCATGTAATTCATTATTTAATTGTACCATAACTTTCACGTACACGGCTAGCATGTACGCTAGCCACATAATCAAGATAATGGAAAATATTCCTATATAATTCGTAATAAATTATCATTTCCCTCATTAAAATACATTAAAACTTATTCCGCATTTAATCGTGTCCGAACAACCTTAAAAAATTAATCGGCTATTAGGTTTTTCAAACTCTCAGCTGATCAGGGCTGATTGTATGTGGATATACTAACCTCCGATAATTTTCTTTATCTTACTCTCGCAACTATACATTAACAATATTTTCATTTATAATTATGTATTCCGTAACTTAACCACACATTTAATCACATCTTTTACTTTATATCATAAAATAATCTCGTATAATATTTAGTTACAGTGTCAGTCAGGGATTGAGGTTCACAATATGGGAACAACAAACTTTAAATCAATTAGTTGTGTAAAACATTTTATATGTAGTGAGTTTCAAAATCGTATTATCCGAAGAAAATACTTTCATAATCTACTCAAATTAGTACTGTTTTCCAAGAATATAATAAATTATAATAGTTAAAAGCTTATGATTTAAATATTCAAACAATATAAAACCGAAAATAAATTATTACATTTCACATTAAGATAAACAGAACAAAGAAGTCAATGTTAAGCAACGTAATCATTATAATTAATATAGCAACACACAGATCAAGATACAAATTGTAATCCTAACACCGCAAATATTTGAAGATAAATTTATTTTAAATTCCAAAGTACGTATAAGGCATCGTTTGTAATTACATCGGACTAGGATGACACCGTGTTATTCACGCCTAATTTCAGGATAACTTTTACAATATTTTATAATATGAATACAAGAAAAATGTACCTTAAAAGGATAGTTTTAAACATTTCCTTAATTTACACCGAAGTTTAGAAATAGTTACATTGTTAATATTTATGTTACTTTTACATACATCACAAAATGACTTCACTGACACAATGACTTCACACAATGATTGAATAATTTATTTAAACATTATAAAGAACAATTTTTAATATTTTAGGTAGGTTATTATATGAATTAATGATTTAATGCCTTTATAAAAGAAAAAAAAACAATAATAGCAAATCGGTTATAACTCTTTTCAAGATTGTGTACATTTAAATAAAATTTACTACATAAAAACACACACGAATTGTATCATCAGTGATATGTTAACTACAAAATGTGAAAAAGTAATTAATGATAAGCAATTGTAAATGTAAATACGTAAAAATGTAATCTTCATATTATTTCATTCATGTTTTGCAGGACACAGTAATAAAAATAACATTAAACTATAACTGAATCAAATTGAATATAAAATCAAGTGCTAGATTATTGATTAATTTATAATTATTGGGTGCGTTTGGCAGAAAAAAGCGCTAGCAAGCGCTTGTAAGCAAAATAGCGATCGTAAGCGGTAAGCGCTGTCAAATCATAAGTAGCTATTTTCCTCTAGGACACGAAGTTAGTTTGAACCTAACTTAATTTAAATATATGTTCGTAGAGTATTCATATTAAAAACTTACCAATCATAAATTTTAATAACATGTATATGTCTATTCATTTCATTATATTACTTAAAACTAATATTGCACAAAACAACTTATAAACTCTACTTCAAAAAAAAACAAATTAAGTAAGCAAAATGGCGGATTGTGTCAGCGCTACTGAAGTTAGCAAACGCGTCCTGGCCGAAAACTGTTTAGTTTCGCCATTTTGCTTACAAGCGCTTGCTAGCGCTTTTTTCTGCCAAACGCACCGATTGCATTATGCTTATTTTTTCAGTAATATAAATATTAAAAAAAAAACAATTAAATCGTGAATTATCTGATAAATACTTTCAATTTGACCATATTTTAAATACAGAAAATTTTATGCATAACTTTTTTTAAAAGCAAAAACAACATAAAAAAATCTCAAATTATTAAAGTTTTAAATGGAATTGAAAATCACACAGGTGCGAATTTACCTCTCAAATTCTTCTTTATTCTTTTCGGCTTAATTTTCGCATCCTTCTGGGTGATGCCCGCTAGAATACCACTACTTCTTTCCCTTTTCAATCGTGGAACGAATATCTAACATGTTATTGATATTTGGTTTGTGATTGCGTGTCCGATGGGCTTTCCACCTGTCACTTGTTTCACAAATTTCCATTTATACCTATATTTTGGGCTAAGCGTGGCCCGAGTGCCTTGACGTAATGTATCTAGTATCTAATGTCCTCCAGACCGAATTTCAGTTACGGCGGCTTATTTATTATTGTCAAATCCGGTATTGCATCCATTCAGTGTATAATTTTTTTATCTTCATTATTTAATTAAGTATTTTTTTTTCCACCTTTTAACTTGACTCGGCAGTACGCATGCATTGTTGCAGTGCACCGCCTGGCAGGGTCGCCATGTGAGATAGGAAAGGTGTCAGTGTCAAACACACATATATGTATATATATATATATATATATATATATATATATATATATATATATATATATATATATATACGTATATATGTGTGTTAAGTACAATCTTGACGACACATAAACTTACCGGCAAAGAAGATATCGTCATTTTTCGTCAAGTTTCCTCAGTTTCATGAGCGCATTTTTTACATTACTAATCCATTGGGCTATGTCGGTCAATCTGGTTATACTGCGGATATCCTCATTTATAAGTTTATCACGCAGAGAAACCCCGAGAATAGCCCTCTTCATAGCTTGCTGTGTGACCTTGAGCGTCCTCTTACGGCCAGCAGTGAAGAACCACGTCTCAGATCTATAAGTCATCACTGGCCACACGCACTAATTGTACAATCTAGTTTTCAGGTTCTGTGGTATACTTGATGAGAAGATGTGTCGTAATTTCACGAACGCTGCCCAGCTGAGTTGAATCCGAAGATTGATCTCTCGGTTGAAGTTGGACTTACCTAGTCGGACTACTTGTCCCAGGTAAACATATTCAAAACAAATTAGAAGAAAATGTAACAAGCATTCAATTCAAATCATTCAACGTAGCAACAAAACAAAATATTACCATTTTGACATTTGTGTTGATTTGTCGCACTATGTGTAGCATAAAGAAGCTAGTCAGCTGCCTACTTTAACGATGCCTTCATTATGTTGATTACATATTGTTTTTCGACTCTCGAGTGTTCAAATGAAACTAGTTTTAATGGATATTATTGCGTGTATTAACTTATTTCATATTCTCAACGTTTTGAGTACATCAGAACACCCAGATTCACGGTAGAGGGAGGGCAGTAAGCTGTTAAGGCAGTAACAGGTCCCAATATCATATTGACCCACGGCTACTCTCTGATTAAAATAATTACTTTTGTTCCGATCTACGCAGAATAAGCTTATGGTATCCTGAAGTCTTGCAGTTGTATGCTTGGGTTGGAATTTAATTTTATTATTAAACATATGGCAGCACCCAGCCGTCTTATTTATTGAAATTAGGATCTTTATTTTTTATTTCAACAGCCTCGCGAATCATCCTTGAAAGGAATCGGTGCTCTTTAGCGAGGATTTGTGGTCTACTAAAGCTGATATAGTGACGGGAGCGATCCTGTACATGTTCACAGACTGCAGACTTCCCGAAGCGTTGACCACGGGTGCTGTAAAGTACTAGATACGTCGAGAATATAAAATAAGTTAATATACGCGATAAATCCTTTAGAACTAGTCTCATTTGAAAGTGCAGTATTTGCATAAACTTAGGATATTACTTTCAAAAGTGTTGTTTGTGTTTAAGATTTCTACACCGTGTGCATTCTAGCGCACTCTGAGAAATCATAGTAATGTTTGTGGATACGGATGTAAATATATTTAAATAAGTACTCTTGTAATTAAGTTATTATATAAGTTGTAATAATATTTAAATAAGTGTTCTTGTAATTTATGTAGAATAAAAATACTACATTATATTCTCTTTTATTTTAATTTATTCTAAATATTGAGAAAGTAGTATTTGTACACGTCAGAGACACACATCGCAGCTACTTACTCAGGCTTACTGAGCCACAAATGATTACTTCCATTCGTATCAGTGAGGCACAACAACTTTTTCTATAATTTTCCTTTGCCTTTTATTTCGGTTTACATTCCAATTATAGTTAATTTTTTTCCTCAGATCATATAAACAACAGGAGATATGCTCAGTAGTTGAAAATGTATCGGAACCCGGTGTCTCCAGTTGGCCCCTACCACGCGCCAACAACTACATATGCACAGCAATAGATACACAATCGCGCACACACTCGCATTTTATAAATCAAAACATACTACACAACCAATTATAAACCTTATCTCATCATACGCAGCGTGCATTTACCATGCACCGTACAAAACTTATTCACACAAAAACATCTGTCGCTATCATTCACTCACAAATGCCGGCAGCGGCTGCTTCACGAAACTATCGTGTGAGTGAGAGTATCAGTAAAACACTTATCCATTGCGCTATTAGACCAGCTGATTCACAGGTCGATTTGTACTAAGCAAGCAATGGTTTTTGTTCCTAAAGAAAACATTTGATTTGGTTTTTCATCGTGTTTCTAGTACCACGAAGTAATGTTTTAATAAATTGAATAAAAAAAACATTAATATTTTAGTACTTACGTGTGAAATGAGATGCCATCTTTCATGTAATTCACAATACAGCTGTTATTTTTGCAAACAATCACTGAACAACGCGGCATTTTGTCAAAAATCACGAGCAGTGAAGACGTCACAAGTTTACATTCGACTAATTACCGAAACTGGCATCAGGCCGCTTTGCGGCCAGATGCGTTCACAAGTGCCACGCCTCCTTGCCATATCTCCTGTTGTTTATATGATCTGAGATTTTTTCCATTTCCATTATCTTCTTTTTATTTTCCGCTTCTATCCTCTTCCTTTACTGATCACCACACACCACACCACAGCCCACCAAAGTCCACTTTTGAACGTAGGACTCACCAGAGATTGCAGTTTTTTGTTACTATATATTAGTAGAAATTTGGTGTTGCCCATCTCCTGTTTTGTTACTCTTGTTTACTCTTAAGAAAGGGGAATGAAAGTGAACGCAAGTAAGACGAAAGTGATGGTTTTTGAAAGAGAAGAAAACAAAACGGTATGTGAAATAAGAATAGAAGGAGTGTTAATTGAGCAAGTGGATGAGTTTGTGTATTTGGGATGTGTATTTAGCAGGAATAGTAGATATGATAAGGATATAGAACGACGAGTAAATGCAGGGAATAGAGTGAATGGGGCACTACACTCTATTATGAAGAACCAGAACATGTCAAAAAAGGCACGTATGGTAATTCATAATGCTGTGTTAGTCCCTACTTTAATGTATGGTAGTGAAAGCTGGGTGTGGCAGAAGAAGCACGAAAGTAGAATAAATGCTGTAGAAATGCGGTCTTTAAGGAGTATGCTAGGGTTGAATCTGAATGCGTAGGATGAGAAATTGCGTGATAAGAGATAAATGTGGTATGCAAGATGATGTTGTGGCCAGGATTAAGAAAGGAATGCTTCGGTGGTTTGGTCATGTAGAAGGAATGAATGAGGAAAGAGTGACAAAGCAAATTTATATGGCAGATGTGAACGGCAGAGTCGGGAAGGGACGCCCTAGAAAAAAGTTTATCGACCAAATTGGCGATATTTTGAAAATGGGCCATGTTAGAAGTACCCTTAACCGACGAGCATGTATGCGTAGATATATGGATGTAAAGGAGGCGAGAGAGGTATATCAGGATCGTGCCAAATGGAAGTCCTTCCTTCTTCCTTAACCGATTAATTGGCTAATCGCCCAATTGGCCAAATTACTAATCGGTCCAACTCCAATTATTTTAGGATTATAGTGCCCAATTGTTGCGCAAACACAGGTGTACTCTTTATTCTCTCCCTTTCATCCCGATAAAGAGGCGATCTGACATGACCAGAGAGAGATCAGGAATAGTAATAACGATTTTAAGAGGCACGAGGGTAAAACATTGCAACGTCCTAACTCCGGGCTGTCCAACCCACCAACAACACTTTCATATATACACATTTCATCATAAACCTAACACAAACGCGTATAATTTATATTTAATTCAACACGCTCATTTGTGAGCGGCTACATGAGTAACGAATTCGGGTAATGTTTCCGGACCGCTCTAATTTTACATCAAGTCTTTCACACGTAACATTATTATTTTGGAAAAAAAAATATGTGAAATATTCCACCTGGTTTTATTTCATTTATTTTGACAATTCTGCCATAAAGAGTAAGTAGACAATAAAAAAAGTAAATAGAAGTGAGGATAGAACTCGAAACCCCACTCGTCTGAGCAGCATAAAGTTCGACGGAGTTAAAATACAATTCGTTATCTTTTTTCGTGATTCTATTATATATTTGTGACGCTGACTAGTGCTACATCGTGATATGCTGTATTGCTCTTGGTTACTTTATCAATTGGCGATTTTTCAATCCTCAGATATAACTCATCCATCAAATAAATTATACATGCCTAAAGTCTGTTTGGCGAGAGTTTATATATATTATGAAAACGTCTCGCAATAGCGACTGTCGCTTAAGTATAGCTGTTCGCTTACATACATTCACCTTTTTGTAGCACCGCCTCGGCACGTGCGGCACCTTGTCAAATGCACCGCTGCGACATAAAAAGTCACCGCGTATGATGGCACACCACAGGAAAATTTTGCATTTTGAAACGAAACGCCGTAGTGAAAAGTTGTTTTCAACTGACTTCAAGAAAGGAGAAGGTTCTCAATTCGACTGGATTTTTTATTTGTGTTACCTCAGAACTTATTTCTAGGTAAACCGAAGATATTCTTTTTTTACTTTAAAGCTGGTGCTTCTCATGTAGTTTCATATAAATTTGATCAAGATATGATCTGTAGTTTTTGAGTTATCATTAATAATGCGTATTTAATTGATTTCTACTCATTGATGATGTTTTCATTTTCTTCGTATTGAAATTAGTTGTACATTTTTTTAATTTTTTCACTTGTTTTTAACTCTGCTACGTACCTATACAGAAAATGTTTTGAGGAGAGTGAAGCATCTAAAAATTTTTTTTGAACATAAATACTATTTTATGATAATATGGATTCGGAACGTGATGAATTTTAATGCCTTATGATAAATACAGGAGACAATACCATATAGGTGAACACCAGCGTGAAATAGCAGATCAACGCTGCTGTGTTTCATATGGTGAATATAGAGAACCGGAGACCCATTTTACTCGAAACGAGGCATTCCATTTTAGTCCTCACGGGTGACAACACATCTCCATTTTGATTCGTAATCGAGGATAGATGCAGATGTCTATGGGTCACTGCAACCACTTACCATTAAGTGGACTGTGTGCTTGGTTGTCAACCTTATCATGTAAAAAACTGTCTTTGCTTGTGCATATTGTGTACATGTGTATATTCATAGTTTTATATTTTATTACTATAACCACAAGAATAAAAAAGTATTTTAAATTAGTATCCAACTTTATTAATAGAATTTAAAATATTTATTTAACGAACAAAGCAAAAAATAATAAAATAAAAGCAAAATAATAAGTGCGCCTCCGGGTGTACAGACACTATCTTAAAGGGTGTTGCTTATTTCCAAAGGGACAGAATTTTGTGGCACGAGGCTCGTGATTGTTGTCAAGCGCGGGGGCGGGAGGGCGAGCCGACAAGGCGGTCTTTTTTGTTATCTATCGGCTAAAGTAATTAGAGGTACAAAAATTTAAGGTACTTTTTTTCGTTATTATCGGTCAGTGACTGACTACAAGCCCTAGACAATAAATCCCACTACTAAAGAACAACAAAAGCCCGAATTGGCTTTTGTTGTTCTTTAGTAGTGGGATTTATCTTGGCATTAAAGACTTCCAGATTATAATACTTACTGACATTTGAAAAAAACCGGCCAAGAGCGTGTCGGGCCACGCTCCGTGTAGGGTTCCGTAGCTTCCCGTCTGTCACAGTAAGTGTTCCCAATTATAAGTTTAAAGGTGGGTATCCATTATGTTCGCGCTCCAGCAGCGCTCCGCGCTCCTGCAACTGCTCCCGGTAGTGGGTACTGTTGTTTCCATCTAAGTTCAAAATGATTTTCCTAGGAAGTCCTTATAAAGTTCTACTTTTCAGAATTTTTTCATATTTTCTAAACTTATGGTTCAAAAGTTAGAGCCTCAGGGTCTCAGAGGACACATTGTTTTTTACTTTTGGAGCGATTTTTTCCGAAATTATTGACATCATCAAAAAGTGATTTTAGTAACCCCCTATTCATTTTTAAATACCTTTCCAACAATATATCACACGTTAGGGTTGAAGTTAAAAAAATCACTTCCCACTTTACATATAGGGGAGCTACCCTAATAAAACATTTTCTTCAAATTTTTATTTTACCACTTTGTCGGCGTGATTGATACACATATTGGTACTAAATTTCACAGAGCTAACGGTCACAGAGATTAAGCGAGGACGGAGAGACGGACAGACAGACATGGCGAAACTATAAGGGTTCCTAGTTGACTACGGAACCCTAAAAAAGTGAGGCCAAACTCAAATCGAACTTACACTGAAACAAGCGTTCCACTACTTCATTGCACCGTGCTACGCTACGATGCTAGGCGCTACACAGCGATTGCGAGATTACGGGCAATTCCAGCCTATATCAATCGATCGTGGTCGTCCACCGCGGCGCACAGTACGTGAGCAGGAAGCCATACTGCAGTTTTTTTGAAGAAAATCCAGCAGCGAGCACTTATGAAGCAGCCCGACAGTTCAATGTGTCACAATATTACGCATGGAGTGTCATACACAATGAAGGGAAGTACCCCTTTCACCTGCACCGTGTTCATGAACTCAGCGAAGCTGACAAACCTGCGCGAGTTACGTTTTGTAATTGGTTACTAGCTGCTGAACGAGCTAACATTTTATGAACTGATGAAGCAACATTTGGCAGAATAGGGCTATTTAATACGCACAATGAACACTTGTGGTGCTATGAAAATCCACATGAACCAAGATCACATAGCTTTCAACACCGGTTTAGTGTCAATGTGTGGGCAGGCCTTATTAATACAACGTTACTGGGCCCTGTTTTCATAGAAAGATTAAATGGTGAAAGCTATCACAATTTTCTCACCGACACGCTGCCGGAATTGTGAGAGGATATACCACTTGCATCTCTACACAATATTTATTATCAACTTGACGAGGCACCGGCGCATTATGCTCATCAAGTTAAGGATTATTTAAACAGAGAATACCCTGGACGCTGTATCGGACGTGGCGCGCCTTGTGCATGGCCTCCCAGATCGCCAGATATCACACCAATGGATTTTCATTTGTGGAGGCATGTAGAGACATTAGTGTATACTGGTTGCACACTCGAAACCCGCGACATGTTGAAAGAAAAAATAATTTGGGCATTCGATCAAATCAAAACGAATACTCAACTTTTATCTCGTGTCGGTGAACAGTTAACTTTTAGGTGTCACCTATGCATAGAATGTGGAGGTGATTATTTTGAACGCTATGTGCGCGATACTCACCGCCATCCGCGGACGAGTACCTCTAATTCTAATGTATAAATTTGTATTTTAATATTTTTATTGAACCCTTTTTACCTAAATATTTTTATTCAATTACTGTTGTAAAATGTGTGTTAATATCTGTATTTAATCATTATAACTATTTTATTGTAATATTTGTAATTATTTTAACCCGCATCCATTTTTTAAATACAACTTGCATTTGATAAATAAAAAATAGCTAATAATACTCGACATTTAATTTGCACGTGCTGCGAACCGAAAAAGGCAGGCGGCGCATTTGATGACGCCTGTATCGACGTCAATGTATACCTTTGGCTTGGCCTTGGGCAGTGATCGTAACAAACTACCTAATTGTTTATTAAAAATGTCTATAAATTCGTAAACAAATTAATAAAATAATCAAATAGTCAATCAAATTGCTTTATGCAAAAAAGGAGTAAGGTCAATGGAGGCATTGCAACTAAAAAAAAAATATTTTTTTTACCTTTTGCTAAAAATGTCCACCTTATTTTATTGGATTAATATATTAAAACTATAAGATTAAGAAGGCATATAACGGAGATTCGTATCGACCTATAATAATGTCAAAAAGCTGTATGATTTACCTGAAATCTTAACATTAACCCATGCCGGCAGAAAAAGTCGCAATAGCCCCATGTTGGGGTAAATGCAACTGTTTAAAATAACTTCTTCGTTTTTGTAGCGTATGTGCTCAGAATCAGAGGCATGATCCTCCAGCGTGAAATTTTCGCAAAAATGATCTCTAAGTTGAACCAGTCAAGTCCTAATACGACTAAAAGTATATTTTGTATTTTTGGGGGCTAATGTGACTATTTTCTATATGGTTAGTGCCGTGTAGGCGTAAAACACATCGATAAATTGTAAAAAAGTGTAGGTAATCGATAATATGATGGGTGACTAAGTGAAATAAAACTATGCATTGTTTTTAATTTATATTTATTTGAATTCACATTTAAATCACATTTTATTAGAGGACAAAAAATTTAAATGGAAAATATTTATCAAATTTTCCTATGAGGACTTTATGCTTAATTGAAAAAACAGATATAAAATAACTACTTTAGCTTAACATCACTTTGTGTTTCAATCAATGGAACATATTAATCACATTTTTAACGTTTAAATACAAGAATAATATACTTAATATAATACTAAATCAAACCGAATCACTTCACTATTAAATCAATGGCACATATTTATCACATTTATTTATGAGGACTATAAACTTAATTAAATTAAATACTAAATCAATGGCAAATATTTATTAAATTTTCCTATGAGGATCTCGGAATATTAAAGTTTTTTGCTGCCTCGTAGCTATTTAACATTTTGTTTTTAACTAAGTCGAGTGCTCGAGAAGCTTTTCTTTTGAATAGCTCTTTTCTTTTTTCTTAATATAATTTCGGACCATCTAAAACAAGTGAAATAAATGAGAACAAACTTTTAAACAAAAAAAATGATAGTTAAATTCAAATATCTCGAAAAAAAAACATAAAAATAAAAGAGAACACTATGTTCTTACTGTAAACATACATAAAATAAATAAAACGATAGAGTATATTACGGTGGGGGCAGTGCCATACATTACCATTTATTTAAGCAATTTACTCAGGTCCCGAATGCATTCATATCGTGCTTTAACTGTACTATCAACATTCGACATCACTAGCATTTTTATTTTTATACAAACGCAAAGGGGCTATTGTAACTAAAATAACTAGACACAATAGCCCCACAACGCGGTAAATTGAGGTTAATGTAACTATTACATTATCTTACGATTTAAAGGATCTAACGTTATAAAAATAAGTTTATAGAGTACTTACCGTTAGTTTTTCTATGTTGTTGTATAAACCTTGCTTAAAATGCACGATAAGTATTTTTTTTGTTGAACGTTGATGAGACGCTCTCCAACAAACACGAGATCAAAATGGCGACTAACAAAAAAGCTCTGGTAAGTCAAACAGTTTCGATCCAAGAGATGCCATCTGTTTATGATAGGTTAAACTATGATTTTTCTCCATGGCAATAGATTGCATTGTATTTAAAAAACCATAGAATAGAAGATATCGCTGTTGGTTGCTTTAGTCCCATAGTTGCAATAGCCTCCATTGACCCTATATGAAACGTTAATGTAAATGTGTCATTTGGAGTGGCGCCCTGGTACCATAGGCACAGTGGTGAATTATTTAGTAAGCAGTATAAAAAAGTACTCTGTGGGCAGTAGGCACTCGCGACACAATCAGCTGAGCGCGTGCGTCGACCGGCGCGGCGGCGCGTCGAAGAGGTTACTTTACAATTACTACGCGTTCATTTCAAGTTTGCCGTCGTCGACCGTTATGATATCACAGCTGACGGTACCGTAGACAAATAAGTTATCATATTTATCTATAATATCACATAAACATGGGGACTATTTTTTGTCGAATTGATAAGTAAGTAGTTTGTTATCCTGTACACAGATATTGAGAGAAAACAAGTAGATAAAATGCATATTATAAAATAATTTATTGAGTAAAGTGAAATAATAACAGTGAATAGGAACGTGTCCAATACAAATATAAAATATTATAATTAATTTTTTTTAGTTTTATTTTACATTTAAAATATATCAAATACGTAAAACATTAGGAAGGCGCTGCTATCGGTCCCAACAGGGCTTCACTTGAGGTGCGGAGTGGGGGAGCGCGGCGGGAGGTAACGGCATTCTTAGAATGAACAAGTAGTACCTATTGCTCATTTTAATATTTGTGATTTTTTTAATGTTATTTGCCTATCTAATTATGTATGTATATTGATTTTTCAACATGATGTGTGATACTGATATCAAGTGTAAAATAAAAAAAGGCATTTTATGTGACTATGTATTCTGAAATTGTTTAGGTACTACAAAATACAGACTTAAAAAGAGTCAGACATGACAATAAAAACTTAAAAGTAGCTTTTATTATTACATTCTGTAAAGAGCGATCTCGCTAAAATCGTTTGTAATTATGCCACCATTGTATTCCCAAAAGGTCTTTAGTAAATTAAAAATGACCCTGTATATGTTAAATACAATCTTGACGACACATAGACTTACCGGCAAAGAAGATTTCGTCATTTTTCGTCAAGTTTTCTCAGTTTCGTGAGCGCATTTTACAAGATGAGCTAATTAAAGCCGCTAACTCGGATCTCTTGACACTTCGCCCGACTAAGATCATACTGAATACATTTTGCGTTATAAAAACATATTTTTAATTTTTAAAAGATTGTCCAAAGTCTTTGACCCTTATGGAAAAAACAATTTTCGTATAAAAACAAAAAGCGAATTAATAACATTAAATAATAAAATGTTAAAAAATGGAGTTGGGTTCTAATTTATTTTATGTTTTTAATTATTGTAAAACTTTAATGATTGTAAACTGTTCTTTTTTTAAATTAAATAAAAGCAACTATTTCTATTTACATGCTTTTCATGTCCAACAGTGAACTGTTGACGGAAAGATTTACATTTTTTTATTCTTCATCAGCCCGCAAAGGGAATAAAATATTAACATGTGGGGAATGTTGTTGTAGAGATTGTGGGGAGAAAAAAAATGTGTTATTTTTATAGTTTTGTGTTAAATAATATATCTTTAAGTAAATAAAGTAAAATATTTATCAAATAGGGATTGATTTTATAACTAGATATATCGACTTATGTGCAATGAAGGTGGAGGAGGAGTCGCTAACATTAGTTTCAGAATGGAATCGACAGTGTGTTGCATTTGACCATCTCCATCCTTACTTGTATGCGGAAAAAAAATAAGTTAGTAACGTTTTTAATTGGACAAGTTTCAGAAAATGGACGAAAATCTCAATCGACGTAAACTCATGGCGCCTTTTCGGAGCCGCACGGTCCACCGAGAGCGGGTAGAACTAAGCGGCCGTAGTAAAAGCCGAAGTCGTAGCCGGCAAAGGCGCGACTCCAAGAGGAGCCACGGTTTAGATCGAATTCAGGAATTAGAGCACGGACTACAGCAAGAACGTGATCAGTTGCGGTATCACGACAGCAGTGACAGCAGGCTCACTGTTAGTTCATAACGGTCATAGCACGGATCGACGAAATAGGAGCCTACAACGAGGGAGCCGACATCGCCAACCTGGCAATGACATCAAACGGGACACCACTAAACGTCCGACGAACAGGTCACGTAGTCCTTCTTTTTCTACACAAGATGTTGTTTAGATAATTCAATCTTTTAAGCATGGTTTTGAATTGCAACCACATACTCAGAGACTACCAGACAGAACATACTACCAGACTTTGATCCCTCAAATAAAAATTAGACATATGGTTAATAAAGGTGAACGAGTGTGCTTCAGTATATGGTTGGGATGATAAAACCACAACACATTTTGTAATGCAGAAACTACAAGGGTTGGCTAAAGTTTGGTTAGAAAGTCTAAACTCTATCCTATATACTTGGCAAGAATGGCAAAATCAATTGTTAAATGCGTTTCCCTACGTACAAAACTACGGCCAATACTTAGAGGAAAATGCTCAAACGCAAAACTAGGTTTAACGAGTCTATAGAGACCTATTATTATGAAAAGTTAGCGTTGATAAATCAGTGCGATATTACTGGCAAACGTGCTGTCGACTGTATTATTTACGGTATTATTGATAAGACTATGAAATCTAGTGCTCTGACGCTACAGTGTTCCCTCAGATCATATAAACAACATGAGATATGCTCAGTAGTTGAAAATGTATCGGAACCCGGTGTCTCCAGTTGGCCCCTACCACGCGCCAACTACTACATATGCACAGCAATAGATACACAATCGCGCACACACTCGCATTTTATAAATCAAAACATACTACACAACCAATTATAAACCTTATCTCATCATACGCAGCGTGCATTTACCATGCACCGTACAAAACTTATTCACACAAAAACATCTGTCGCTATCATTCACTCACAAAAGCCGGCAGCGGCTGCTTCCCGAAACTATCGTGTGAGTGAGAGTATCAGTAAAACACTTATCCATTGAGCTATTAGACCAGCTGATTCACAGGTCGATTTGTACTAAGCAAGCAATGGTTTTTGTTCCTAAAGAAAACATTTGATTTGGTTTTTCATCGTGTTTCTAGTACCACGAAGTAATGTTTTAATAAATTGAATAAAAAAAAACATTAATATTTTAGTACTTACGTGTGAAATGAGATGCCATCTTTCATGTAATTTACCATACAGCTGTTATTTTTGCAAACAATCACTGAACAACGCGGCATTTTGTGAAAAATCACGAGCAGTGAAGACGTCACAAGTTGACATTCGACTAATTACCGAAACTGGCATCAGGCCGCTTTGCGGCCAGATGCGTTCGCAAGTGCCACGCCTCCTTGCCATATCTCCTGTAGTTTATATGATCTGAGAGTGTTCCGAATCAAGTCGGTTGCTAAGATTTTTGATGAGCAATAAAGATACCATGAATTATCGTTATCCTGTGCAATTAAAAAAAAAAACAAACAAACACAGGGTCCTAGTGCGGAAAATCAACGAAGGACTCCTAGGCTTAAATATAGCCAAGGTACCTTTTGTTTCAATTGTGGAGAGAAAGGGCGTGGTTTCTTAAGATGTCCAAAACTCTTAATAAAATGTAGCAAATGCAATAAAATTGGGCATATTACTGAAGACTGCCTAAGTAATTATAATAGTACGGTCTTGTCTAAAAATCCCATTCAAAAGACAATGCGCATTTCGACTTCAAACTAAACTCATAATTTATTAAAGAGGCCATGATAAATGGAGTTCCATTTGAATCGTTCGTAGACTTTGGAACCTAAGTTACCTTAATCAAGGAATATGTAGCTTGCAGCCTTGACATTCAACATGATAACTGTCCGTCTACTATGAAGGGTTTTGGTAATAGGACAATACAGTCCTTGGGGAGTGTTGTAGTCGACCTGATGAAAGATGGAGTCGGAGCAGGAGTATTATGCAAGGTTATAAAGGATCATTTGCTTGATAGTCTCATATTAATTGGCCAGTCGTACACTGAAAAACCGCACGTAATAGTTTTCAAGGACTCGTTGAAATTACAGTTTATTGACGTATGTAACGAATTACCTCAGCCAGACTTAGCTGTTAAAGATCAACAACCAGTAAAAATAAGTTTTTCCGGTCGAAGTCACCTTTTTGGAGTCGCCACTGTACGCGCTAAGACTAGCTTCCCATTCAGTGGTAGTGTACTGCTTCCTACCAAGGTGATTGGAAAACCAAACGAACAATTCTTGTTATGCGGCGGCATTCATCAAATAGAAAATGGCTTATTTCATGTTACTGTAGTACCTTGTTTCTATACATGTCTCCTGCAGGAAAACGCTTTTTCCTGTCGAGCCAAGAAGGTCGAAGCTGTTAACAGAGTAATACAGATTCCACCGAGGATATTAAGTACGGGAGTGACTAGAAGGGAAGACAATGATGAAAGTCAATTAAATTTAGGGGATTCGGTGAATGACGGAAACAGACGTCGACTCGTTCGTTGACTTACTAAATCGTTATCAACATTGCTTCGCATCCCCTCTGAAAAATTTAGGTTGTACAAATGTCACGGAAATGTGTATCGAATTGACTCCATCGACCCGTCGTCTATCGGCCGTATAGACTCTCACACCTTGAAAGAGACCAGGTACAACTAAGATTCTGAGCGTTGCCGATTTTCAACGGCCCGATAACGTACATGGTGTACGGCGGTATCTCGGGTTTGCGAGTTATTTCCGTAAGTTCATGAAGGAGTTTGCTATGATAGCGCACCCACTCACAAGGCTTCTTAAGAAAAACTTTGGGAATGGGGAAAGTCACAGGAAGAAGCCTTCAAAACACTAAAAGCAAGACTGACAGATAGGCCGGTCCTAGCTGTATATAATCCCTCTGCAGAGATCGAATTACATACAGACGCTAGCAGAATTGGTGGTGGTGGTATTTTATTACAACGTACAAAATAAAATAATCCCTACCACCCCGTAGCTTACTGCAGTCGACACACCTCACCTGAAGAGAAAAACTTTCACTCTTACGAGCTAGAAACTTTAGCCGTAGTTTACTCTTTAAAAATTTTTTGGGTTTACCTTTTGGGTAACCAGTTTAAAATAATCACCGACTGTAGTGCACTACGGTCGACATTTTCCAAACGAGACCTTGTACCACGAATCGCATATTGGTGGCTCCTGTTGCAAGAGTTCGACTGTACAGTTGAATACAGGGCGGGCATAAAAAGATCTCAAGTTGACGCCCTATCGCGAAATCCAATAGTTGACAATAATGAACGAAACTGTAGTCCACCTCGTGTGGTAATGAAGATCAGTGATGAAGACTGGCTTCTCACCCTCCAGTTAGGAGATACGGAGTTAAGCAGAATTAAAAACATTCTCTATGGCGACCTAAATGTGAAGGCACTTTGATACATCCGAGATAATTTTATCATAGGAGATAATAAACTTTTTCGATGTTTAGGAGGTGATAAAAGTAACGTCCGCTGGGTTGTACCTAAGGCGCAAGATGGCAATTATGTAAGTTGAGCCACGATGATAAGGGTCACATTGGGTTGGAAAAAACATTAAATTGCATAAAAATGAATTATTGGTTCCTCAAGATGACTCGGTTCGTGAAAAAGTACGTAGCGGCGTGCATTGGATGTGCTTCTGCCAAGAAAACTGCTACAAACCGTGAGGGCTTGTTACATCCAATTGAAAAGTTGGATATCCCTTTGCATACGTTACATGTGGATCATGTTGTGAGGTCAAAGAGGCCCTTTTGTGAGGTCAAAGAGGGGACATACTCATATATTGGTAGTAATCGACACTTTTACGAAGTTTTTGTTCATAAAACCAGTACGTAACACAAATACCCAAAATGTAGTCAATACACTAGAGGATATTTTAGTACATTTGGATATCCAGATAGGCTAATAAGTGATCGCGGTAGTTGTTTCACATCGCACGCTTTTCGAAAGTTTTGCTTGGACAAGGGAATAAAACCAGTACTTAACGCAGTAGCAAGTCCTCAATCGAATGGCCAGGTAGAAAGGTACAACCGCACTATCTTGAACTCCTTAAAAACGGAGAACATACGTGGTGATGATAGGGAATGGGATAAAAAGTTGGGAAAAATTCAGTGGGGCTTAAATAATACAGTACAGAAGATCAGAAGACCACAGGCAGGACACCTGCGGAGGTTTTGTTCCGTACGCAAACGAATAGCAAAGTCAACCCAGCCTTAAACGAAATAACTAATAAAACTCGCGAAAATGTTGATTTATTTTCATTAAGAAAAGAAGTTAAAAAAAAGATAGATCACGAACAGGATAAACAAAAACGTTTTATGACAAAAATAGACGACCGGCGCGCATATACGAGAAGGGAGACCTGGTAAAAGTTGCTAAATCATCGTTTAATAATGATGGGAAAAGTACAAAACTTATGACCGCCTATAAAGGTCTATTTAAAATAATCAAAATTCTTGGGAATGATCGTTACAAAATTGCACCAATACCTGGATTTGAGGGTATGAAACATAAAAGGAAGACTATAGTTGCTGCTGAGCGAATTCATCCTTGGATACATATCGCAGCGTTGAAAATAAGTGATGATATTGAATCAGGAAACGGTACATCCGATAATGAGTTATCAAATTAGATATAAGCATCCCATTCATAATAATATCGATCTATATATACCTAAAGTCGATTTATTCTTTTTTTTATATAGACACACGACTCGTTTCCGTAGATTTTGATGCTGTCGGCCTTTGGGCTTTTACAGCTTTCGTAGGACTCAAACATTGTAGTATAGTGTGCATATAAATGACGTTTATCGTTCATAGCTTATCAAAATTGATTACTACAGAAACTACAGATGATGTTTTATGTTGTTACAGGTCAATGGCGAGAACTGATTGGTTCGCACACTGACCTGTTAGAGAGAAGTATGATGGAAGCGAGAATTGATTGGTTCGCCCATCCTTATATTGATTGCCGATATGAGCGAGAACTGATTGGTTCGCTCTATCGTTATATTAATTGCTGACAGGAGCGAGAATTGATTGGTTCGCCCATCCTTATATTGATTGCCGATATGAGCGAGAACTGACTGGTTCGCTCTATCGTTATATTAATTGCTGACAGGAGCGAGAATTGATTGGTTCGCCAATCCTTATATTGATTGCCGATATGAGCGAGAACTAACTGGTTCGCTCTATCGTTATGTTAATTGCTGACAGGAGCGAGAATTGATTGGTTCGCCCATCCTTATATTGATTGCCGATATGAGCGAGAACTGACTGTTTCGCTCTATCGTTATGTTAATTGCTGACAGGAGCGAGAATTGATTGGTTCGCCCATCCTTATATAAATTACTAATAAAATTGAGGATTGATTGGCTTACCCTTTTATTAGTCAACTATTTAAAAAAAATGGAAATTCATAAGTTCAGAGTGCTGTGAAGGAGTCTAGAGAGAAAGCAACCTACCTTCTCTTAGTCTAATATGAATAATTAAATAACCTATGTCTGAAGTAAAACAAACAATTGGTTTTATATAAATTATATTCATTTAGAAATCTCATATCATAGTTTATTGATATCCCAAAAAAAATGTATTTTAGCCTAAGACAAAATTAATTAAAATTGACAACTAATATTGTATATTGACGGTATATGGAATTATTATTTTTTTTCTTCACTCTCATAAATACATATACATACATAAACACTCACGCCTGTCACCCAGAGGGGTAGGCAGAGACTACGGACTTCCATTTGGCATGATCCTGACACACCTCTTTCGCCTCCTTCACATCCATATATCTACGCATACATGCTCGTCGGTTAAGGGTACTTCTAACGTGGCCCATTTTCAAAATATCGCCAATTTGGTCGATAAACTTTTTCCTAGGGCGTCCCTTCCCGACTCGGCCGTTCACATCTGCCATATAAATTTGCTTTGTCACTCTTTCCTCATTCATTCTTTCCACATGACCAAACCACCGAAGCATTCCTTTCTTAATCCTGGTCACAACATCATCTTGCATACCACATTTATTCCTTATCACGCAATTTCTCACCCTGTCATTCAGATTCAACCCTAGCATATTCCTTAAAGACCGCATTTCTACAGCATTTATTCTACTTTCGTGCTTCTTCTGCCACACCCAGCTTTCACTACCATACATTAAAGTAGGCACTAACACAGAATTATGAATCACCATACGTGCCTGTTTTGACACATTCTGGTTCTCCATAATAGAGTGTAGTGCCCCATTCACTCTATTCCCTGCATTTACTCGTCGTTCTATATCCCTATCATATCTACCATCCCTGCTAAATACACATCCCAAATACACAAACTCATCCACTTGCTCAATTAACTCTCCTTCTATTCTTATTTCACATACCGTTTTGCTTTCTTCTCTTTCAAAAACCATCACTTTCGTCTTACATGTGTTCACTTTCATTCCCCTTTCTTTTAATTCCCAGTTCATTAATGTAACCATCATTTGCAATTCAGACGCCGATGACGCAAATATGACTTGATCATCGGCATACAAAGGGCATTTGACGGTTAACTCGCCCATTCTTAAACCACATTCTTCATCTTTCAAAGTTTGCAAACACCGGTCCATAAATAGGTTGAACAGCCAAGGGGAAGCTACACAGCCCTGTCTGACACCTTTTTGGATGCCAAACCAGTCCGAGTAGACCCCATTGATCCTGACACAAGCACTAGAGTCCCTATAAAGAGACCTCAATGCCTGTATCAAACCAGCGCTCAACCCATATGAGTTCAGTGTTTGCCATAACACATTCCTGTCCACTCTGTCATAAGCCTTTTCCAAGTCCATGAATGCACAAAAAACTTTCTGGTTTTTGGCCAAAAACTTCTCCGCAATCATGCGCATGGAAAAGACCTGATCTGTACACCCCATTCCCTTTCTAAAACCCGCTTGCACATCCCAAATTTTTCCATCAGTTTCTTTCATAACTCTTTCAATTAACACCTTAGCATACAGTTTACCCACAAATAATATATGTAATTACACTACAACTTCTTTTGTCACACTAGAGTCCCCCTCAACTAGCCGAATGTAAGGTTTTCACCTGAAGCGTGTATGAGGTCATACACGTTGTCAGGATGGTCGAATGTAAGGTCCTGTTAAATTTATTTAAATGTATCAAGGAGTTTTTGTAAACTTTTTAACAACGCTATACGTGTTGCCAACACTGGTTAACGGAGGGGATAACATAATGTCTGGACTCTGGAAGGAAAACGGGGTATTGGCATTCGGTCGAAGAGCGGAGCGCCGAGCAGAGGTGGTTTGACTAAAAGAATATTGTGAGCGTAGTAATTAAATGTAAATGTAAACTAAGTATAAGTAGTATTAAAGCTTTAACAAAGTGATCTGCGTTTCCATCCTGTTTCCCGAAATAAAGACAAGCTTACAATAGAGTGCTTACGATAAAGTTTGATACAGAAGAGTTTTCCAATACAGCTTAAAATGTAATTGTATTACCGAAGTTTGTGTGTACTTAAGGATTCGATGAGGGACGACTAAGTGCATAATTATAAATCAACATTACTTTCATTAAAAGTTTACTGCTGAACATATTATAGGTCCTCTTTAAATAGATGCTGGCACAAACCTTAAATTATAAAATAAAAAAGCTGTCTAGGTGCGACCCGAAAGGCCCACACGACTAACTTCCCAGTGGAAAGTATTACACGTTTTAATATTTTATACAATTTTTCATTCGGCACCAAAAACGACTTGACCGTTTTAGCTCAAAATTTAATGAGGTCTAAGTTACATAATTATGTGTTAAATGAAACTTGTCTCATGTCAATATCACTCTTTGTTCTCGAGATACACGAGGCGAAAATTGAATCCGAACAAACATACATAAATACGTACATGTGCACACACGGACATTCTATATAACTATTCGACTCAACTTGAAACGTGGAGATATGTTAAAATTTCCAATTTGCCAAATCGGACCTATTACAATAACTTCCTGCTGGGAAGTTAAAAATAATTTGCATAGGTTTTCCCCCAATAGATACTGGCATAAATCTTAGATTATAATTAAAAAATAAATAAATTTTGGCAACAAATTAGGGGAAATTAAAAAAATAATTTATAAACAAGCGGGTCTATCGCCACATCTTATAAGAAGTTTAGTGCCATTTTTATTCTTGTTTTTATAGGAGTGCGGGCAAACAAGCATGGTAAGTGATTACGACCGTCCATGAACAACTGCAACACCAGGGGAATTGCAAATGCGTTGCCGGGCCTTATGAAATGGAGTGGGCTCGTTTCTTGAAGGTCCCTAAGTTCTATCGGTTTGGAAATATCTCTGGTGGTGGTCGATTTCACAAGAAAGTTGTGCCCAACGTTTTGTGTCGAAGAAAACTTATTTTAAATCGCACAGCGGTAGACCGCCAGTCATCCAGATGGTGTGACTGGTGTCGCGAGTGTTCTCGCGATGTGCTATGGTGAAATTGTGCGGCTGGAAGTAGTCCTGACAACTCCTCAGAGCACTCCCAGTGATAGATGCGATAAAATACGCAATGAGATGCAACATCTCTTAGCCAGTGAATCAAGCCGATCGGAAAGAACTCGGTGGCCAGCGATTCGAACAGCTCTTCGCTGGATGCGATCAAATGGAAGAAGCTGGCACTGGGAAGCCCCAGCCCAAACATGGGAACAATATTCCATGTGCGGCCGAACCTGCGCCTTATAAAGTTGCAGACGGTGTGCAGGCATGAAATACTTTTTTGTTTACGTGGTAGAGCCATGCTGCAATTATATCAGCAGTATAGTTGTAGCACGAATCGGTCGGCTCGACCGGGGAAGGACCACGCTCTCACAGAATACCAGCGTGAAATAGTAGCTTAATGCTGCTGTATTTCGTATGGTGAGTGTAGAGAGCCGGAGACCCTTTTTACTGGAAATGAGGCATTCCATCTCAGTCCCCACTTGTGACAACGCATCTGCATTTTGATTTGTAATGGAAGATAGATGTAGATGTCTATGGGCCGCAGCAACCACTTACCATCAGGTGGACTGTGTGCTCGTTTGTCACCCTATTCTATAAAAAAAAAACTGTACCGCTCTAAAAAATTTGCCATGCTCTGCTGAGCAAGAAGAGAGGCAAGTTTTTTAGAGGCCAATTTGGCCTTTTGTTCCATGTGATCACAAAACCGCACCTCACTCGATATGTCGACGACGAGGATTCCTATACTGGCTGAGGCAGCAAGGGAAGTGTCTTGAAATTAAAGAGACGATGAAGGGGTCCTTTTTAGCGATAAATGCGCAAACTTGTGTCTTCTGGGTATTGAACTGGACTAGATTTAGTCGTCCCCAGCCCGAAACTTTGTTTAACAAAGTCTCGACTTCAGACACAAGTTTGTCCCGGTATATAAAGCATCACCAGTACTGTCATCTACATAGCAATGAATGTTACCGGTTTGCAACATGTCATTGATATGTAGAAGAAACAGCGTTGGTGATAGCACGCAGCCCTATGTCACACCAGCGTTAATGGGCTTCTAATCGGAGCACGCAGCATCTACTACGACCTTAATGCTCTTATCTGCAAGAAAACTGGTGATCCAATTGCACTTTCCATATAATAGTAGGTGGGATAGGCGCTCACTTAAAACCTTTCAAACCGTGAGTTTTGAATACCATGGAAGTCTTTTTCATATAGGAACATTTACATTTACATTCTTCTTAGAAGAACATCGGTATGGTAATAAAAAAAACATACACATTTTAACATAAATGTTATATAACCACTTTATAAATTATCACAATGTTGTAAATTATAATTTAAAATCTTAAAGGTCTAAAAATTAGGTTGCCACTTAAAAAAAATTATAGCGAATAAATAGTCATTCCCGCCATCCTATCACGTTAGTTTCAAAAAACCTTTTATTCTGGCGAGCCTAGTAAATGCAAATAATTTGGTGAGCTCACATGAGTTTGTAATAGGTTCAATTAAAGTACATTAAGGTTAAAGGAAACTACAATTAAGGTAAATGAATTTAGCACTACCAGGATTTCTATTTCATTCTTCAAAACGTTAATGACACGTGATTGCACTTCAATGAATAGTTAAAATTAAAATAAAAAATCTGCCAAATACATTCCTGCATCATCAAAGTTTTATGCTGCCAGACCCTTCTACCCCCGCTTCAGACCTCATAGTAGTAGTGTGACAGACAGCCATAATACAAAAGATCTAACATAATACCAAAGATACAAGTTAAGTACATTTATATTGTTTGTACCTTCATTGACTATGAATTTCTGTATTATTTAATCCTAAAATAGTGCAGTCACGGCCTAATACATCTCATTGCTGAACAATAGTATCCGCTCATATTTGGAGGGTAAGGGAGTGATTACACTAGCTCTCTATACCTTTCAAACAGAACGCAGCTATTGGCGGCAAAAGTAGGTAATAGGGCGAGTCCTACTCACATGGTTTCCTAGACAGAAAAGGGAGTTCTACCGCCTAAAATGTTGTTCGCGAATTAGGGCAATAGATGGCAGGTGCTTAACGCCTGTTCCACTACAGCCCTTAATATACAATTAGTAGTGGAATTATCTTCAACATACATTTTTTATTACATAACATTAACAACATCTTACGATGACCTTCCGGCAAAAATATCTGTATAACATCAACGTACGCTGATAAAATTAATAACAATAATGTCTCGTATTTGAATACAGAAGATCGTCGTTATACTTAGATATTTGGTACGACAGTATACGACTCATTAGCTGTTGTCAGCGGATTAATATCAAAAATATCTTACAGAATAATAGTCGGTTAAGGCATATTGTGCGTTATAAATTAAAATAACATTGTGACTATATTTTAAACTACTCTTGTTCTTATAATATCATATTCCTTTGTTCCACTTTTAATTAGCAAGTTATTTTTTCTCGTGGCTCCAGTAAATGTCTTGAAGACGGCGGAGTTGGTTCGGGAGCGGAGGCAACGGGTTTTGTCTGTGGAGGGAGTAACTTTGTGCTGACGTTACTTTTGGTGAGAGCGAATTTGTTCTGAGATTTTCCTGCTCGCAGCAATCCGCTCTTTGCAGCCAACACCAGCAGCAATGTAGTGAACACCGTGAATGACAGCAGCTGAAAAAGAAAAGGGCTCTCGTTAGCTACAAATTTCTTTTACAAGTAACAGTATGATCGTCGATTAAAACGGAACCTTCAAGAAAATAGCCTACTCCGTTTTAACTGACTCAAGAAAGAGGTTTCCGCTTGGACAATATGCTTTTATATACCTATTTATTTACGCGTTATCTTCCTCAATTGTAAATCAGTTTTGATAATTGCTTATTTATTAAACTGCTGGTCCCATTGATTTATATATTACACTAGATCAGTAATAACCGCACCAAAGCGTTCCCACTGCACATATGGCCACAGCCATATGCCTAGCTAACGTCAGTTCAGTGTTCAATGTGACGCCGACAGAGTTGAGCCGCAACAAAAAATGGGTAAATGCGTAGTGAAAGAATGCTATTAAAGGTCACAAAAACGTAATAAATCAAGCGGAATCACTTTCAACACATAATTTTTAGTTCTTGTTTTCATATAAACGTATAAAACTTCAAATAATTAAATAAAATTATCGAATATTGCCATTTAGGTTCAATGTTGCCACTTTTCGAAATTTGTGATTATCCTACATTAATGGGAGACTATATTATAATTAATTGAGTAAATTAATTTGTTACCTCTGATTTTAAATATTTTGGAAATTATAATAAAAATTTTAACTTTTATACAAAATAATTAATTATTCTTATTTTGGTTTATTCATGAATTATCTATTAAATATATTTATTACCTATTTTATATTAATAATTTTATATTAATTATAATTTCGTATAAATTTTATATTAATTATATTTTATTACCTATTTTATATTGTTTGATTTATTAGTATCTACAATAAAAATACTTATAAAAATATGTTTATTTCATCGTTATGTTTACTTCTATTCATCTGATAGGCTTTGCATCCTTTTTTTCTAAGGGGACGCAATAAAGATTTTAAAATAAAATATACTTTTTAATATAAAAACAATTCACTGCAGCTTAAAAAACCACATTTTTATTGCGTATTTTAGGTAAAATTTTATATAGTAAGCCACACCAAACCGCCATTGCATGTTTGTGTGTCTATCTTTATCTAATCTTAGCGACGATGTTGTTTTCGCAACTTGTGTAAGTGAGATAGATATATGATTATTTAAAATTGTTATTAGTTTCAAAGCTACGTCGTCGCGTTTGGAAAGTGGTTACACTTTTTTCGATGCGCGGTAATGTGGTTTGCTCCTCTAGTGTTGTATAACTCAATGGCTGGTCCCATATAAATTTGAAAAAAAAAACACTCAAAAGGGTGAATTAAAGGCAAAATAAAAATAAAGAATTAATATAGCTTATTAGACAAGAGATGTGAGAGACACGGAAATTGTGATATTCCTTTGTTCACATGAAAGAATAAAAGAATAAGATTTAATAAAAATTAAAAACCAACATATAACAACTAAACAGAATAAACTAATTTACATTCTCAAGTCGGGGCTTTTATTCTTCTTAAGGGTCTATACTACCTCAAATGGAAGATCCTCCGTTATGCCGAAAATATTGCACCATTAATTTTGAAATAAATATATGGTAAAATTAAGGATTAAGGCTAGTTATTTCGCAGAGACCGCGCTTTTGAGTTCTCTTAAACCATCTGAGGCATAGAAATTAGTGTTTTAAATTCAGATAAAAATATATACTATTAGTTAAGAATCTAGTCTAGTCAAAATCGCATTGAGTTACAAAATCTAAAGAACTTCACTCGATAAAAAAAATCCCGAAGTGACCCCTTTTTGTATTGTTTTTTTTAAAAATATATACTATTAGTTAAGAATCTAGTCTAGTCAAAATCGCATTGAGTTACAAAATCTAAAGAACTTCACTCGATAAAAAAAATCCCGAAGTGACCCCTTTTTGTATTGTTTTTTCAATATTATGACTAAACTACTTACATTTTACACTTAAATTTTGTACTCAAATAAAGCCACTTAATTTTTACAGATAAATTCGCAGAGTTTGACTTGATAAAAATATTGTGTTAATTACTATATTTAGATATCTCCTAAAAGCGCGAGCGCGGCGGCTCGGCAAGCCTGACCAGGCGCGCGCTGGCGCTTATGGACGACGGAACGGTGTCAGTTTTCTCCGTGCACAGTTCTCTCCGTAAATCAGTTCTTGACGAGTTCATATAATTGTTGTCACAGACTAAATATTGCGAGCTATAAATATAAATCCTCTAGTTTTAATAGTTATAATGAATTTCACTGTAAGTTTGACTTTCTCCCCTAGCGTTGTGTGTGTTCACACGAAACTTAAAAACAGTTCTCTACTCATACATTTTCCATACCTATCAAAAGCGAACTGGTTGTTAATTTTCTTTTTATTATGTAATTCTAATTTATCGCTATAATAAAAAAAGTTTGATCGTAAAAAATGCATTTGTAAAGTCAAATAAAAAAGTCATCCTACTGCTTATTTCTATAATGTGTTGCTGGTTGGGTCATGCAAGTTCAATGTCTTTGAGCCCGCTCGAAATAATTCATGCGCGGCCGAGACAGCGCTAAATGCCTATTTTTGCAGGAATACATGGCCTTAATATTAAGTACTATGTTAGACGAAAACACGATTCCGTAAAATTTTCTCCATAGAAAAAAATCCAAATTTACCACCAAACCGAATAGTAAACCGCTGGTATACACAAAATACCTTAAATTAGATCATGAAACTTTACATAATAACTAAATTACCTATAAAGCAGGGCTTACGTTTTTTTTTAAATACCATTATTTTCACTATAAAAAGAAATTGCCTAAACTATCGGCGTCTTGAAGCTTGTTCTCTGCCGCCTGATACTCCCACTCAGTCTTGGCTTTCGAACGGAAAAGCTGTATCGGTTACGATCAGAAAACACATTACGTAACAGGAAGACATAAAATTAAAGTAGGAAATAACCGTAATAAAAAATATAAGAAGCGACTGGGTATTGGTGTAAAGAAATAGACATAAATATGATAGACCTAATGAAATAAGTATCTAACGATCTATCTACTTACAGTATTAGTGATTACAAACGTATCGATAGATAGCATACGACGTGCGGGGAAGGGGGGGTGAAATTAGAATTTGAGCTGAGGTAGTATAGGCCCTTAATGCTATGTCCAACACACGAGCACGACACGAATTCCTACGTTTTCAATCCTCACTCTTTACCATCAGTTTACTATCGCTTCAATCGAACACAGCTGTCCTCTCATTTCTGATTAGGTTGTGGAGCAATTATTCCGTTGCACTACTTCAGTGCGACTTTACACGATTTAGAATTATTTTCTCTAAAGTTGTTAGAAATTAATTTGCTCTTTTCCGCGTTATGAACAAAATGATGTGTCCTGTTCATTCTGAAGAGCACCTTCAACCCTCCCCTAAATGCGTGTACTTTCCCCATTATCACCATTTCCAGCACTATCAGTCCAAGCTGTATTACGACACACCACCGTTGATAAGGAAGATGGTGTTGTTCCTAGTGTGGTGGTGTTGGGAGTGTTTTTAATGGGGGTAGTGCACGCTACTGAGGAAGGTTGGGAGGGCCTTAACACTAGGCAGAATACGTCATTTTATTTCATCACGCGGAAATAAGCAAATTAAGTTTTAACAAATTCAATGTAATGGTTTCCGCAAATTAACTATTATATTCTATTAATATTTTACTCCATAGACAAGCAGGTTTCCTCACGATGTTTTCCGTACGTACGCTTTTATTACACTAAGACATTGAGATTTGCCAGCTACGGCTTCATCACCAATTACCACCAGGGATGGTAGCCAAGCACTGGCTTATGATAAGTTAAATAAATTAAAATTACAATTTATAATTTATTTGGTGCCAGTGGAACTCGAACCTGAATTGCACGCTTACTGTAAAACTTAGGTCGAGCTTTTAGCCCATGAACTATTACGGTTCTTTTTTAATAGAAAAAAAGTAACTATTGTTTTCATTTTTGTAGTTGAAAAAAATAATGATTCTAAACATCTATCTTACGTTGACTAAAACTACTTTTACGAATTTTATCACGTTTAATTTATTTGAATTTTAATCCCTAATATGAATAATAATAAAAAAAAAACAAATAAATTAAACGCGATAAAATCCGTAAAAGTTGTTTTAATCAATGTGTAGGTGTTCGCGTAAATACAAGAAATCATTATCTATCTTACACTTAAACATCTACGCTTAGAACATTTTAACATTTTTTATTTATCTTTTATTTATTTTAATATATTGTATTAATCAACTAAATTGTAATGAAAAGACTACTAATTTTAGGAGTCTCCGCACAAATCAAAACTATTTTTTTAATTTTAATAATAATAATAGCATATAAACTACATTTAGCCTAAATGTAACACCATTATAGGTATTATTTGTCTTTAATGCTAGTAGAAAATTACGCCGTAATTTTAAGATTTACTAAAGGATATTTTAAGATTCGGAAGTCTTTGTCAGAAGTAGGCTATCAGATCCTATCGCCATGTTATTTATGAAACAAGGCCTTGTGCCACACAAAGACACGATATTATTAATGCAAATATCTCAGAATGTAACAAAACTGAAGCAATCTCAATAGTTCTATAAATATCATAAATACAAATCACTGCTGACATTCCGAAAGTAGTTCTTCGTTAGTACCTACTTCGTATGACGGCGCCTCTACATGTTGGCCAACACAGTGGCGAATGTAGTGGCCAATAGCATTGGCCAACGTGTAGAGCGGGTGTTTGGGCTTCATTAGTATGTATTGAAACGATGGCCCGCAAGTTGGCGCGAGATCCGTGTGGTGTCGGTTTTTTACAAAAGATCAAAGGATTGTTGGCAGAGTTTGGTCGCCGCGTCCACACGTTGGGCGCTCGTTTAGTTTGCTAGTTTGCTACAAGCTCCCAGAGTGATTATACGCATCTGATTTAAATTTTATATTCACGCATTGTAGGGTGGATGCCCCAATTACCAGCCTTTTAGTGCCAATTTCAACTTTAAACATTCCTACTACTTTAATTAGCGCGATTAAATTATTTTTAGGTAAACATTTGTTTTAATGGATAAACTATTTATCAAAAAAAATGAACATTTCTTTAAATTCAGGTTATTACGAGAACAATTTTGAAATGAAAAAAAGAAGCACGTCGTATATAAGTGGTAGAACCACGCAGTTATATTAGAAGTATAATAATAATGTCCTCCACATGATTAAAACTACTCTTACGGATTTTATCGCGTTTATTTTTACTTTTTATTTTTAATTCCCGACGTTTCGGGCGCTTTCCAGCACCCATGGTCACGGGGGATTGAGATGACTGACGTCCCGATGTCATTGTTAAACCCGGAGTACCTTCAGCTTTTTTAATTATTGTTTATGGCCGGTCCAACCAATAACTAAAAAAGCTGAAGGTACTCCGGGTTTAACAATGACATCGGGACGTCAGTCATCTCAGTCCCCCGTGACCATGGGTGCTGGAAAGCGCCCGAAACGTCGGGAATTAAAAATAAAAAGTAAAAATAAACGTGATAAAATCCGTAAGAGTAGTTTTAATCATGTGTAGTGTTCGCGTAAATATAAGAAATCATAATGTTCTCCAGACCGAATTTCGGCCACGGCGGCCAGCCTAAACGGAGTCTAGCCATCGGCGCAGGACAGGATTATAGTGCTTAAGTGTATGCGTAGGTGTACTCTCTATTCCCTCACTCTCGTAATCCGATGGGACCGTAAACCGACACGACCGGGAGAGAGATCAGGCGCAGGACCAACGGCTTTACGTGCTTTCTTAGGCACAGGGGTTGAGACACCGCCAACTTCCTGAATCCGGACAACTACTGTACTGAGAATTTCTTGACAGAAAAACTCAATAATTGATTTTTTTGGCCCGAACCGGGATTCGAACCCAGGACCTCATGATCAGCAGTCGCACTACTACAACCACTAGACCAACGAGGCAGTCATTGCATTAGAAATATAGTTGTAGGACGAATGGGTCGGCTCGACCGGGTAAGGACCACGCTCTCACAGATTATCAGTGTAAATGACGCTGTGTTTCGTATAGTGAGTGTAGAGAACTAGAGACCCTTTTTAAAGGAAACGAGGCATTTCATCTTAGTCCTCACGGGTGACAACGCATCTGCATTTTGATTCGTAATCGAGGATAGATGTGAATGTCTGTGGGCCACAGCAACCACTTACCATCAGGTGAACTGTGTGCTCGTTTGTCACCCTATCCTATAAAAAAAACGTCGATTTCTTATAATTTAATCGCGCAAGTTTTCGAATCATCATCATCATTACAGCTCTTCACAAGTCCACAACTGAACATCCTCCTCCACAGACTCCCGCAAAGCATGGTCCTGAGCCACTTTGCTCGTCATGAGTTTTTCATTTATGTTCTAAGTTATAATTAGTACCTATTATTAAGTCAGTGTTAATTATATTTATTCCTATTGCTTTTGTCTTTCTTAAAAAATAATTAAATTACCAAATAAATTATAAGGTGTTTTTATATACTTACATCAAATGTCTGATAGAAAAGCAAGGACATGTTTTGCTAAACTCTAAAATCAAAACCCAATTTTAAAACATAGACTAATCGATTATAACTCCTTTAACTTTAAAATTAGTTAAGTTCTAATTAATAGTATTTATTCCAGTTTATGATGCATGTAAATAATAAATAAAGCTAATCGTATAACGTATATCTATTTACAGCCCCATTAATATTCACTATTCTTTTATATTATTTTACAAAAACGTTACCTCCTACTACTACTACATACTACACTTGGATTTTCTCCTGTATAGCGGAAGCAGCTTACAAACATAAATTGTACACACATCCAGACCCGTAACAATTATTTGTAGGACATACAAATACTTGTACAGTGCGGGATTCAAACCTGCGTCCCCCGACGCAGCCACTCGTTGGTAACCCACTGCGCCACGGAGCCGTCGTCAAAAATAAAATAAATTCGTCCACACATTGGCCTGAACCGAAGCAAACTGAACGACCTTTCAACTACATTCGCCACTGTTAGCCATCGTGTAGAGCCGCCGTAATAACAACATTTTCACCAAACACTTGTAAAAGTATAATAAAAAACGTAAATATTAGGAACAAGCATTCATTGAACAGCCTTTGCAATATCACTATCACATTTAAGAGATAGAGAAAGTATCATACCATCCTTTTCCAACAGCCGATTTTTGTAGTATGAAAATACTGACTTGCGACTATGGTTGTTTTTTTTTGCGCCCGAAGCAATTAAAGGGCTACCCTATACGTAGGGAGGCGGAAAATGCATTACGCATACCACGATAGCCGGTCTATCGTGGTTATGAGGGACTCACTGTCCTACCGGGGACCCTAAGTGATACCCTCTAAAAACCGCCTTTGGGGACAGGCAACTGGCTGATTAAGCTGTATTGTGCCTTATCATGAGCGACCCTCTTTTGGGAAAAGAGGGCGCAGGCGGCTAAGAGCCGCTGAGGGAGTGCCTACGAAGGCAAAATAATATTAGTTAATATAATAATAATTAATTTAATTAGAATTGGCCTGAGTCGCCAGGAGGCAGTTCAGGTCGTTTGTCAGTTTATTAGGCGGGTCCGAGAGAGAGTTTCTAGGCCTGCGGACTCGATAGCGAGAGGGGTGTGGGGCTGCATAAGTAGCTGCCTCACGAATTAGTTGGTTTGGATGCGACTCTGAGGCTTTGAAGAAGTTCTCAGAGAGTTTTTTAAGAAATTGTTGAATTGTAGGGAGCTCTAGGTCCCGATGAAGGTCGGCATTACGGACGTACCAAGGTGCGTTCGCAGCTCGACGACAGAAAAGATTTTGAACTATTTGGAGTTCGTTAATAATTTTGGGGTTTGCGTGGGCAAAGACGGGGCCCGCGTAAGACTACTATGGTTGTTACACATCCTTTACTTTAAAGGGCGTCCCCTGTTTCAGACCCAAAAATTGATCTTGTCCCATAATTTGAAATCTGTAATAGAGGTCAAGGCAGTATCGATATTCGACTCGAATACGCGCGATATTGCCTTGATATTGGATTCGTATTTTTATTAATAAATATTGCTATTAATACTAATATTATAGTGAAAAATAAATAATATCCTTTATTTTTATCTTATGTTGTATATTCAGAGGCGGAACGTGAATTGTGGGGCCCTGGGCCTAATATTACTTGGGGTCTACCAAATTGCCACTTTGACTAATGGCCACTTTATCAAAAAAACGAACGAAAAGAGGGACGATGATATTTATTTAATATGACTTAAATAATACCTTAAACTCTCTTGCCTTAAAACTATCAGAATCGAGAGGATGACGAATGTGGGTGGTCTGAAAAGTTTCCGACCTAAAAAAGATATTTTTCTTGTCTCTTGAGGCTAGGTCTGGTGAGTACGACGAATGGTCAAGCAGTTGAAACTGTAACTCTTGGATTTTCGCCATGGCAACTGCAGAGGTGTGAGACGGCGCGTTGTCATGATTAAACAGACATTTCTTTTTCTGTAAATATATCCTTTTTCCGCAATTTCTGTTTTCAGTTTATCAAGAAATGATTCATAGTATAATACTCTTGTAATTGTTTTTTCTTTTAGAAGATAATTGATTAAGATAACTCCATGCCTATCCAATAAACAGTTGCCATTACTTTCTCAGCCAAAAAACAGTTTTTGCTTTATTTGGAGCCGGTTCCCCCTTTGCAGTCCACTGTTTTGACTGTATTGTTATTTCGGGCGTATAATTATGTATCCAAATTTCATTTACAGTTATTAAGCAGCTTTTTCATGCCTAAATCTTGATTTAAATGTGATAAACACTTTCTTTGGACATTTTCATTGCCTCTGCTATCTCTCTCACTTTAATTCGGCGGTCGTCTGGCACCATTTGGTGAACTTTAGCGATGTTGTCGGCAGTAGTTGCAGTTTTGGACGTCCCGAACGTTCATCATCTTTCAAGATCCAATGGTCACGTTAAAATTTAGCTGCCCAAAATTTCACTGTGGTAAATGAAGGTGCAGAGTTCCCATACACATAGTCCAACTCATCTCAGATTTGCGTAGGCCTTTTGCCTCTCAAAAACAAACATTTAATGATGGCTCGAATCTTTATTCAAAGATAGAAAATCCTCCAAAATATAAACGGGAGCTGGCAACCCTACGTTTGATACCGGGCATATTGCACACAGTGAGTTCATTGATAAACAATTTTAGTGTAAACTAGCTATACCCCGCGGTTTCACCCGCGTATATCACGCGTCTCTGCCGCGCGACATGATATGATTTAGTTCAATCATTTTAGCTAAAATCGGCATTATCTATCGGCATATACACGTTATACAGAAAATTTAAATTTTATCCACTCACCCTCCCCCCCCCCTCCCCTATAATTTAGCTTTCTATTGGTGAAAATTGATTAAAATCCGTCCAGTAGTTTCGGACTTACTTGGTACAAAGAAACTAACAAAAACATCTTTCAATCAACTTTAGTTGGGTTTAAATTTAATCGACACCTACTGAATGAATTTAAAGCGAATTCAAAATATTAAATTTATTGGATTCCGCACACAACCGCAACGTAGGGGGTCATTTATTTTTTGACATAGACTCCCCTCCCACACCCCTGTGACACCCGCATCGCATGGTGCTGGTAGTGTACGCGATATAAGGATTTTTCGACGTTACTATTGAATATTTTAACATGGAAAAGTAGTTATTGTGAGATAACTATAATAGTTAGACATATGGTATTGCAGACTTTTATGTAGATATTGATATCCTCCATAAAACTGTAGCACATCACTTTGCTCTATTGTCAATAGTTTCCGCAGCGTACGCGATATAAGATTTTTTTTGGTATTTTTTTCACACCTTGGGTTACATTAACGAAGTTTTCATACGGATCCCTAAATTTTTTGAAAATGTTCTATCGCCTATGTTCATCAGGAATAATGTAGGATTCTAATGGTGAAAGAATTTTTCTAATCGGTTCAGTAGCTTCAGAGCACATTCAATTCAAACAAACAAATATTTCCTCTTTATAATATTAGTGTAGATGTAGATATAATTGATCGAAGATTTTAGTCGATATCACAAAGCGGCGCGGCAACGTCGCAAAGTCCGTCTCACTTTTTCGCAAGCGCACGAGTTGTGCGCCTTTTGAATTTTATTAGCAAAATCAATTTTAGAAATAAGAAACTTGCTGATTTTAATAAACGCATTTATGTTAGCATTAATGTATTAGGAAATGGGTAGCAGTATCTTTCCAAAAACTGCACGAAATAATAAAAGCTTGCGGTTGTATAATCGCCCGTCAAGCGTGACAACTGACAACTATGGAAAATATCACTTTATGGGGCCATCTAATCTAGGCCTATGTTAATTTGTGGACTTTTGAAAGGTTTTAATGAATAATCAAATAAGCCATACTTATTTGAAGATCTTTATTAATGAAATCGGACGAATATTTAGTCAAAGTGGAAACAGAATATGGCCACAAACACAGCAAACTACTCTAAAAATCTGCCGGTGTCTGTCAAGTGGGTGTTTTCAAGGCAAGAAAGAATAGGATTGTCTAAGGCTAAGACAGTTCGCTTTACCATCTAGGTTTCATCACTACTTAACACCAGGTGTGATTGTAGTCAAGCACTACCTAATAATAAGTAAATAAAATGCAGTGATTCTTACTGCAATTGGCCATATGTTTCCCTCTTTCTTTTATTCGCATCGGAACTCTCTGTCCTCTGTGAGAAACACATTTCCGAGAATAGCGATATGTATGAGTAAAAATAATTAGTCTTTCCTGTTAATGCAGAGATATTAGTGTTTCGATATAAAAATTACAATTGTAAAGTTTGATTTATCGATTATGAATTATTTATTTTCTGCCTCGTGTACCAACGCTTGTCAGCAACTTATAAAAATATGAATTGGATTGAGACCGACGAGACCTAATATATTTGCGTTGGCATCGACTCTAAAGGTTCCTGGAACGAGATCTACTCCTGCTGTGCCTAACTGTTAGGACTTGAACCTGACGAGTGAGCTCAGCTATTTGTTGAGTCATTTTGTCTAGCACAGCAACTGTTATTGCGTTTGTTGATGCAACTTGTACACAGTAGGTACAAGGTTGTAAACCCTGTCTGCTAAATCTGCTAGTGCTTACAACGTCAAGTCTGGTTGTAACGCTATGACAGTCTGTAGACTATGCGATGCGAGGGGCTGCTAGGTAATCGTGCAACGCCTCGCACTCGGCTGGCGGTCCGTATGCTGTGTCGCGTCCAGCTCCAACTCCAGACGCGCCCCGGCAACCCCCAGGCAGCGGCCCTATACGCTTTCTTTGATTATCCATCATACATAATATAGTAGTCAATTAGCGCGAGACGCCCATGGCTGGCAGCCTGGCACCAATTCATTGTGCAGCACGGCACTCACATCTCTTGGCAAGGCGCTGACTGACTGCTGATTGCAGTTATGTCGTTGATAAAAAAGTATGGATTGAATTTAGCCATTACTTTTATTAATAGTCTAAACAAATATAATTATATATATATATATATATATATATATATATATATATATATATATATATATATATATATATATATATATATATATATATATATACAAAAGGAAACGATAAATATACATAAATTTACTAATATAAGTAAATAAATAATACATAAATAAATTAAAACCCAACCAGATGGAAGCCCTCTTCAAGGGAGAAAAACGGCTGAGGGCTATGGGAAAACGGAAAGAAACTGGCGGATGATGAGGGCGGTATTGAGGAGCACCACCTCCTGCATTTGAGTCTGGAGTGGTTCGTCACAAATGACCCGAGAGGCTAACTGGGATTTGCCCATTCGCAGAGTCGACTACACGAATAGTTTCGGTCAGACCACCTCATTCACTTTTTACGACACCCACGGGACGATATGAGGTATCGGATATTCTTACATTCCCACTGCTTGGTCCAATATTAATTCCCTAATTATTGAGGCGTAGTAAATTTTATAATTAGGATCGAATTCAAAAGTCCGTTGGTAAATGTCTGTGTTTGTGTATGCCACTCACTTTATGTACAATTAAGCAAAGCCTCAGTAATACACACACCACCAAGGTTGTGGTGTAAAATTTTTAATTTAGCACGGCGCTCTAAAAATGAGGCAAACATGTTCATTCGAGTAACTTTCTATACCACGAACGTATATAACGAACTTAAAATCCACCCTATGGAAAGTGAATATTGCAGTCCGTGCTTATCTGCAGCCAACTTTAAACAAACTAAGCTAAAAAAGCAGATACGTTATCACTTCTGAGGACTAAGATGAAATGTGTCACTGCCTGTGACTGCACTGGCTCGCTATACCCTTAAGACCAAAGCACAATAGTGCAAGCGCGGCTGCTCGGTGGAAATATGTAAAAGTGTGGTACCCATACAGGTGAATCGTATGCAGAAAAGTAGTCGTAACACCAGGTGAATATTCTGTGGACATGCGAAGATTGCTAAAACACACTGAAATAGCGCGGCAGATTAACTTTACAACCCTATCGGAAGCGATAGGAGGTCTCTGCGTGTGTGGAACGCTATATGGCCTCCATTTTTTTATTTTCTTATAATAGCCTTATCGTAGATAAAGAAAGATTTACTATCAAATTTAATTCGTCTGTTGAATGTAGGAAGTAAATCCATAGGTGCGATAGTTCGATGCAATATCGCGAAATGGCTGTTCACTCTCTCAGATCACGTAATTGATTTATGAAGTTTCTGCACGTTAATGGATGCTTTTAGCATCACTGCTAGTAACCTAGGTAATAAGGAGGGTGCTATTATAGGTTATTTAGTGAGCCACGGACATTGGTATATCCATATACCAATGTCCGGGGCAATTTATGTGAACTGAAAATTAGATAATAACTATGAAAATTTATGTCATAGCGGACCACTCAAGTACACTGTGGAAGTAAGGTATCGCTTCTACTTTGCATGCCTCAGTTTTGTCTCTACTTAAATAAATGATTTTTATAAGTGGTAGAGCCATGCTGCAGCTATACTTGTACTATGATTGTAGCATGAATAGGCGGGCTCGACCGGGTACAAGTATCAGCTTCATGCTGTTGTGTTTCGTATGTGTATAGTGTAGAGAATCCCTTTTTACCACTAACGAGAAAATTCATATTAGTCCTGAGGGGTGACAACGAATCCGTATTATGATTCTTAATCAAGAACGGATGTTGATTCATTTTGGCCGCAGGTTTTACTTATCATCAAGTGGACCGTGTGCTCGCATGTCACTCTTATTGTATAAAAAAACTATTCGTTTGATTAAGAAATTTATAACAAAATAAATATATAAACCCAAGGGATAATGCACTTATTAGTCTTAGACTGCTTGTGCATTAAAAAATACAAAGCAATACGTAAATGTGACATTTTTTACAGCAGTAGAAACATAATGTTATTGTTACCTATAAAACATCTTTGGTTATTGTTTTACTTACGACGGC
This sequence comes from Parnassius smintheus behrii, assembly GCA_036936625.1. Taxonomy (NCBI): domain Eukaryota; kingdom Metazoa; phylum Arthropoda; class Insecta; order Lepidoptera; family Papilionidae; genus Parnassius; species Parnassius smintheus. The sequence continues at coordinate 4,631,933 of JAUPFT010000017.1, forward strand.
TGACGACGGTGTATGAAGACAATCGGAGACCATTTTTAAAAGCTTTATTTAATTTAACTTGCAATTCTTGTGTGTGTTTAGGCCAAATCCTTTTTTAGTTTTAAATTTAAACAGTTATCCTCAACTGTATAAGCTGAAACTTTTCATAGTCATGTTTAGTTTGGATGACAATGAATGGTTAGCTAAGTGACGTTATTCTAAATCTAATATGGCGAACCGCACAAGATGGCGGTCTAGTTAATAATGGTAACAACGGGTTCGAAACAAACTTTGATTGAGCATTTTGAGGTATACAATGCACTTATGAATGCACTTGGATTAGTAAATATTTCGTTACAATCTGTTGAATGTTATGGAAATATTCAAATAATAATTGCAATATATCCGGAGTTCACACATGCGTTATAGCCACAAACTAACTAGCTCATAGTGTTGCCTTCTAGTAATAACAGCAAAATGAAGTAAACATAATATGAAATTCTCATAGGTACTCTAATACAATTCCATGGAAATTGACCTAAAACGAACACTGTAAAAAATAACCATGTTTTAATAAAACGTCTTATGCATTAATACTATAATTTTACGTTTACCTTTGTGGGGCAGGTAGAGAGGATCAATCGCTAAGAGGCCGATCCTGAAATACCACTTTACTTATATTTTCAGTTACTAGTTATTGCAGCTCTACAGATCCACTCATGGTAATATCGGTTTACATGTATGAACCTAATCTCGCTTAGTCTAAGCGAGATTAGAATGGCTCTCCAGCACCTTAAAAACGGCAGGGCCCCAGGCGAGGATGGAATTACAGCGGAGCTTCTGAAAGCGGGTGGAACACCGGTACTTGTAGTCCTTCAGAAGCTCTTCAATTCCGTCCTCCATGGTGGCACTACTCCAGAGGCGTGGAGCAGAAGTGCGGTGGTCTTGTTCTTTAAGAAAGGCGACAACGCTCTCTTAAAGAACTACAGACCGATTTCCCTTCTGAGCCGCGTCTACGTGCTGTTTTCGAGAGTCATTACGAATCGTCTCGCACGCAGACTTGACGACTTCCAGCCTCCCGAACAAGCCGGTTTCCGAAAAGGCTTCAGTACCATAGACCACATACATACCCTGCGGCAGATTGTACAGAAGACTGAAGAGTACAATCTGCCACTTTGCCTGGCGTATGTGGACTATGAGAAAGCCTTTGATTCCGTCGAAATTTGGGCGGTGCTACAGTCCCTTCAGCGGTGCCAAGTTGACTGTCGGTATATCGAAGTGCTGAAGTGTTTGTACAGTAGGGCTACGATGGCTATCCGAGTACAGAACCAGAGCTCGAAACCTATCCAACTGCAGAGAGGTGTAAGACAGGGTGACGTTATATCCCCGAAACTCTTCACCGCTGCATTGGAAGACGTTTTCAAGCTACTGGACTGGAAAGGATACGGTATTGACATCAATGGCGAGTACATCACTCACCTTCGATTTGCCGACGATATAGTCCTTATGGCAGAATCGCTGGAGGACTTAAGCACTATGCTCAATGACCTCAATAGTGCCTCCCAACGGATAGGTCTTAAGATGAACATGGACAAAACAAAGATCATGTTCAATGTCCATGTCACACCTATGCCGGTAGTTGTTGGGAGCACTATGCTCGAAGTTGTTGACGAGTACGTTTACCTGGGACAAATAGTCCGACTAGGTAAGTCCAACTTCGACCGAGAGGTCAATCGACGGATTCAACTCGGCTGGGCAGCGTTCGGGAAATTACGACATATCTTTTCGTCAGGTATACCTCAATCTCTAAAAACTAGATTGTACAACCAGTGCGTGTTGCCAGTGATGACTTATGGATCTGAGACGTTGTCCTTCACTGCTGGCCGTATGAGGACGCTTAAGGTCGCTCAGCGAGCTATGGAGAGGGCTATGCTCGGAGTTTCTCTGCGTGATAGACTCAGAAATGAGGATATCCGCAGTAAAACCAGAGTGACCGACATAGCCCAACGGATTAGTAAGCTGAAGTGGCAATGGGCCGGCCATATAGCTCGAAGAACCGATAACCGATGGGGAAGAAAGGTTCTCGAGTGGCAGCCTCGTACCGGTAGGCGTAGTGTAGGGCGACCCCCCACTAGATGGAGTGACGACCTGGTAAGACATGCAGGAAGTCGATGGATGCAGGTGGCTCAGGACCGTGCTTTGTGGCATTACTTGGGGGAGGCCTATGTTCAGCAGTGGACTTGTGAAAGGCTGTAATGATGATGAATGATGATGTATGAACCTCAGGATAGCTTAGGGCAGTGGGAGTGTAGGGGAAGGTTCGTTACGGTCATGTATATACCTATTAGGCTTACACTGCAGGGAACTAATTTATGGATTTATTGAACAAATGAATGAAACTAATTAACTGAGACAACTATTACCAATTTATACGGACATGGCATGTGACCATAGGCAGGCCTCCGTCACTCGCTCTAGGCCACGCGTTATATGCCTACCGCTCTGCGTATCGCCCACGATACAACCGATATAGGTCTGCCGCACGCCTGCCTGAGCGCTTACACCGCGCACGTATCCCGCGCTTACTCGTCGCAATGCCGAAACCACGAAATTATTGTGCAGTAGATGGGCGTCAAAGTAAAAAAACAAATGAAAAATTGTCTTTTTTTTGCGTTGACTTAGGTATCCAAGGTATTCATTAATATTTAAGTGTAGTAAAAAAAACATAACTGCACTAGTTCGTCTCGTACATGTAAAAATTTTAACCTAAAATATTGTGAACTAGATATTTTTCACCTTAAATATAATAGTAATAAAAAATATTGTAAAACTTAATTTATAATTGGTAGCTTCACTATAGGTTGTGTGTATTGTATTACTTTTATTTTATGCTTAGTACTTAATGTTTAATTATAAATACCATTTAGATATTTTTTTTTTCAATCTTTAAACATATTGTGGTTGCAAGCTTTTAATATGTTTTAGATATCTGTGGAAACTTCATTGGTTTTAGGATTACTTTTATATGTTTTATAATGTATTTTTATATTGTACTGTATGTTTCCCTGAAAAAGCAAATAAATAAATAAATAGTTTCAATGCTTTGTTACAGAAGAAACCTGATGTTGACGAAAAAAAACACTGTTTACTTATTTCAAAGCCTATAATACAGATTCATCTTTTTATGGTCTATATCTAAAAGTCCCACCAGAAACGTTTAATAATTACTTATATTGAAGAATTAGAAAGAGCACTCTTAAATAATTTTGACAACGTCATAATGAATCTGGCTGGCAGCGCCGTGTTGCATTGATTTTCCTCTGCTTTGCTCCTGTTTTCTTCGTGATTATTTATTTATTAAAATTACGCGATTTAGGATATTTCCAACGACAAAATTAAATAACATTTTATAAAACTCAAATATTTTTATCTACAAATAAAAAATATGGTTATGTATTTCGCAACATTTGTTTTATTACAATAATCATCATAGGTACAAACCTAGCGCATTCGTGCGATGACACGCTTGCACGTGAGTCGCACGGCGGGCAACACAATCTCGACTCTTTAGTTGCGTACTTATAGTACATTTTTTCTCGCTGCGAGCAGCAGATATTATTATTAAGTATTGTAGGCTATTATAGCGTAGGTATTTTCGCTTTTGTATGGGAGTGATGTATCTGTTGGTAAACTATTTATTAATCTGTGCCATAGGTCTCCTAACACATTGCCTCGTAAGGGGGATATTTGCCACAATTACTACACTTGGCACGCCGGTTGGCAACCGCAGTGCAATAGATTTTAGTTTTACTGTTGAGTTTTCCCATTTACGACAACAACTGGATATTTTCTGTTGACCTAGAATTATGAAATTCGGCAAAAAAATCCATGTATCACAGTAGAATTACAAGTGAATCACAAAAAAGACAATTATGATTACAAGCGTGCATTTGCAGTTGAAGCATCGACCGTGATGTGAACCGATACGAAGGAAAACATTTAATCCCACTGCAACGTTAGGTTTGTCATTCTACCGAAGTCGGAATTTCAAGACCTTTTCGTTTGAATAATGATGGGTACTACATACATAATTAACTTTATACGGAAATCTCAAGGCACAAGTCCAATATGCATTATCCGATTTCTTTTATAAACTGTATTTGTTAAACAGAACCTTTAAGGTATGTTATTGAACGGTTCTATTTTCTTATAACCCACATTGTACGTGAGCGAATTATAAATGAGTTGTGTAATCAAAAGGAGCATCTTCGCACCCTGCTTGATGCTTTAGTTTTTTTTTGCATTCATGTTAGTCGAATTAGACCCTTTTTACTGGAAACGAGGCATTCCATTTTAGTCCTCACGGGTGACAACGCATCTGCATTTTGATTCGTAATCGAGGATAGATGTAGATGTCTATGGGCCACAGCAACCACTTACCATCAGGTGGACTGTGTGCTCGTTTGTCACCCTATCCTATAAAAAAAAGAATAATTACAAACATTTTACCTTTATATCTCAGACAGACATAAAAATATACTTTTATCATTCTTGAAAAGTAATGGTCCTCAGGAATCTACCAATTTGATTGTAAAAAATTTTTTTTATAGGATGGGGTAAAAAAAGAGCACGCAGTCCACTTGATTGCTGTGGCCCACATGTATCTTCGATTACGAATCAAAATGTAGACGCGTTATCGCCCGTGAGGTCTAAGATGGAATGCCTCACTTCCAGTAAAAAGGGTATCCGATTCTCTACACTCACTATACGAAACACAACAGCATTAAGCTACTGTTTTACGCTGGTACTCTATGAGAGCGTGGTCCTTCCCCGGTCGAGCTGACCCATTCGTGCTAAAACAATACTACTAATATAACTGCAACATGGTTCTACCACGTCTGGGAATATGGTTTCTCTAACGCAATTAGTGCACGCAATTGAAGGAGGGAGGGAGGTGCTCTTTAAACTAGGTAAGACACATCATTTTATTTTATTGAGCGGATGATTGCAAAGTTACTCTCAACATCTTTAACAAAACTTAACACTCAAAAGCACAACATTACGTAGGCTAACTATGATATCGGGACTTCAAGCAAAAAGCTAAAAGGGGAATGCCCACTGTTCATAGACACTTCGGCCATGGGTGCCCACATATAAAAGCATATGGAAATGATAATATACAATTAAAATAATGAAATAGTTAAGGAACTGGTTTAAAAAAAGTCGGAATTTTTATGATATAAAAGTTTTTATTTTCACAAATACAGTTTTTTAACGACTACTTTTACCAATTTTATTGCTTTTAATTTCTTTAACTTTTAGTTCCCGACGTTTCAGGTGCTTTATAGCACCCATGGTCACGGGGGGAACTGAGGTGACTGCCATCCCAATTTCAGTATTAACATGGAGTACCTTCAGCTTTTTATTATTATTTTTATAGTCCAATCTACGCAGATTGAACTTACTCTATCTTTAAGTCTACAGTAAAGGAGTTTTATACCGGCCACTTCTAGTAAGGGACTTAGCGAACCCGGAAACCCGGAGCGTTCAAGGATTGTTCCGTCCAAAGACTATATAACCACTTGACTGCGCATACAGTGCCCCGATGCTCGAAAACTATTAGTATTTTGTCGCCTATGCATCGCCTATGGTACTATTAACCATTTTAGTACTGTCCAAGTGTTAGACCTGTGTGTACGCTAAATTAATGCAAACTTTTATAACTTTTATGCAATTATAATGCATCAAAATGCCTTCATGCGCGGTGAAGTGGTGTGGGAAACATTCCAGGACAGGTTTCCAAAAAGAATGGAATAACTTTTCGTTGCTAAGTTTACTTATATATTTTTTAAAATATGAAAATTATTGTTGATTAATTCAGATTATGAGCCACCGCAGGGGTCTATCTAAAACGGTGGCTGGGTAAATAACGACATTGTTGAGTCGCGCGTTGATGTCTTTTGGAAAAGTCTCGTTCTATTATTAGACAATTCTAATGCTTCTATCTCTTTCTTTCCCTTTGTACGTTTATCGTAAACATTAGTACTTACTGTTACCTTTAATAGCTGAAAGTCGATATCGAAAATAATAAAATTAAAATTAATAAAAAGATTATTCAGTTCACTCACTGTAAAAATACTTATCTACTTTTAACCGTCTTCAGAAAAAAGAGGATGTTATCAATTTGTCGGTATTTTTTCCTAGTTAAAGTTTATAGTTACCTAGTTAAATTACTGTTAATATATTACTGTACACTCCTCGACATTTTATGATAAATCTTTTGCTGTTCTTGGAGTAAGACTCTGGAACTCCTTACCCCAGTCCATTAAAAATGCTCAATCTTTAAATGTGTTCAAGAAACAAATTAAGGAACACTATTTGTCTCTTTAACTCCTCTCTCTTCCTCCTCTTAGTTATGGTCACTAATATACCTTAAGTATGTTGTCACTTTATAGTATATAAGTTGTATTTTTTATCAAATTTAATGCACCCTACCCGTTAATCTTATTTTTATTTTTATTAATTTCCTCTTCTGGGTTGTCTGGAAGAGATTGCTATGTAGCAATAAGACCGCCTTTTGTTTTTCCCTCATTGTTTGTTCATTATTTTTTATATTTATGTTTTGTTGGTGTACAATAAAGAGTATTGTATTGTATTGTGCTGTTAAATTAGTTAGATTGGTGTACCAAATCAGAACGGCTTACAATTGCAAAAGGACACTAAAGACAAGTTATTGTACGGATCTACTACAATAATAGATATTTGTCGTCGTTGTAAAATTTTTAATAACAGGGCGATCAATGAGAGTGGTTCAAAAGTGCTGTCTCCAAAATATAATACTAATTATTTTATGAGAACGGTTTTAAAATCTCTGATTAGGTATTATTGATTCCCGTATATTCATTTTCATCAATTTGAAATAGAATCAACAAATAATTTAATTGAATTAGCAAGATGCATAATTTACAAATATGTAGACACTTGTTTATATTTTTTTACAAAGAACAATCAGGACCCTTAAACTTTAATTCGAAATAAATATAACAAATTAATTCATTTCAAAAATCAATAATAATAAAATAAATACATATTTTCGTTGTAACTGATTGATTTTGATTAAATATTATTTCTGTGATTTTAATTGAGTATTTTTCATAATGATAAAACCCATTTTATCTATAACGAATATTTTACTTTATTAAGAAGAGCAACCCTAAAGATAGCCATAACAACGTTCTTGACCATTCTCTGACACGCGTTCTTCCTCGCCCCCCGGCCCGCAGTAGTGAGTCGTGTGTTTAGAAGAAATCTGCCTATACGCTCTCTAGTGGTTATATTCTCTATGGTTCCGTCCTTTCCGCAGATTCCTACTAGGAAGCCCGATTCGCAAGGAGCCCGCACCGAGCGCCGCGCTCACGCCTGTCGTGTTTGAGTACACGGCCAGGCAGGAACCGTCGCCCCAACAGCAGCGAGCCCAGAAAAAGGCAAGACGATATACTCCTCCTTAGACCGAGGCCTCCTTATTCGAAAAGAGTAGGTCACGCTACCTTGGGTGCCGGATTGATAGGATGCTGCGCATGACCGTGCACGTTGACTTCGTCGTCCGCAAAGCCAGATGTGCGCGGGCGTCGCTCCTTCCAGTCCTGGTCCAAGCTGCCAACAAAAACTGAAATAAAAATATACAAGATGTATTTAAGACCAATCATCACATACGATGCTCCAGCCTGGTACGCGCTTCTGAGCGATCCTCTGAGGCGGCCCAGCCGAATCTGACATTAAGGACGATCGTCAGAGCAGGTCGCTACGTCCGGAATGACGTCATAGCGGCCAATCTGGAAGTCGAGACCATCCAAGACTTTGTGGCCCGGCTGGCTCGCGGCATGTTCGACCGTGCCGACAACGGGCCACATGAACACCTTAACGGCTTCGCGCCGTTACACACACGGCCCCCGGACTGGCGACCCCAAGAGAACTACTCTCTATATAAATTAGAGAGTTGAGTAAAGCCCGAGACCTGCAAGGAGTAAGAACCCTCGCAGAAGACAACACTGAGCTTGCAATATGTTCGGAACGTTCGGGACCAGCTGCTGTTTTCAGTTCTAAGTAGTTCTAAAGTACGAGGAAAACTACATTCCATTACTTACATGACTGACCGGGACCATTTTTAAGGACCATCTAGTCGTCAAACATTCTTTTGAGAAAGTGGTTAAGGTTTTGAGTTGAATGTCTTACTTAGTGACCACGCCCACCACGTTTTTACTGAACTCAGTGAGGTGTGGTATAGGATAGGAGGCCAATAATTGATTGATCACTGCTGCGGGGCGTGACATTAAGAACGAGACCAGTTTTTCAATCAAATAAGCCGCATTTTATTTACCTTCTCTTTTTTTAAGATATAAATATAACGATATCTTATATTTACGCAAATACTTTACATTGAATTAAACTAATTTGACTGATTTTATCATGTTTAATTTAAACAAAAATTAAATTTTGAAGGTAATCTTTATTAATTATGACATCAGGACGTTTTTTAAACATCTCAGTCCTAAATCGAGCGTGAGAAAATCAGTAAATTAGTCTTATTCAAGAAATTAAATGCTTACTTTAATTCTTACTTTAGTATAATAAAGAACAAGCTATAAATAATGAAGTGGGATCTCGGTCGGAGTCGGTCGAATGTGATGCTGCCGCCCAACTCCTGATTTGTTTCCCTCTGCTGCCTCTAGCGACATCCACGGAACGATACGGAGAAGTTAATATTGTTACACCGCCACATACACGCTCCAAATAAATAAATATCGAAATTGAAGTCGAAATAAGTGAATATCTAATTTTCTGTATCTAATATTTTCCTGATAACAACTCTAAATAACGACAACTGCGGTTGACCAGCCTATCAAATGTTGCAATTATGAGTAATATCCTCTTTATTGTTCAGCAGTGCAATGATGATGATGATGATGATAGGTCGCGGTATTCAATCACCGTTAGGTGAAATTATTATTTGCCTAAAATTAAATTCATACCACAAGTAATGCACGTCTAACCCTAATACATTTTCAAAACAAAGACCTCGTCGAGTCAAAGGACTTATACTCGAAACCAATCAATCAATCAATCCTGTGAGTACTCCAGAATATCTTGCAGTTTACTTAGCTAAAGAGTGATTAATTATGAGTGAATGATTATGGTTCTTATTAACTCTGTTACTAATTATTACTAATATTGGCATCTGCCCACAGCTCCGAAATGAACATTTACGTATTGACGCGATAACCTTTTATTTCCTCTAATTCAAACTAAACACAAGTAAATTTGATTTAATTTAATTTAGTTTTTATTTCATAACATTTTTAATTTTGCGTTGTTATATTTCAATAAATTGTGTTAATTCGAACAAAGCCTGCATCTAAATATAGTCTGAAAAATAAGTATATTACCTAGGATAAACCTTAATTTTAGGTGTATGTGCTCATAAATTATAATATGATAAAAGTTTAAGTTACAGCCTATGTACATCCCACTGCTGGACACAGGCCTCCTTTCATTTCTGTTGGGCACGAAAATAATGTGCTGTCCCAATACGTGTTAGCAAACTTCATAAGCTTTCGAAATATTTTTTTTTATCTCAGACATGCAGAGTTCCATAGGATATTTTCCTTCACTGCCGAGCACGTGTAAATCAACAATTACAATTGCAATAACAACATTGTGGCCGATGAGGATCGAAGCTAGGTTTTGTCTCTATAAAAGTTCCCACGATTTAAGAAACTTTCGTGATATAGAGACGATGACAAGAGACCTGATGGTATGACTTTGGTCCCTTGGGAGAGAATTAAAGCTCTCGTGTGTGCGAAGAATGGGATGCTACTTGGGTAGACACTTTGGCAGCCTCTTATCTCAAGGGTATCTCGTTTAAAGCCGGGGCGGCATCAGAGCCAGCTGAATTAAGTAAGGGGCGCACGTCTTTGAGAAATTAATACAAATTTGTGCCATTTGCTGTAGAGACTACCTGTCCGTGAGGTCCACGTGCGGTGAAGTTCCTAAAGGAACCATATCCACGAGTGGTCATCGCTGCTAGTGATAAGATGGCCAGATTTATCTCGCTCAAAGGATAAGTATAGCCATTCAGCGAGGACGAGGGTCTTGGCACGATACCACGGAGAGTAGGACTGTACGTCAATTTAAATTTTTACTATTAATTTTTCTATATTTTAGTTCTTTTTTTAAATATTGTATGTAACTAATTAAAAACTGAACCATAAATTAAATAATTAATTCTGTTATAATATATGCTTCAAAAATAATAGCAGATAAATAAAACAGTAAGATAAATAAAATAAAATAATTTACCTGTAAAGAAAGAAAGTTACCATGCAGTGGCGATATGACAATGTCCACTATCACATATGTATATCATCACGTGGGTGTCGTGAGAGGCAACGAAGGAAAACAAATCACCATATAGGCGGCAACGCCTCCCGAATGATGATTAAAATTAAAATTAAATTTCGGTTGCCAACCAGCTTGCCGAAAGTGGCCACTTTTTATAGTGTAAGCGTAACAAGCGAGCACACAGTCCTTCTGATGATAAGTGGATGCTGCGGCCCATAGACATCTACATTTATCCTCGATTAAGAATCAAAACGCAGGTGCGTTGTCACTCTTGCGGACTAAAATGGAATGCGTTTTCCAGTTAAAATGGTCTACGGATCTCTACACTCACCATACGAAACACAGCAGTATTAAGCTGCTATTTTACGCTGGTGTTATGTGAGAGCGCGGTTCTTCCCCGGTCGAGCCGACCCATTCGTACTACAACTATAATATTATAGCTGCAGCGTGGCTCTACCACGTATGTAACTATGACATATATCTCTCTTATGAGAAAATCTATTGACGAGGTCTGTGTTCAGTAGTCGACTTTAATAGTCTGTAACGGTAATTATGCGTCAGCCCGATAACTATATTCAGCCCAAAAATACAATTAAGAAGAAATGAGACATAAACCGAACATTTATTTAAGTTCAAAAGTTTGTACACTTCTACTGGGGATAATATATGTAATAGCAAAAATCTCTATACAAGAACATAAAACAGTGTTTCTTTTATAGAAAATAAAAGTAAAATGCTTAACCGACAATTGCAATATTTCGGTCCACCATGACGTCACGTAACGTAATGTTCTCCCGACCGATTTTGGTCAGGGCGGCCGTCTTAATAGAGACTAGCCATTTGTGCAGGACAGGATTATAGTGCACTAGTTTATGCGCAAGCATATGTGCATTCAATATTCTCTCACTCTCCGTAAGTGGAGTTAACTAAACTACATGCCAGAAAGATCTTTTGTCTTCCAATAGCCGGCATTATAACCATATCGTTTACATCGTACGTAAAATACCGAGACCGGCAGTTGGAAGCAGCGTCAAAGGAACTAAACGTCTGGTACTATGATTGCTAACCTGCCTGCTAAGCGAGACGATGGTAACGTGGTTGTACTCTGCTTAGTGGTCCTTCTGGGTAAGTATTATTTCATATAGGTATCTCTTTCACTTTGTGGAGCCAAGTCAATTCAATTCAAGGCAAATCAATTGCTTAAACTGCTATTGTGTAAATGGTATTAACTTACTGTAAATGGTACAAAATTTATAGAAAGTCAGTTTGGTTACAATCTGTGCATTTTCTCTTATTTCTCAGTTATAACTACGCGTCTGTAGCGTTTCTTGTTTGAAGTTAGCTGCAGGTGTTTATGATAGGTAATAGTCACTTATAATCAGGTATACTACAAGTTCGTTTGTCACTCCAGATTTAAAACTGGTAATGGTGTCAAGTTCACGAAATATAATTGTTAACATGTTCTGTCATGTAGTTAGTTACTGCAGTGTATTTAGTAGTGGTATTTTCTTACGCTGAGCCGTAGTAGCTCAATGGCTGCAATTGCTGTAACTTTCACAGTACGCGAGCAACCCGGGCTTGAACCCGTCGGCACCAATAAAATTTACTGCAATTTTAAGTTCTGATTTACCATGTATTAGTCAATTAAGAAAAACGTCATAAGGAAACCTGCATGTCTGAGAAATAAGAAAAAAAATATTTCGAAGACATTTGAACTTCACCAATACGCATTGCGGCGGCGTGGCTGACATTTCCTTAGCCTGTAATTCTCTTATAAATGAGAGGATGCCTGTGCCCAGCTGTGTGACATGTATATTTTTTCCTCATTCTTGATAAGAGATAGTATAAAAATTTTTCCTTATATTTTAGTCTTAATGTGCCACAATTGTGCAAATTATTCCTTTAAATATTATTGTATTAAGTATTGTACAGTATTGAGCGAAGCCCTAGGAAAAATAAATTGTCTAATATAGGTGTAAATATTATACACACTATACTTAAGTACTTTTACTTTAATGAATGACTTACGTGACCATACTACTCGTTTTGTACTGAACAGGCCCATTTTTAAGCTATATGTCCTGCTGTTCCTAAAATACGTAAAAGTGATGCGCTTTAACCAAAAACAATACGTAGCAGCATGCCAGCTGCTTCGCATGAAGTTATAATTTGTTAACTGATTTACAATAAGATAATAGGTCCTTACATATGAAAAAGGCGTTTTGTACGGGAGGTATATAAAGTCAATTTTTTTTTGTAAAATATATTTAATTAATCAAAGTATGTACCATTGTTATCTATGCACTTTTGCCATATCATAGGTAGTTCATTGATCCCTTTAATAAAAAACATTGGGGCGAGAATCAATAAACTCTTCGAAGGCGGTTTGGGCTGCCGCATCGGAGTTGTATTTTTTTACTTGTAAGATGTTTTCCAAATTCCGGAAAAAATGTTAATCTGTTGAAGCAAGGTCCAGGGAGTATGGTGGATGTCGCAGATATTCCAATTGTAGCTCATCTGACTAAGTGGTTGTTTGTTGTTTGTTATACCTGCCGTAATAGTTTGGCCAGATTTTAGAAAGCTGTAGTGAATAACACCGGTGCTAGTCCATCGAACACTCACAAGTAACTTTTTCTGAGTAAATTTTCGTTTAGGGCACGATTTGGCTGAGTCTCTGAATCGATATATATATATATATATATATATATATATATATATATATATATATATATATATATATATATATATATATATATATATATATATATGTATGTATATTAAATCGAATAAGAATCGCCATTTAGCGGAACCAAGTTTTGTAATATCATAAAATAGAGTAAGTAGTAATTAAGTAATTATAAAAGTGATACCTACTATTCCTTTCCAATATTTGCAACAAAGTCCCAGGAAATATTCAAGTTAACAAAAAGTTTAATATTTTTATAAGCAAAAATTATTTAATAAGCGTTAATATAGAGCACGATTGATAATAACCTCTGGGAATGAGGTGGTCGCTGCTTTTAAATTGTTTCGTACTTATTTATTTCAAATATTATATAGAAAATTAATGTTTACACAAAAATTCTGCGGGTTTCTTGCTGATTTCTACCAAGACGGTATTATTTTCTGAACCAGTGTTAAAGCTAAAATGATTCTCAATAAGTATTCTTGGAATCTATATATTGAATAAAAACAACCAGTGCGTGTTGCCAGTGATAATTATATTGTGTATTCGATTCTATTCTATTGGATCACAGTATAGCAAGTGAACCATTTTCTTGACAAAATAAATATATTTATTTAATATTACCTCTTAAATTAGAGTCACTCAGAAGTAACACAGTCATTAACAGATTCACCAACGATAATGTAAAATAAATAGAATGAAATAGAAAACTAATAGAAATTTTATTCGATGTATATTTCAAATAATATTTATCGAAAATCACTTTTATGTTTAATTTAGCACTGGTTCAAAAATTCTTCTGTACTGGAAAGATTCAGCATGGAACCAAGTGGGACGTATTTAGTAGTATAATACTATTATAAAGTAATTATTTTGAAAGTCATCTATGTAAGATAAACTCTCATGCCTCTTGTTACGCATTTAATTAAGTAATACTTCAAATGCACACGTATTATGATAAGAGATACGATTCATAGATATATTTTTTCGCTAAAACAACGTCAAAATCGTCCCAGATAAAAGTTATAAACTGACGCATTGGGATAATTTCGGTATACTTTTACTTTGTTTTATTAGATACGTGATTCAATCGACCTACTTTTTGTATCCATACAGTGGCGCAATATTCAACAAACTCCCGAAACATTTTGTAGATAGTGTTAGAACCATACTGTATTTGTAAAGTTTTTTTTTCTATAGAATTTAGAGTAACAACATACAATATTGGTTTAATGTAAGAAAATCCACTACTTCATATATAATATTAATAAAGGTAGCAGAGGAAAGCAAACCAAGAGACGGGCAGCAGCGTTCACCTATTATCGACTAGGAAAAAAATCTTGGGAGATGAATATTCAAATTCATAAGTTGCAGTGCTTTTTAGGCTGTAATGAATGAATGAAGGATAACAAAGGAACACAAACACCACATGATACGAGTAGTAAATAAATATTGTACCCCTAACCAACTACATGCATCCTCGATTGAGAATCAAAATACCAAAACGTTGTTACCCCTGACTACTAAGATGTAAACGCACCTTAACTATTACAATAGGGTCTCTGGTTCTTGTCACTCAGATTATATAACATAACAATATTATTTTGCTATTTGATGACGGTATTCTGAGCAAATTTAAAGTATAGGGTGGCCTGCCGCTGAATGGCTTAACGACCAGTTAATACTCGCAGGAAGTCTATGTATACAGGTGGCACAAGACCGTGATTTGCGGGTTTCCTTGAGGCTGACCTATGTTCAGCTGTTATCTTACCTGTAGTGACGACGATGGCGATGATTATGATTACGATGATGGTGATGATAGTATGGATTATCTTCGGTAGAAGCGACCCATTCGTGATAAGGCCATTTAGCACTGTAGCCTGCTCTGCGTAGATATCACCCACCTTGATATTTCTGCTACCAGGCGACGGGACAGAAACATAGTACTGTAGTTTAAGATTATGAGGCATTCTAACTAGTTTTCGGAGACAATTACATATATGCTATGTCAACTGTATCAACACCGGATATTGACAATATTTAGTTTTGAGATTTTCCTTTTGATATGTCTATTAATTTAAGTTGTCTAATTTAAAGTTTCTAAGTATAAAAATCACAAGTTAGTTGCATGCTCATTTGTCCTATATAAAAAATCGGACACGCACATATATCACTGTGTCAAATTTCACCATTATCATGCGTAAGAATACTACAATTTCTAAAAATAACAATGTAACAGACATACATAACTGGGTTTTTCATAAGTGTTCCTTTTACATAGTTCAGAACACTAGAACTTCTTCTCTCTCGTCTGAAGTAAAATATATTCCGGTGTTCTAGTTCTGGGAGCGTGTTAGAGCCAAGCTATTTAATGATTGTGGTGAATCAGGACTACGATCTCACAGACTATCAGCAGACTATCAGCGTAAAATAGCAGTTAAATTCTACTGTTTTTCCTATGGTGATTGTATAGAATAAGAGACTCTTTTTACAGATTTTTTGATTCTTAATCGAGGATAAATGTAGATGTCTATAGACCACAGTAACCACTTACCATCAGGTGGACTGTACGCTCGTTTGTCATTCTTATTCTATAAAAAAGTTAAATCTCAAACTTTTTATAGAAGCTTGAGATTTAACTTTACTTTGTAGCTTAATATAAATATGGGTGGAATTTTGTTTTGCCCGGTCCCCTTTTTACAAGTACTTGCTGTAGCGCTTTAAAAACCTCTGCCTTGGAAACCCAAAAGCAATGTAAATTAGAGATGAAACGGATAGCAGTTTGGCCGGATACTGGATACCGGATATTCGGCCGACCAAGTGGCCGGATAGCCGAATATCCGGCCGCCGAATATTCGACGAAACTTAGCCGTTTGCGTCGGCGTCGCGCGAACGATCGGATGGACTCGGTTCGATTCGGGTCTTTTCGTTGATGAGTGAAGTTAACAATTGTACAATTTTATTATTGTGTCGATTGCACGCAGTGCAGACACGTGCGTGATGGTTTTTAGGTTATAATTTTATTTGTGCTCTTATTATTTTAGGTACATACATATTACATACATAAGTCTAAAAGATTTAGCAACGAGAAATGGCATCGGTGAAGAAAAGATCGCCTTTATGGGAATACTTTGACATAAGCAGTGAAAATAAAAAGTTAGCTCTTTGTTTATTATGCAATGTTAATATTTCTCGTGGCGGCGAAGGGAAAAAAGCAGGTATGTATCTAATAATAAATAATCTAATTGTAATAATTTTAATACCTATCAAGTAAAATAATATCTTGCAAGTTTCGTAACATATTCAATAATTATTGATTTCGGGATATTTCGTTTTTTAGGTATTTTTCGATAGGCATTACTTAAACGACTACGACTGGTAGTGGTAGCTATGAAGCTGTGTTTTTTGTATTGTAATTTATTGATTTAATTTATCTACCTACGAGTATTTAGTTGTTAGGCATGTATTATTTTAAGTAAATATAATGTTTAATGTTATTTATAGTAGTATTTCTATTTTTATGGTATACCTACTTATTTTACCTTTATTTATTTATACCTAATTAAGTCATTTTTTTCTAGGTACTTCTGCTATGAAAAATCATTTAAAATCAAAACATCTAGATGAATTTAGTGCTTTAAATAAAGACAAGAACGCTGTTGAGCCTACTACAGTTTCTATAGCCATTGCGGGAATAAGTTCATCTTCAGTAGCAAAAAAGCAATTGACTATGACAGAATCTTACGAAAGGAAATTGCTCTGGGATATAAATGATACTAAAGCGAGAAAGTACCATTATTTAGTAGCTGAAATGATTGCACTCGACAACGAGCCATTGTCCATAGTGGAAAGAACCGGTTTTACCAGGCTCTTAGAACAAGCTTTACCCCGCTATAAACTGCCAAGCCGGACTTATATTACCCAAAAAATCGTTCCTGATATGTATGACAGAATTTACGAGAAAATCAAACGACATCACACAACATTTCGAGTGCCTTCGCTATTTCAGTGACATCTGACATATGGACTTGCTTACACAATAATGCTAGCTTTCTGAGTTTTACAGCTCATTAGATATCATCTGAATTTAAACTAGAACTCGGAGTTCTGGCAATGAAGCCTTTCTCAGGTTCACACACAGGAGAAAATATAGCAATGGAACTCAACAATGTCGCAAACCGCTGGGATATCGAGCACACTAAAATACATTTGTTCATTCATGATAGTGGTGCTAATATGGTGAAGGGTGTTCGTTTGGCTAAATACGATTCTGCTAGATGTTTTATACATACGCTTCAAAGAGCCATAAACGAGTCGCTCAAAGTCCAGACTGAAGTAACAGCAACAATTGCTGCTGGAAGGCGACTTGTGACGCACTTCAATCACTCAGGTCTAGTTCAAGAAAAACTGCTGAGGATCCAGAAAGAGCTAAGTTTACCCGAGCATCAGTTAGTGCAAGATATTAGCACTAGGTGGAATTCCACTTTTTACATGATTGAGCGTTTGTTAGAACAGAAGCGGGCCATATCATTGTATGTTGCTGATCACGATACGCTCATAAATTTGACAGCTCAACAGTGGAGTTTGATGGAGCAGTGTATCAATTTATTATAGCCCTTCGAAGGAATTACTAAAATAACAAGTTCTGGACTATCATGCGTGTCGGAAGTTATACCACACGTTACTGCTTTAAAAAATACTTAGATAAAACTGAAACTGAGCAAAAAACTCCTGATTTATCACATATGCGAGCCTCGTTAAAAGCTGAGTTAGAAACTCGTTTTACCTCCATAAGTCAAGACTCAAACTACTTGATTGCAACTTATCTAGACCCTAGATTCAAAACAAACTCCTTGGCGGTGATTGAAGCTGCAAAAGCACGCCAGGAGATCTTATTGGAATATTTGAATATGTCTTGTGAAGAGTCTTCAAGTAGCAGTTCATCTTCAACACCGGCTAAAAAGAGTAGAGGAGAGGAGACAGAGCCAGCTGTATCTTGCAAAGCTCATGACACATTTTGGGACTGCTTTGATGAAGTAGCAAATGAAAACAACACTGACCAAGTGCAACGTGAAGAAAGAAATGCGATAACCTGTGAGCTGGATTTTTATCTCAAGTCAGTGCGAATTGATCGCATTTGCGACCCTTATTCTTGGTGGGCAGCTAATGCCAAACAATACCCAAATTTAACAAAGTTTGTCAAAATCTATCTTTCTGCTCCTTGCAGCAGTGTGTATAGCGAAAGACATTTTTCTGAAGCTGGGCTTATTTATGAAGAGAAACGCAACCGCCTGTTACCTCTTAATGCAGAGAAATTACTATTTATTCACCATAATTTGGCCTTAGTGCAGTATGAGTACTAAATGTACCTACTAATTCATTCATTTTCCTTGTATTACATTAACTTACTATTGTGTAATTAAAAATTTAATACTTGAACTAATTATATTTAAGTAATGTGATTCTTACTAAATAAAGCAAATAATTACTCAAAAATATGTTTCTTTTATCCAGCTTTTTTTTTAATCGGCCGGATGTCTATCCGGCCGAATAGTAGCTATCCGGTATTCGGCCGGATAGTATTATGGCGGCTGGATAGGCCGGATACCGGATAGTTACCGTATATCCGTTTCATCTCTAATGTAAATATCGGTCGTTACTACTAGAAGGCATAGGTAATGCAACATCCGGATATGAAGTAGCAGGCGGGATAAAAACACTTTTGAAAAATAGTTGAAGGCTTAATATATTTATTTATTTACACTTTATTCACCTTAATAAAAGGATTACAAAGGGCGGGCTTAATGATATTAGGCAATGTCTTCCAGTCAACCCGGGACGTGTGGAAATTATGTGATAGGTGGCAAAATAAAATGAACAATAGAGTAAATCATGGAAAAAACTACTGATAAACTTAAAAATAAACTAATATTATATACATATACACATATATATATATATATATATATATATATATATATATATATATATATATATATAATAAACTTACGTACTATTTTGGATAAGAATAAGTATTTGTTTGATTTGATAAAAGAACATTTGAGAGGTGAGATAGCCACATTTAAGTCAAATTCAAAAGAAGGATGAAATGTTGAAAAAAAGTTGAAGGTCGTAGTCAAGTTGTCACATAAAATTATTTTTTTATCTATACTAGACAAAATTACGAGTTATTGTAAATGTTTATATATAGGATTATTGTCGCGAACCATGGTAGGTTAGTTCGTTAGTTAATTTCTAAAGTTTTGCTAGCTAGCTAGTTTTAGGTATAGATAGACAGTAAAATTCAGGCCGTGAGACATTCAATCACAGCACTCCCATGATGTGACAACACATCTGTAGCCTTCTTCGTTTGATATTGGCTGCAGAAAACCAAGGTTTAGAGTAGCCACTTACCACCAGATAAACTGTCAGCCGTTTGTTGTTTCAGTTTTAAAAAAATATACGCACAGAAACTAACAAATGTATGAATGACCAACCTAGTCGTGAAATTTAGGGTAAAGGTAAAGTGTAAAAGAATTCACTATCACATATAATCTCGTGGGTGTGTACTATAAGGAAGGTTCTAAGAAAGTTGTGTAGTTAAGTAAATTATATGAAAAATTACTTTTATATATATTGACATAAAACAAAAATGTTTCAACCTGTGTACGTTATAGACTGAAACTATCCAACTAGCCTGCTCCAAACTGCTTTTATTAGAAAGGCAATAATTCGACGTTGGTTCTAGACCACTGAAAGAATGCAGTAAGCGCTATATAAAAAAATAACAAAATTTGCTTTTTTCTAAGAAAAAAAATAAACAAAGTTTACTTCTTTGTAAATAAAACTTAGATTATCAATTACTTACTTATACATCGCTCCATAACAGTTTGAGGAGAAAGAAAATGAAGCATCATATCCTTCAGTATAACTCAAAATATTAAAACTCTACGGGTGCAAACACGCCGTGAGTGACAACTATGGAAAATATACCCTTATTGAGTTCGGGGGATTTTTATAGGCTGTGGTAAATGACTGAATAAACGTTAAGCTTATTACACACGTTCGGATGATGAACGAGATCGTGAAGGCTAGAGCCGGTATAATTACATGATGTGAGGGATTTTAATCTAGCCTTCAGAAGTGACAAAGCATTTGTGGCCTACTTTATTAGAGACTTGTGACTGAAACTTATGAATAGCAGTAGTCACTGGAACTCAGCACTGAGGTTCACTTCAGTCAATTTTATTATTAAAAGAACCAAAAACTTCTTCAAAAAATTTCTCTTGACCACAATAATGTCAAAGTAATAAGACATTCCTTTCTTATCGTAAATGGTGGATTTATTCTCGCTTGTCACCCATATTTGAATAAAAGATTTACAATTTTAACCCTTAATTCACCAAACTGAGTCCACGGGACTAACCAATGGTTTTAAGCAACTAAAATCAATTTTTTTAGCGTTTGGGTCGTATGGTCCGATACCTTTCTGTAGTGAAGCTACTGTTAACGTAATGAAATGCAGGTCGATTTAATGATTTCTTAATTTTACGCGAACACTGCATATTGAATAAAAACTAAAACTTAAAAACTAGTTATACGGATTTTATCGTGTTTAAATAACTTATTTTTAACCTATTTTTCATTCTCGAGGTTTCGAGTGCTTTACAGCACCCATGGTCAGGGAACCCCCCTGACCATGGGTGCTGTACTGTGTGCTGGACTCGAAGGGGAGTCATGGAGGACTGAGACATGAGGATGTTTGACGTCTCAATGTCATAGTTAGCCAGGCTACCTTCAGTTTTTGAATAAAACAAAATAAAAATTCAGTGGGAAACCCCCCATTTTTTGAATAAAACTGAATGTATTTTTTGAACAAAACTATGACATCGGGACGTCAAACATCTCATTATCCCCGTGACTACAGGTTCTCTAAGCACCCGAAACGTCGCGAATTAAAAATTTGTTAATTAAGCGCTATAAAATCCGTATAAATAGTTTTATTCAATGCATGTCGATTTATGCTTTATAGTCTATAGATTACAAAAGTAATATTCGATTTACTGCATCTAACGGGAATACTGAGAAATTAAAAATTAAAATTTGAATACCACAATAACTTAAAAATGAACTAAAAGTGATTGGCTTGTAGTTTTCACTGGTTTTAGAAATTAAAATATTACACTTTCCAATAATTAATAATACTTACAAAACAAAGTTGTAGGTATTTACCGTTTACTTAGGATTGATAGAAAATCTTTTTAGTAGTTCTGGAAAAACATAGTGCACAGACCAACAAACGTGGTAAGGAAACTTTATTTACACGTATTGGTTGATAAGTGAGTATTAATCCCAAGTACCATTACGTTAATTGAAGAAATATGATTAAAGTCAAGGTGACTAAGAAATAATGTAATGTAAGTAGACTTATTAGACTATATTACCTATACACGGTATATGAAGAAAATTAAGAAAAAGATGTTTTATACTAAATATATTATTTTCGTTTGTTCAGTCCTTTCTACGAAGAGCCAGCTACATTACGGTTGTAGCTCGAATGGGTCGGCTAAAACGGGAAAGGATCACGCTCTCACAGAATACCAACGCAAAATACCAGCTCAATTCTATTTCGTATGTTGAGTTGACTTGAAGATGCCCAGATTGTATTCGGATGGAAAGATAGACGCCGGCAAATTATTCCACTCATTTCCATTAAAAAAGTCAAAGCAAACCGTTTGGTTCTAATGCGTGTAATAGCGACAACAGAGGGGTGAAGACCTTTCAACCACCAGGTCGTCTGACGGTGGAAAGGAGAGGGAGGAATTAGCATCCTACAGAAAGATCAAGAGGCTGACTACTCTGCGCCTGTTCTCGAAGCTGTCAAGGTTTTTGGTTTCAACCAAATCAAGGTCACCAATGAGTCTTTTAGCACGTCTCTCAACTGAGTATAACGCTGCCAGGTGGCATTTTGCAGCAATTGGCCGTTCGTGGCCGGTATGGCTACCTCTTATAGGCATAGGCTGCATATTGTCCAGTTTCCAAGATTCGGGCACTATTCTAGTCCTTAATGAGAGGCGAAACAAGAACGTTAACAAAAGAGACAACTCAGGTGCATAGACCTTTAGAACTATAGCTGGTATACCATCAGGTTGACTAGATTTGTTTACGTCTAGAGTTCGTTAGGTTTTTAAAATATCCTTGTGGGTGATACGGACCTCTGACATAGAGGTACCGCGGTGAGGTAATTAATATGGTACGCTGTTGCTACTGTCCAGACGCGAATTGCAAGCAAAAAGTGAAACAAATAAATCCGCTTTCTTCTTTTGAGCCTGCGCCAGTGAGCCATCTGGTTATACCAGCGGAGGCAGTATAGACCGACAGAATTTTATCTCGATCGCTTAAGCGAGAAACCAAAAAGCCCTACTGCCAGATGGTTTGACAGAGGGCTTTGTACAGATGAGTTTAATGCGGTCGAAACTGGCTTAACGTAATGCTTTTTTGCAAGACTTGGGGACTTGTTCAAAGGCTTTCTTCTGAAGGTTAACATCCGAAGCTTTGCAGTCCCAAGCATTGACCCAGGATAAGTAGGTCATATGAGCACGTTTGGCGTTGAACCGTGGTAGAGCTTTAACACCAATGTGTACATCAGCGAAGGGGATCAAATACTCCATTGCGTGACGTATTACATTGGTTATGGTACCCGCGCAGCTCAACGCATCTTTAGACGAGAAACAGACCCGCCGCTAAGGATAATATGTAAAGAAATGCCGCATTTTATCCCAATCTGCTGACTTGTATCTCCACACTCGCCGCACACCGCGGACGTCGTAGTTAGGTGGGGAATATAACGAAACAGATTTCACCAGAGAGTGGTCAGAAGTTCCCAAGGGTTAGGTAACTTGAATATTGTACATGTCTGAGTCGGTCATAAGCAGAATTTCAAGGCTAAGTGCCCATGCACATCAGGTATACCCTAGTTGTACCAGTTGTAAGAGTCCCGGTGACAAGGCAAAATTCCAC
This sequence comes from Parnassius smintheus behrii, assembly GCA_036936625.1. Classification (NCBI taxonomy): domain Eukaryota; kingdom Metazoa; phylum Arthropoda; class Insecta; order Lepidoptera; family Papilionidae; genus Parnassius; species Parnassius smintheus. Next base: position 4,655,016 of record JAUPFT010000017.1, read on the forward strand.
GCCTTTTTCCCAGCATAGTCGGTCTTACGGTATGGGAACAGCCAGTCCTGATGACGGGCATTTAAGACCCCCAGAAAAACCAACAATGGGTTAGGGTGCTGATTTAAAGCCACGTCAAAGGCAGAGGCACTAGACACTGAGGTATTTAAATAGTCTAGTCTCCTAGTCATCGCTGTTCGATCGCTAGACACAAAAATAAATAATGTTATCCATTGCTGTTCCACAAAATAACACCCAGATCGTAGAGAAAGTGGGGTCCTCAAGGTGACGAAAACGATTACAGCAGATGTCTTTGCGGACGTAAACACAAACTCCGGCGCGCTGATGAAAATTATGCTCCAATGTTTAACCAGAGTAGCCAAGGTACGCCGTATTTAGAGGACATCTGACCTTCAAGGTCAAGAAAATTAAGTGTGGTTGTCGGTCTCAATGTGGTAATGGATTGTATTGAGATTACAGTGTAAGCCTCAGATGTTTGTGAGGTGCACTTGGATGGAGAGGGACTACAACCGCGGAGCAAACTTACTCTTCTTTTTTATTATTATCATTATTGGTTGAGTGAACAGGTTCAGAGAATGGCAGTTGGACAAGGCGTTACACATTTAACCTAGGGACGCAAAAAAAGTCTTAGTATCGATACCTAGTATGAAAATTCCGGGGAGGCCCGAATCGCCTTGAAAACGCCACCGGTCACTGTTCTCCGGTCGCCAACCGACTGAACTGAAACTGTCCAGACCCATTTCTCTCTATGATATGGGTTTTTCGTAACATCATACCGGAACACGACTTGCATCATTTGGTGGTACGTCTTTGCCAGGTAGGTAGTAAAGCGGGCTACATACGACATGATATCGGTGGCGATCTAGGGTGGTGTAGTGGGGATGCCTCCTAGATTGCCTCTAAATCGTGTCGTATGTAGGGCCATCCTAAGTCGTGGCCGATATCGCCTCCCTAACCGGCTGGCAGGAGCAAAAATGCAGCCGATGCTTCCTAGATCGGGGCCCCGCCCCCTCCGTACTGCGTGTGTGTAGGCGCATCGGCCCGATTTCTTTTGGCAGTCGCTGCGGCCCTCGCGGAAGGACGTTAACGAAACAGTGATACTGAATGACCTTTTTTACATAACAAAATTTTTACATTTTAATCATGTGAACAGAGTAGAAGCCTATGGCACTGATATTTTACAAAAAACAAAAAAAAATTGAATAAATAAATAAATTAAAATCTATCGAAATTCAAATCATATCCACCCTAGGCTGTGACCTTGCGAAGTCAAGAATGCCTACTAAACTAATTGTTTATTGCCGTTCATAAAGTAGGGAGTATGAAGTAAGTAAGGAGAGGATGAAGCCTCTCCACAACAACTAACTCCTATTCCAACGCTATCAACACAAGACCGCACTCAGATCTCCTACGTGCCTTCATCCTCTCATCAACTACTAACTCCTACTCCTTCACCATCTCAACAGCAACAAACAAGCTATATTGAAGGGAGTATGTCCGAAATTAAAGGTTTCTTTATGTTTAAAAAAAAGATATAAGTTAGCTTTTTTAATTTTTGATAGTTTTAATCCATATATAAAGATTACATTAAAAAAAGTATACATATTAATATACAAAAGTATTTTATTTCTTTGTTTGTTGTGTGTAGTACATAACCCGATTTTGTTATTTCTTTGTTTTTTGTGTGTAGCACATAACCCGATTTTGACCAAAGCAGAAATGAACAAAGAGAAGAAATAACTAAATAGCATAGTTAGGAGAAATTGATGTTTTATATAAGTTGCGAAATCATAAATATAGAAAAATTCTAGAAGGTCTTTGGATTACCGACCATTTAGTACGTTTATGTGGCTTAATTTTGTGTCTCTTTTGGAGCCATTTTTCACCCAGCAACTCCTCTTTTTCTATTTTCGAATAAGTTAACCGAGAGGGCTAATTCAAAACCAACACGTTGGTGTTTTAAGAGAGTCGGAGGCATTTTGAAGAACTCTACCGCATATGCGTTCCGCTCCAAGTCCAAACGCGTACTGCTAGGCAGGCCCGTGTGTAGGGTCTGCCTCGATAAAAGCCCCGATTTCTTTCCACCCTAGATCGCCACCGATATCGTCTCGTATGTAGCCCGCTTAACTAAACCTAGGCTGAGCCTCTCACTAGTAGAGGACCAACCTACCACCAGTATGTAGTGCTGGTCGCTTAGCACTACCCAGATGATACATGTAGGGACTTATTACCTTTATAACATTTTCATACATATTTATGACATTTTTAATTATTTTTATAAAATGGGGGTCATTGTAGAAGCGTGCTCGTCGCGACCCCTGCCAGCCCTTTTCAGGGCTGCAATTCTACACAGCTGCGCACCCATGCGAACGAGGGTTAGGGCGTCCCCCCAAGGCGACGCACACCAGCTCGTCCCCGTTGGTGTGGAATGCAGCGCGCAAAGCGGCGATGGGGACCGCCACCCGTCACGCACAGCCCGACACGGCGGAAGGTGGAGGACGGAGTGCAGAGTTGGCACGTGGAATGTTAGAGGAGGCATGAGAGATAAGACGAATGAGTTGATCGAAATAATGAAAGAAAGAGAATTAGATGTCGTGTGTATGTCGGAGACCAAACGGAAAGGCAGTGGTATTGAAGAGCTCCCTGGCGGGACGTTAGCTATATGGTCCGGAGTCCCGGAAAGCGAGAACGCCTGCCAAGGAGTGGGAGTGCTGTTGTCGTCCCGGTTGGTCGATCTTATGACTGAATACAAGGTTGTGAACTCAAGACTTCTCTGGGTTCGCTTCAAAATGGGACTGACGAAGTTATTCCTTTTGGCTGTTTATGCGTCGGTAGCTTCGTCGTCCAGGGCTGAGCTGGAGGAGTTTTGGGAGAAGGTAAGAGAAGTTCTAGATTTGGTTAAGGGAAACGAAAGAACTGTTGTATGTGGTGATTTGAATGGATGGGTAGGCATCGCTAGACCAGGATACGAGTCGGTGCTTGGAAAGTTTGGAGATAAAAGGGTTAATGATGCTGGCAAGCTTATACTGGCTGTATGCAAGGAAAAGGGTCTTCTTGTGACAAACACTATGTTTAATCACAGGAAGATCCATATGTACACTAGAGAAAGAAAGAATGAGAGAAGTATGATTGATTTGTTCCTGGTGGATGACCGACTGCGAAAACAGGTGATGGATACACGAGTGTTCAGGGGTGCTGACCTGGGAACGGATCATTATCTAGTAATTACTAGATTTAGGGGTTTGTTCGCGGGTTGGCGCCACCGGACGGCAGTAACAGAACCACAGTCGGTCTGTCGCATCCGAAGCTGGAAGCTTCAGGAAGCGGATACTAGGGACAAATATCACACGAGGGTAGCCGAAAAGCTTGACACCATCGATGGCAGGAAAGAATGTGTGGAGAGAATATGGCAGAACCTTAGGGATGGAATGGTAAGTGCAGCGGAAGAAGTATGTGGTACGACAAAAAGAGGTAGTAGTAAAAGAAGAGATGCATGGTGGAATGACGAAGTGAAAGAAGCTGTAAAAAAGAAGAAAAAAGCATGGTTAGACTACTTAGCCTCTAGTAACGATGAGCATATGAGAGAGAAGATGAAAGAAAGATATAAGCTGCAGAAAGTTCATGCGAAAACATTGATTGAGGAAGTACGTGAAAGGTGTAGAATAGAAGCGGACGAGAGGTTGTCGCACAACTTTAGGGAAAACTCCAAACTCTTCTGGAAAGAGGTTGGAAGGTCCCGGAGTGGTGCGACAGCTTTAAGAATGAACAAAGTGCTTTCGAGAACCAATGACGTCCTCTCAGAAAAATCGGACGTCATGCAGCGATGGAGTGAATTTTATAGAGGATTGTATGCGTGTCATGATCTTAGTGAAGGATCCGGGGGTGACGCCGTGACTGGCACGCCAGACACGGACCTCGATGACACTGAGGTCATCAGCATGAAAGAGATTGAACGTGCGATTCGAAGTTTGAAATGTGGTAAGGCTGCGGGACTAGACAGAGTTACTGCTGAAATGGTCAAGTACGGTGGGCCTCGCGTCTGGGACAGCTTTCATCTGCTGTGCAATTTGTGCTGGCGGACGGGAGATGTCCCGGATGATTGGCGATCCGCGGTCATTGTGCCTTTATATAAAGGTAAAGGTTCACATTTTGACTGCGGGAGCTATCGGGCGATCAGCTTGACCAATTTAGCAAGTAAAGTTTATTCGAAGGTTTTGACACGCAGGATGCAAGAGAAATCGGAAAGATTCTTATGGGAGGCACAATGCGGATTTAGACCTGGAAGAGGATGCACGGATCAAATGTTTTCTCTCCGCATGATCACGGAGAAGCTTCTGAGTGTTAACCAGAGGATTTTCTGTGCTTTTGTGGATCTGGAGAAAGCATTTGATAAGGTTATAAGGAAGAAAATGTGGGAACTGTTGCCGGGATATGGTGTGGATGGTCGATTGTTAAGGGCTGTGCAGTCACTCTACTATGACTGTAAAGCCTGTGTGCGGGTAGGGCATGACCTGTCACCCATGTTTAGCGTCCAAGCGGGCGTAAAACAGGGTTGTGTCATGTCTTCCTGGCTGTTGATACTTTATCTCGACAGCTGTTTACAGAAGCTGAAAGATAGCTGTTTGGGTGTGAAATTGGGTGACATAAAAGTTAATTGTCTGCTGTATGCTGATGATGCAGTGCTTATTGCACCATCAGAAGCAGAACTGCAGGCATTAGTCACGTGTATGAAAGAGGAATGTGAAATTAAAGGTCTCCGTTTGAATGCTAATAAAACTAAGGTTCTGGTATTTGAAAAGGACGAAGAGAGAACGAAATGTGAAATATGGGTAAATCAGGAATGTCTAGAACAGGTAAATGAAATTGTATACTTGGGGAGTGCTTTCAGCCGGGATGGAAGATGTGATTTAGATGTGGATAGGCGTGTCGCTGCCGGAAACAAAGTCAATGGTGCCCTGAATGCATTAATAAAAAGGCAAGGCGTGGTGAAGAGTGCACGCCTTGCAATACATAACGCAGTGTTGGTACCGACTTTGTTATATGGCAGCGAAACCTGAGTATGCCAGAAGAAGCATAAAAGCAAGTTGAATGCAGTGGAGATGCGATCTCTTCGTAAAATGTGTGGCGTTACCATAGCCGACCGAAAGCGAAACAAAGAGATTCGCAATATGGCAGGATTGAAAGATGACCTTATCACAAAAATTGATAGGGGCGTACTCCAATGGTTTGGACACGTTGAACGAATGAGTGAAGACCGAATGGTGAAGAAAATATATAGAGCGAAAGTAAATATTAAAAGGTGTCGAGGTAGACCGAGACTAACTTTCGAAGACCATGTGAGCAAATTGCTCGAAGAGGGGAGGGTCAAGAGTACTCGGATACCTAGACGTGCATGTATGAAGAAGTTAATGAACCTGAAAGAAGCGAAAGAGGTATGTAAGGATCGTGACACTTGGTGATCTGTTCTCTCTGGCTACCCCGTTAGGGATTGTGCGTGACGATAAGTAAGTAAGTAAGTAAGTTTATAAAAAAAGTTAAAAACAATTTAAAAATATTTTTATCTTCAATTCATTATTATTGCATAACTGATACAATTTCTGACATTGTTTCTTTTTACTCCTGCAGTTTGTAATAACCGCTACTATAGCTCAAAATAATTTATTCCTAATGCACAGAAAAATTGTTAGGTGTTTATGATACTATGTGGAAAGTTTTACAAACGAGTAGACGAATGTAGGCCCAATTTACGCACGTTTGTCATACAATATTTTTCAACACATTCGCAAGAAAATAGTACCTACTATAGGTAATGAAATAAACTTTTTGTTTTTAAATATCAGTTGGAAAGTCCGTTTTGTTTTGTTAGACTGACATCTCGCAGACTAACCTGGGAGGTTGTCGGCTTCTTTTTCTTTTTTTAAAATTTGGATGGTAATCCTATACTATTAAACGAGCAATTCTTGTATATATATATATATGTATATATATATATATATATATATATAAACGGGATCTCGGAAACGGCTCCAACGATTTTCATAAAATTTAGTGTCCAGGGAGTTTCGGGGATAATAAATCGATCTAGCTAGGATTTATTTTCAGAAAATGTATTTTTGTCCGTGTTTTTAGGCAATGAAAAACTGCTACAATATCGTTAGAATAAGATGGTAAATTTTGACAGATTGTTAATGATTATAAATAGCTTAATTGGTATAATGGGCGGTCACAGAATCTTAAAACCCCGGTTCGAGCCCAAAGCGACCGACCGACTTTTTTTAATATTTTTTTAAGTTCCTTTCTTTTTTGAGAAAATCTATTTTTTCGAGCCCTTTTTTTAGAATTTTTAAAAACACGAAAATTTAAATTAAAATAATTGCACTCATGATTTTTTATTCAAATAACCAGTTCCGTTTTTTCTGTTATGTCGCTAAGATCAAAAATATTATTTATATTTCATCAGTATGTAATTTGTATCTAAATATAATTTCCAAAACACACGAATTAAAAAAAACCGAGCGAAAAATACCGAGCAAAGCTCGGTCAACCGGGTACTATAATTATAACGGAATATTAATCAAATTGACATTGGTGAGTGCAGATAAAATTATCGGAACATTAATCAAATGTAGAGATCGGAATTCTTCGATGAACCAACACAACGTCACTGGCACAGCGTCCACCGTTTTAGTGCGAAATCAAACAGAGTAGTTTCGAAATCCAAAGTTCATACCACGGGTCAGTGAAGTGTAGTAATTTGGAGCACGGGAATATATAGTCAACATACACATCACAAGAACGACATAGGCTGCAGCAGTCTGAGTCGAATAAAATAAATAAAAATAAAAAAACCGCACCCGAAGAAACATTATTCAGTGAGATGCGCGATAATTCATAGTAAAACGGGAGCTTAAAAATACAAAACGGCCTTTGTAAAAATGAAAAAACCACTGCATAAATCAATTACAAATAAAATTTATTAAATTGCTCGATAACTAAACTTTGTCGGTACTAACTTTGTTTTAGAAATTTTTACACTTGTTTTATTACTAATTTACGCCTAAAATTGTGTGAAAATTGTCAATAGTAAAAACCGGCCAAGAGCGTGTCGGGCCACGCTCAGTGTAGGGTTCCGTAGTTTCCCGTCCGTCACAATAAGTGTTCCCACTTATGAGTTTAAAGGTGGGTATCCATTATGTTCGCGCTCCAGCAGCGCTCCCTGTTCCTGCAACTGCTCCCGGTAGTGGGTACTGTTGTTTCCATCCAAGTTCAAAATGATTTTCCTAGAAAGTCATAATGAAGACGCAGCTTGATTCTACCTCGTACTAACGTCCAATATTGCATTTTATATTACATTTAAGATAATGTGAAAAGAATAAATAAATGTTTTTATATAACACACAATCCCTAATTGTTGAGTAATATTGTGAACTTCAACTTCAATTGAATTAACCTTTATTGTTGGAAACCTATTGTTCGGTCACCAGACCTTCTTAGTTATAATGAAATACCGAGCGTAAGGCTTTTATAGTAATCCCTTTGTATCTGGGAAGTTGAGAATTCGTTTAACATAGATTTCTTAAACATGAAAGTATTTTATTGAGTTTGCTAAACTTTCCGTTCTTTCAAACCTTCAGACCGCAACACAGCGGTGCACGAACAGATATTTGCGACGAAAGTAGTTAAGAGGATGTTTCCAATCTAGACGGACTCCTAGGCAGTAAAGGAGATTTACCATCTAGTGAAAAACGAACGCACAATCCACTTGATAGTAAGTGGTTGTTGTAACACAGACATCTTCATTTATCTCGCATTAAGAATTAAAATGCATGAGTTTTCATTACTAAGGACCAAGATGTAATACCCCGTTCAAAATGGCTCCCACCCTGTAAAGAGGTGTTCGGTTCTCGTGTCTTATATACGAGGCTCAGCAACATTAAGCTGTATTCTGTTAGAGCGTGGTTCTCCTCCGGTCGATCCGACCCATTCGTACTACAAACACAATATACCTGTAACGTGAATCAACCACAAGAAAATTATACACGATCTGTCCCTTGTCCCGTGGTTAGCTTAAGAGAAGACAGAGGGAAACTGAAGCAGAAGATGCTGTTGCTCACCTTAATTTTTACCCAATCATCAAAAGGATTACTACACGCTACCGGCTTTAAAAAGCTTCAAAGTGGAAAAGATATAAGGATCGATGGAGAATTTTAGTTTCTTTATATAAAGGACGTGGTACGTAAGTGGTGAAAATGATACAATATGTTTTAGTGTTGTCGTATTAATGACATGATATGGCTAGTGATGCGAAATGGTTGAAATGGACGTTACTTACATACTTACTTATCTTCACGCACAATCCCTAACCGGGTAGCCAGAGAGAACAGATCGCCAAGTGTCACGATCCTTACATACCTCTTTCGCTTCTTTCAGGTTCATTAACTTCTTCATACATGCACGTCTAGGTATCCGAGTACTCTTGACCCTCCCCTCTTCGAGCAATTTGCTCACATGGTCTTCGAAAGTTAGTCTCGGTCTACCTCGACACCTTTTAATATTTACTTTCGCTCTATATATTTTCTTCACCATTCGGTCTTCACTCATTCGTTCAACGTACCCAAACCATTGGAGTACGCCCCTATCAATTTTTGTGATAAGGTCATCTTTCAATCCTGCCATATTGCGAATCTCTTCGTTTCGCTTTCGGTCGGCTATGGTAACGCCACACATTTTACGAAGAGATCGCATCTCCACTGCATTCAACTTGTTTTTATGCTTCTTCTGGCATACCCAGGTTTCGCTGCCATATAACAAAGTCGCTACCAACACTGTGTTATGTATTACAAGGCGTGCACTCTTCACCACGCCTTGCCTTTTGACTAATGCATTCAGGGCACCATTGACTTTGTTTCCGGCAGCGACACGCCTATCCACATCTAAATCACATCTTCCATTCCGGCTGAAAGCACTCTCCAAGTATACAATTTCATTTACCTGTTCTAGACATTCCTGATTTACCCATATTTCACCTACCTGGACGTTAATTCTTAATAAGATACGTCAAAATAATGAAATTTGGATCTGGCTTAATTATTTAAGTGAATGGTATCTTTCATATTATAATAATGTACCTCAGACCGAATTTTGGTCATGGTGGACAGTTTTTAACGGAAACTAACCATCTGCGCAGGATTATAGCGCCCAAATATATGCGCAAACACAGGTGAACTCACATAGTCCCATAGTACAGTAACTCGGCACGACCGGAGAGAGATCAAAAGCAGGACCAACGGCTTAACGTGCTTTTCGAGGTACGGGTGTAAATATACCACCGTTAAATTCCTGACTCCGGGTTGCTATTGAAAATTTCTTCACACAAAAAGCCTGATGGATGATTTTGGCCTAGCCCAGGATTCGAACCCGAGATCTCATGATCAGCAAAAGCGTTTACGATCACTAGACCAAAAAAGTGATCAAATGCAGTATCTTTCTATTGAACCAATAGCATGGTGAAACAAAGGGCCGCATTTAGTCGTTGTAGAATAACTTAGCGTAGTTGTAGAGTGACCCATTGGCAAACAATTCGTACCAGAGTTACAAAATAACTCTGCAATTCTAAATATAATTTTATTGCTAATTATTCACTCCACTTTTTATTCAAAGGAAAGAAGGTTTATTCGTGAGCAAGTGCAGTCGTTAGTATTTATTTGCTATTGGACGAAATTAATGTCCGCGTCGGCAACGTTCGAAAATCGTCGGACGCTTTCATTGGAAATAAAAACGTTTTATGTGAAAATTGAATTCATCTCAAAATAAATTAAATGGTTTTCATTATTATTATTATTAAAAGGCTGTACTTAACTTCACTTGTATGTATGTTCTAGAATTTTGAAATCAATATTTCACCAAATTCCACTGAAGCTATCGAGTTAAAGCATAGCACACAAACATGTTTGGTTCTCCAAACAAAGCAAGATTACTTAAATGGTGGCACCATTTTAATATAATATGGTGAACATTAAAAATTATAACGATTTATTCGGTATTTCCACAGCAATCCCAATGATAATAGTATTAATTGAAAGCGCTTGATGAGCGAAACACAATCAGTGACGTTGTTCTAAATCTTCTACGACGGATGTCACAAAATGGCGATTTAAATTTTTCACAGCCACCCCTTCGATATGGGTATCAAATGAAAGAGCTTGATGAGCGAAACATATAATAAAGTAACGTTATTCTTAATCCAATACTCAATAACTTTATTGCATCCAATATGGCGAACGTCTAATATGACAATGCAATATTATTAAGATTTAAAGTAGATTCCTCCAATACCCATTATACGGTGTTAATGGAAGACTTCAACGCAAACAAGACAGAACGGTGAGCTTAAGGTAGGGAAATTTGGGATAGAGCAACGGAACCCGAAGTGTGAAGAAATTTTTTATACGTGGTAGAGCCATGCTGCAGTTATATTAGTACTATAGTTGTAGCACGAATGGGTCGGCTCGACCGGGGAAGGACCACGCTCTCACAGAATACCAGCGTGAAATAGTAGCTTAATGCTGCTGTTTTTCGTATGGTGAGTGTAGAGAACCGGAGACCCTTTTTACTGGAAGCGAGGCATTCCATCTTGGTCCTCACGGGTGACAACGCATCTGCATTTTGATTCGTAGTCGAGGATGGATGTAGATGTCTATGGGCCACAGCAACCACTTACCATCAGGTGGACTGTGTGCTCGTTTGTCACCTTATCCTATAAAAAAAAAACCCCAAGGAATTGGTTGCATTCATGGAAAAAGAAGTACTCTTTATAATGAACTCTTTCTTTATTAAGAAAGTGTTTTTGAAAGTGGACCTAGTCGAGCCCCAACAGTTCGACAAAAATGAGATTAACTTCATTATGATGACTAGATGGCAACTGTTCAGTGATGTCTCAGTAATTGCAAGGGTGAAGATTGGAGGCACATTGAACCTAAACGTTAAGTTGGAGAGGTCTCGTCAAATAAACTCAACACTCCGTTTCCCTCGTGCTTTGATAGAAAGTCCCGAAACCTGTCAGCTTCAGTTACAAAACTGTTTTCAGTGCCTAGAAGACTGCAATACAGTGCAGGATATGAATGAAAAGCTCGTGGAAACTCTCTAATCTAAGCTAATTTTGCAAAACCCGCCGCTGAAGAACACAAAAACTCTGCGCTTGCACTCTTAATCACATGCACCTCATGAGGTAAACACCTGGCTGCGGATCTTCAATACGTTAAGCAAGTTTTGCACGACAACAAGCTTCGGGTCCCGCCCACAGTCGATCGCGTATCTGCTGAACTGCCATATATCAGAAGAGTCACTGACACGGTTAGGTACATCTTGAAGCGCTGCCATTAAAATAACTTCAAGCCGCTAAAGAAGATTGGTTAGCTTTTACCATCAGTCAAGTGTAATGTCCCTCTGCAAGATGCAGGGGTATACAAGATTGAGTGTGAATGTGTTCTCTCTTACATAGGAGTAACTTAAAGATCAATTAAAATAACATATAGCTGATGTGAAGTTAAATAACATATAGCTGATGTGAAGAATCGACGCTCCGTGAAGTTTTTAGTCTGAGAACATGTACAGGATTGCCCCCGTCACTACATCAGATTTGATAGACTACAATTCTTCGCTAAAAACTAACTAGACTATAAGACTTGTGTTATACGGGACAGTTCCACTTTCAAGCTATATCAAGCTAAGTCCTGGTTTTCCCGAAATACGTAAAAATCATTAGCAAAAAAAGGTTATTTGCTGAACAACCAAATTTCACGAACGCACATCGCGTCAAAATTCCCGATACCATCCTCACCATCGGGATGCTTTGCGGCCCACCATTGTGCGTTTTGCTAGGAGTTTTCCACCTAGTACAACTTATTTGTGGAATTGTTTACCATCGGCGATTTTTCCGGACCGATACGTCTTAGGGACGTTCAAGAAAAGACCTTATTCCTTTTAAAAGGCTGGCAACGCAATTCCCTTGGTGTTGCGATTTTTTATGCACAATGGTAGTAACTTACTATCAGGTGGGCCGCATGATCGTTTGTCTCCTCTTTTATAAAAAAAATCATGTTTTACTTTTGAAAATAATTAATTTTGAGGGGAGTCGATGGTAGAGATACAACTGCCAGCATGGGATCGCCAAAATAACCGCTAGAATAAATTTGCGTGTTGTGAAGCTCGCTTATTTTTTCTTTTACAAAAATTCTATTTTTTGTGTGTTAAAAAAATAACTGCTAGAATAAATTTGCGTGTTGTGAAGCTTGCTTGTTTTTTCTTATTCAAAAATTCTATGTTTTTGTATGTAAAAAAAATTATATTGTTTTTTTTATTGTAAAACAACATAATTTTTTAAAGACATTCTCTTTTAAGAGAAAAAATAAATGGTCACCTTATGAATAGAAAGAGCCGTGGTAGCTCGCTGTAATTATAACAGAACGCGAGTAACCCGGGTTCGATCCCCGCCGGCGCCAATGAAACTGTTAATTGCAATTTTAATTGCTGATTTACCACGTGCTCGGCGGTGAAAGAAAACACCGTGAGGAAACCTGCATGTCTGAAGAATAAGAAAGAAAAAAAATATGTTTCGAATACATGTGAAGTTCGCCAACACGCATTGGAGCAGCGCGGCGGAGATTTCCTTGCACTAACACCCTCTCAAAAATGAGGGGAAGCTTGTGCCCAGCAGTGGGACGTTTATAGGCTGTAACTTTACTTTTATGAATGGTCAACTTATTACACCTTTGCGAGCGAGCAATAACTTTGCCGGATATGCCGGTCAGGTTACCCTTCCCGGGTCTTATTTGCTACTGTTTTTTATGTGAGCTCTTTCTTGTAATTAACGTAAGTTTTCAGTAGACAAACATATCGTTTTTGCTCATTTGATATAAGAAATATTTTATTTTAAAAGCTTCTAAAGGTATTTGTAATTATAACCTAATTTTAAAATGAAAAAAATCTCTTTAAAATAGATATAACTAAATATATTGATAAAGGAACTTAGTCCAATTATTGGTAAGTAGCTACTGTGTCGTAGACACCTGCAACTTCAATAGAAAGCTACTCTTAGGTCAATAATTTCCTGAATATCATAACGTATTTTCGGGAATCAGATATCCTCCCTCAGGCGGTACAAACGACACAATTCCGCGTTTGAATCGACATTGAAATAAAAGCATAAATCATTACACAACATTCAATATTTCACAAAGTTTTCACATCGTATATTGACAAAACATGTTGATTACTATTTGGTCACGCAAATTAACTTCTTTTCTATGGTTAATAGTTTTGAAGTCTAAGTGAAACCAAAATGTGCTAAGTATTGCTGCGTGAATCGTGTTTCAAGTTTTTCACAGCTTTTTTTATAAATTTCAAGGTAGGATGCGTTCACAACTACTTATTATTAGGTGGGATTATAGTCGTACTGACTAAATAAAAAACGTTTCTTTTTCTTCTGTCAAAAAGACGAGTTTTTATTTATTTACTTTATAATGCCTATCAACCAGTGACAGAGTTGACCAGGAATGAACTAGACAGAAGTTATCAAGCAAATAGAGGAAGTAACAAATCAACTTACTGTTAACTTGATGGTAAGTGGCTGCTACAGTTTATTGACACCTGCAGCCTTAAACAATGAAGGCTACAGAAGCCCTTAGACCAGAACACAGGAGTGTTAGCAGTGGACATAGCTAAAATAGGCAAGGTGGTGCTTCATATCCAGGTGGACTCATAAACAGAAAAGTAGTACTGCCAACTGGAATATACATATTGAAGATGGGAAAATTAAGAGTACTATTAAATGAAAAGCATATGTGCGTAGATAGTGAGAGAGGTGTGTTAGGTTCTCGCGTTAGTGTGTTATCAACCCAGGCTGACTCCAAAGATAGTATATTAAGGGGTTTTATAATATTAAGGAATTGCTAACTAGTTTCGTGTTATTAATTACTAGCTGTTACCCGCGGCTTCGCCCGCATGGTCACTGGGAAATGAACTATACCTTGCTTTTTGAATTGAAAGAAAACTGAGTTTTATAGATTTGTCAGAGATGCAGCCATTAAAAGGAAACTGAGCAAAATTGATTCGTCAGCCTATTTAAATGTTTTGAAACGCAGCGTATAGGAAAGCATGAAAATAGCCTGTTTATTCGAAATGGAAACAGGATATTTTTTTAATTAATGGAAACTGAGCATAATTATCCATCAGGGATGCAGACTTTTAGAAACTGAGCTAAATTGATTCGTCAGAGATGCAGTTTTCTGAATTGAAAGGAAACTGAGCCAAATAAAAGATCCGTCAGGGATGCAGCATTTGGAATTGAAAAGAAACTGAGCTAAATAGGAAATTTTGAATTGAAAGGGAAGATCTGTGGGAATTCTTATTAATTGATTGTGGGATTTTTGAAAAAAAAAACTAACTGAACACTATTTTAAGACGCTACTGTACACAATGTTGTATGTTTTTCCATTCGGGGAAAGAATGTGGAGATTCCGGGCATTTGACACACGCGAACATGCTTCATATAGCTAACCATGAGAGAAGCACGGTTTTTCTAAGTTGACCCCGCTACCTGTAACGTTTGCCCTTGCGCTTGATTATGTTCCAACCAAGATGTATCACACGCAGCCTTGTCCCGTTACATAACCGAGAAGCATCTAAATTTCGCATTAGCATGACTGGGACGCCTAATTTTAATTGAAGCTTTTTGTGAAGTTGTGAGGGACACCTGACAACTCTAGAGAATTTAGAAACTCTGCGGGATATGAAGTGCTCTGTTCTGTGTCCATAAGTGTGTCTACTGACAAATACTCTGTTATTTCTACTGCTACTTCGCTTAATATATCTGAATTTATTTTGTTAACGCTCTCATTTTTTGGCGCAAGAATCGCCCTTTTACATAACCACTTGTCTTCATTCATGTTGTTCGTTAAATCTGAATAAAGGCTCGCAATTAATTCGGAATGACTCTGTACTAAATTACAAAAATCTCTCTTCAATTTAACAGCATCCATTTCCAACCGCCCATCGCCAATTGTTAATAGTGTGTCAGCATAGTTTCCAGTATTGATATCATTATACAAATGCACTCTCATAATCGTAGTTATTTATGTCACCTTGTTCCATAAAATAGACGACTTGAGGCATGCTTTAATTTCATCTGCAGGTGTGCCCTTTTGAATGACAGGTAAAATTTGGCGAAAGTCACCAGCCAATAAAACCATCATTCCACCCATTACATCGGTATTGCTGCGCAAATCCTGGAGCATACGATTCAGTCCTTATACAGCTTTTTTTTGCGACATTGTACTTTCGTCCCACACTAAAAGTTTGCATTGTCGTAGCATTATACCTCGTGCACTATTTTTGCTAAAGTTGCAGATCGGCGATTCTTCCTGGGCTAGATTTAGAGGGAGTTTTAAAACAGATATTGCAGTGCAGCCCCCGCGTAGCAGCGGCTATACAGGAGGAAGCTACGGCCACAGCAAAGTTTTTTTCTTTCCGTACTTGCGCTAAAAATAAATTTAAAAAAATGTCTTCCCAGTTCCTCCAGAGGCATCTAAAAAGAAAAGTGTACCATTTCCAGATTCAATTTGTCCTAATACTTTGTCAAAAACTCGTTTTTGTTCGTGAAGCAAGCGGGGTACAAATTCGGCTACTTGCTGCTGCAAAGCTGGTATATCTTAGTTTGTTTCACGTATAATTTCATCACTTAGTTTATTTTCGGTTGTTTATCATTCCAAAGTTGCTTAATTCTTTGCCTACCATTGTCATTACTTTATCTTCAATTTTTCCAAGTGCTTCATTATAAATGTGTTCATTGTATGTCATGTTCAGGTGTGTCTGCTGTAACCTTCGCAAAATATCTTCCGCCATGTACTCTTTATATTTGTCCCACAATTCATGTGCATTAGATAGCCCGCAAGATGATATGAGAGTTGCATAAAGATCCCTAATTTTGGCTGGTGACTGGCACTACACAGCTTCCTCCATGGTTACATCCCAGTGAATATCGTCTTCTAAAATATCCTGACCGTTGACAGTTTTAAGGTCTTTATATCCTGTAGGACCCCGAACATGGTGCAGCAGCGATCGTAAACAGAAACATTTAAAATGAGTTACATGGACGGTATACACACGAACAAGGGCATCTGATGACTTTACACCGGGCCAATTTGCAACAAGCGCGCCTTGAATACGGCGTTTCCACTCCTTCGTAGATGTGTTCCAAGTATAATAGCGGGGGACTTCAGAATATAACAACGTTTTTGCAGAGGTAGGTTCGATAAAGTTGAAAGAAGGCTATTAGTGTAGTTTTTGGCGGTGATGCAATTCTTTCTTGGAAATTTCTTTCGGTGAAATATACACACTCTCCATTTTCTAAGTGCACAGCCCTTGCCCTTGAGTAAATGTTGGGTGCCTTTTTTGTAAAGGGAAGCCAAGGAGACGCCACGCTGCCTCGTTACTGCTGACATAACGCCATGCTTGAAAGGTCTGTACTTCATTAACGGGATTTGCCTCACCTTCACTCCTGAGATTAAAAATTGCTTGGTCGCTTCCTTTATTTATGTACTTACAGATATACTTGATTGCGCGGACAGAGCTACATGCTTCTACATTAATGTGGGCATTAAACATTTTACCTAGAATGGGCGAATACGGGACAATCCAGCTGTTCTAAGGTTTCGAACGCTCCAGAGCGAGATTTGATTGTAACTTACCTGACACCATCTTCGGGAGCTCTGCGTCTGTATAAAGGGTGGCCATTGTCATTGTGCACTGTTACTTTTAATAGCTGTTTAGGGAATTTCTTCGTACATTTTCCTTCTTTCATACATGGCGATATTGAATTTCGTGCTCCACATGGGCCGCGTAGAGCTACGATGGCTATCCGAGTACAGAACCAGAGTACGAAACCTATCCAACTGCAGAGAGGTGTAAGACAGGGTGACGTTATTTCCCCGAAACTCTTCACCGCTGCATTGGAAGACGTTTCCAAGCCACTCGACTGGAAAGGATACGGTATTAACATCGATGGCGAGTACATCACTCACCTTCGATTTGCCGACGATATAGTCCTTATGGCAGAATCGCTGGAGGACTTAAGCACTATGCTCAATGGCCTCAATTGTGCCTCCCAACGGATAGGTCTTAAGATGAACATAGACAAAACAAAGATTGTTTGATGTCCATGTCACACCTATGCCGGTAGTTGTTGGGAGCACTAAGCTCGAAGTTGTTGACGAGTACGTTTACCTGGGACAAATATTCCGGCTAGGTAAGTCCAACTTCGACCGAGAGGTCAATCGATGGATTCATTCGCCGGCTGGGCAGAGTTCGGGAAATCACGACACATCTTCTCGTCAGGTATACCTTAAAACCTGAAAACTAAGTTGTACAACCAGTATGTGTTGTTGCCAGTGATGACATATGGAACTGTACTGTCACCCTTGCTTCTATTCAAACAACTTGAAATGCAGCATGGTTTTACCACTATCTACTAAATGTTACGTAAATAGCAATTGTTGTCTATTGCCTTGCTATAACGATACAAACCACGTAGGTCGATTGTATAACGTAGCTGATAGAAACAAGTAAAAGGAAACCGAAATTACCCCAGTGCGTTTATAACTTTTATCTCGAACGAAGTTTTAGCGAAAAAAATATTTATGAATCGTATCCGTATAGAGTAATTCTTATTGAACGCAATTTATGAAAAATAAACTCTCACGTCTCTTACTGCAAATTTAAGTAAATAAAGCATAAATGCACACTTATAATGCTTATATACAAATATAAGCCTATATGCAGATAAACATATCATTACTATAATGCTATTAAAATATTTTACCAGATTTCGCTATGTTAATTTGATTAATTTACCACTGCATTGATTCGAAAAAGAGCTTTGTCCTGTCAAAAACCAGCAAGAAACCCAGCAAGACTTTTAAACAGACTTTAAAACATTACTTTGAAATATATTACTGCTTACAAATAAGTATGAAAACATATTCTACAGTAAAATTTCAGAGTTCTCTAATCGTCGGAATAGGCCTACCTACAAATTGGAAGAGCTCCTTTTCCTTATGTGAAATACAAGAGAAACTTTTTATACAGTTAGAGATATGGGGAAGTGCATCTAAAACTAATATAAAGGATCAAATATCCCAGAACAAATTATTAAAAGTTTTATTCCAACTTGACTACCGCTTTCCTACTAAAGAGCTCTATAAAAAAACTGATACATTATCCATAAGTCAATTACACAAATACAAAACGTGCATACTAGTCAGAAAAATTCTCTTAGATTCCATACACACCCAAATTAGTTTTAAAACGAAATCACATAAACACTGTACTTACACGAAACAAACATAAACTGCAATTACCAAAAGCTAGGACTAAAACTTATGGTTCGAAAACTATTCAGTTTGAGGGAGCGCTATTGTACAATAGCCTACCGGATGAGGTATTTCATGAAAAATCGTTTTCAAAATTTAAAGATAAATTAAAAAAGCACAGTCAAACATTAATTTAAACACAGTGCTTTTTTAATCCTAATTTCGATATATTTATGTAACTTTATTCCTATAAGTCACTGTATTTAAATGTATTTTTTTTACCAATTATGTTATTTTTAAGTCTCATATAAGTGAATATTTGTTCTTTTTTGAGATAATAAACTCTTTAAACCTAAACCTAAACCTATACCTAAACATAAACCTAAACCTACAGTTTACGAAGTTACGAACGAGTGGTAAATTAAACATACATTATGTTTAATATACCACTCGTTCTGGACATGCCTCTGCCCTAAGAAAACCCAGAGAAAAATACAACAGGACTTTTTTTTTGAAAAAAAAGCAGAACAATTTACAATAATTTAAAATGTTACATAATCCATACTCGAGCTATATGGCCGGCCCATTGCCACTTCAGCTTACTAATCCGTTGGGCTATATCGGTCACTTTGGTTCTACTGAGGATATCCTCATTTTTAAGTTTATCACGCAAAGAAACTCCGAGCATAGCCCTCTCCATAGCTCGCTGATCGACTTTGAGCGTCCTCATACGGCCAGCAGTGAAGGACCACGTCTCAGTTCCATATGTCATCATTGGCAACACGCACTAGTTGTACAACTTAGTTTTCAGGTTTTGAGGTATACTTGACGAAAAGTGTCGTGATTTCCCGAACTCTGCCAAGCCGGCGAATGAATCCATCGATTGACCTCTCGGTTGAAGTTGGACTTACCTAGCCGGACTATTTGTCCCAGGTAAACGTACTCGTCAACAACTTCGAGCTTAGTGCTCCCAACAACCACCGGCATAGGTGTGACATGGACATTAAACAATCTTTGTTTTGTCCATGTTCATCTTAAGACCTATCCGTTGGGAGGCACAATTGAGGTCATTGAGCATAGTGCTTAAGTCCTCCAGCGATTCTGCCATAAGGACTATATCGTCGGCAAATCGAAGGTGAGTGATGTACTCGCCATTGATGTTAATACCGTATCCTTTCCAGTCCAGTGGCTTGAAAACGTCTTCCAATGCAGCGGTGAAGAGTTTTGGGGAAATAACGTCACCCTGTCTTACACCTCTCTGCAGTTGGATAGGTTTCGTACTCTGGTTCTGTACTCGGATAGTCATCGTAGCTCTACACGGCCCATGTGGAGCACGAAATTCAATATCGCCATGTATGACAGAAGGAAAATGTACGAAGAAATTCCCTAAACAGCTATTAAAGGAAACAGTGCGCAATGACAATGGCCACCCTTTATACAGACGCAGAGCTCCCGAAGATGGTGTCAGGTAAGTTACAATCAAATCTCGCTCTGGAGCGTTCGAAACCTTAGAACAGCTGGATTGTCCCGTATTTGCCCATTCTATGTAAAATGTTTAAGTATAACTAAATATCGAATAAAGTCAAAACTATCATATTTCTCAATGACATAAAGTTTTTAATAGTTCAATTTTATTTTATATTAATCTTACATCTATTGTTTACAATATTTTATGTGCAAAATCATAGGCTACAATACAATTTTTATCATAAAACGCATTAATAATAAGCTTACAAGAACCCAAATCAACTTACACCGATGTAGCATGTAGTTCGGACCAGATGCGGCATAATGCGGCGTAATGCTTTAGTCAATAAAAATATTTTTTTTTATTTCATTATAATGATTCAGTCTTGAACCTCTCTTTTTCTTTACATGATTCAGCCATCTTTCAATAGGTCTTGCTAAGTTTTAGAAATCTCATAAAGTATTTCATAAGTACGCTTAATGCCGATATCAAAATTTTAGTCGTAAGTGCCATATTTATTGAAAAATTAATTACTTTATTTGAGCAAACAAACTTTAACAGTACAGAAATAAATATTCATTCATTCCTTTAAAAACCATAAAACTACTCAAGGGTCACTGCCGCTGATGTAGAGTTATAAATAACGTTTTTTGTAAACAAAACCCAATGCACCATAATAATATGTGTCGAGTGACAGAGGCGCCGCGAGGTGCTCAGCGGTTATGTTACATTTCCAATAACCAACAACATTATTTCTCCAAAGGGTAACATATTTCCTTTAATACAAGTAATAGCTACGAAATAATAAAATTTAAAATAAATATATCTCTTCCTGAAATAAAAAAATATTATTTATGTATATTTTTAAAGAACCCACTTCTTACGCATCATACAAAAATATGCCACAATTAAAGTCCGATTCTGCACTTTTTTGTGCATCTCGTACCAGTTCATTAAAACATTTTTTATACGTGGTAGAGCCATGCTGCAGTTATATAAGTAGTATAGTTGTAGCACAAATAGGTCGGCTTGACCGGGGAAGGACCACGCTCTCACAGAATACCAGCGTGAAATAATAGCTTAATGCTTCTGTGTTTCGTATGGTGAGTGTAGAGAACCGGAGAGCCTTTTTACTGGAAACGATGCGTTCCATCTTAGTCCTCACGGGTGACACGCATCTGCATTTTGATTTGTAATCGAGGATAGATGTAGATATCTATGGACCGCAGCAACCACCACAGGTGGACTGCGTGCTCGTTTGTCACCCTATCCTATAGAAAAAAAAACATACAAAATAAAGAGGTGTATTCATTTCAACGATGAGAGCCGTGGTGACTCAGAAGAGCCGTGGTAGCTCAGATGGTTAGCCCTCGCTGTAAGTTTCACAGTACGCTAGCAAGCCGGGTTTGATCCCCGCTAGCAATAATGAAATTGTTAATTGCAATTTTAAGTGCTGATCTACCACGTGCTCGCCGGTGAAGAAAGACATTGTGAGAAAACCTGCACGTCTGTGAAATAAGAAAAAAACTATTTCAAAGACATGTGAAGTTCGCCAACACGCATTGGGTCAGCGCGACGGAAATTTCTTTGCCCTAAAACCCTCTGAGAAATAAGGGGATGCCTTTGCCCAGCTGTGGGGCGCAAAAAGGCTGTAACTTTACTAACTTAAGTATTCATTTCGACGATGAGAGAGCCCTGGTAGCTCAGATTGTTAGCTTTCGCGTTAAATTTCACAGTACGCTAGCACACCGGGTTCGATCTCCACCGGCATCAATGAAATTATTAATGGCAATTTTAAGTGCTGATTTACCTCTTGCTCGGCGGTGAAGGAAAACATCATGAGGAAGTCTGACTGTCTGAGAAATAAAAAAAATATTTCCAAGGCATGTGCAGTTCGCCAACACGCATATGGGCAGCGCGGCGGACACCTCTTTGCCCTAAAACCCTTTCAGAAGTGAGGGAAGGCCCAGCAGTGGGACGGAAATAGGCTGTGTAACTTAACTAACTTAACAATTTCGATGATGATAGTCCGAAATAATTAGCTGAACAAATCATAGCTAGGCAACAATAAAAACTAAATGGATGGATGGACGTAAGTATAAAATTGAATAAATATATAACATAGGTACTCATTTCTTTAAAAGGCTCCTGGTACTTGTTGGATTTACTGTATTTACAGTACAATTCATTTACGAATGGTACTGTAGGTAGCAGCAATCTTGCTCTAGGTTGAAACATAACGCAACGTTACACGATTTGCAAAGTACATACAGATAAAATGTACAATAAAAAAACCAATATAAGAAATATGTGTCTGAGGTGACCTTAAAAACCGCAACCTATTCATATTAAATTAAAAAAATAAAAATTTTAAATATTAAAAAATATTAAAATAAAATATTCAAAAGCATATTTTGTAAATACTTTCTAATTTTCTGTTTTAATAAATTGTTTAAAAAATTTCGAAGTCTTGTGAGGAGTAAGTTCTGTTCTTGAAGGTCTCTATGTCATATCGGTTCAGAAAAGTCGCCGATGGTAAACAATTCCACAGAGAAGTTGTACGAGGAAGAAAACTCCTAGTAAAACGCACAGTGGTAGACCACCAAGCATCCAGATGGCGAGGATGGTATCGGTAATTTTGACGCGATGTGCGTTCGTGAAATTTGGCGGCTGGAAGTAATTCGAACAATTCCTCAGGACACTCTGCATGGTAGATATGATAGAAAACGCAAAGGGATGCTACACTCCTACGCAGTAAATCGTGCCGATCAGAAAGAACTCGATCGTCAACGATTAGAATCGCTCTGCGCTGGATGCGGTCAAGTGGAATGAGAGCTGGCCCTAGGGTGCCATGGCCCAGAGATGAGAATAGTATTCTCATCTCTATACATCGATCACTAATATTAAAATTAATATTCAAAGGTTTTTATTAGTGATCGATGTCTCTATATATATAATGTGAGGCCGAACTTGCGCTTTGTAAATTTGCAAGCGATGTGTTGGCATGAAATATTGTCTCGCTCTACTGAGCACGTTAAGCTTTTTAAAGGCAATTTGGCCTTTCCCTCCAAGTGACCATGAAACTGCATACTATTCGATATGTCGACGCCGAGGATTTCGATGCTAGCTGAGGCAGCAAGAGGAGTGCATTCAACCTGAGGAGATACGACAAAGCGGTTCTTTTAAGCGGTTAACGCGCAAACATTTTTCTACTGGGGATTAAATTGGACTAGATTTAGTCACCCCCAATCCGATATTCTGATATCCGATATAATAAGTAAAAGTTGAAAACTTATTTAAATACTCATTAAACGTTTGCAATGTATGTAATTTTTGCATTTAAATAACTTGTAGGGTAGCTTAATTGTAACGCGAAATGTAAAATCTTTATATGAGAGAACGAGCTTCTGTATGTACTATATTTTTCAATAAACTTAAATGTACAATGTATTTTATATATTAATAATAAATAAATAAATACTTAAATAGTTTATTCTGGACCAAACTTTTAGTACATTTTTCACATCCATCAAACTGCGTAATAATTTGTCGGCCGGGGTATGTGAATGCGCTTATTTTCTACGTATTTAAATAACCTGTAGAATAGATTTATAAAACGCAAAATTATAACCCTTAATTTACCAACGTATTCCACGAATCTCACCACTGTTTTAAGTAACAACAATAGGTAATTTTTTTACAACCGGCTTCGACATAAGTAAAATGAGAAAATCTTTTATGATATGATAATAATCGAAGTCAACTAAATACGCATTACTAAGGATAACTCAAAAACTACTCGTCATACATTGATCAAATTTATATTGGATTTCACGAGTAAAAGCTTTAAAAAAAGTGTCAAAATCAGTTAATCTACATGAAAAATTTTGAGTTGAACATTTAAAAATTGCAGTCGAATTTAGAACCCCCTCCTTTCTTTGAAGTCGGTAGAAAATCAATTAGTTGTTTTACATTTCCGAAGTAAAGTGGGTGGCGCGGAAATAAGCGGTCATATGCTCACGTCATTTGCAAAGATGAGTTTTGATTGAGTGTGAGTCCTATGGACGCAAGGTGTTATTGTTTTGCCATATAAACATCAAGAAATTCAATAAATAGACCTTGCAGAGGTTTCTGCCCCAGACATAATCAGAATAATTGGCCTCAAGAAGACGACGAACATAAAGACACTGGCGGCAGTAATTTAGACTTCCGTACGAACCTTACTCACTTTCCTAAACATATACAATGACGCCGTATTTATTCTGACTGATCAGTACATCGAATTCAAATGTTCTGGCAGTGCCGAACCGGTCAGCTTTACTTGTGCCAACAAGATATACCAAAAATAGATATTCCATATCGTACGCCATCCTCTTCATCAATTTATTAAATCATTCCTTTATTCATGCAATAAATTATTAATTAATTCATTTTTCTATAATTTTTATAAATTCGAACGAGTGCTTGTTAAAATTTTAAATTGTAATAAAAGGTACTAATATAATTAGTCTAACCGTAGTAAAAAAAGCCATTATGTATTATATACAATTTTTTGATTATGTGCGAGTAGCTATGCAGATCTAGAGAAAGAGACCAATATCACTGCGACCTAAAAGATCTATTCTGATCGCTGCTATGGCTATAGTTCACTGCTAAACCCTATGTCTTCAATGAATAGAGTTGCTTAGCCGTGAGCAATTTTACTTCTTCTGGGCGGAGTACATAGTTTCCCAGATGAGTGTTACGGTTGTGCATTAAGGGTCCGCAATCAGTAAGGATGTGCAGAGGCGTTTCTTCCGTTATGGAACAGAACCGACACATCCTTGAGTTGCTTAGACCCGGGATGGACACGTGCTTTTTAAGACAACAGTGTCCAGTTAGTGCTCTTGCCAGAAAGCGCAATTTATTTTTACTTAATCCCAGGGCTTCTGAAGCGAATTTACGATCAAAAGTTTGGATCAAGTTTTTAAAATGTTTTAAGCCTCGTATGATATCAGACCAGATCATAAGTGATTTATTATGATAAAGAGTTTCAAGGGTTAATCGGGCTAGGCTTCTTGAGATTTCACAAAATGGCTCAGATCCAAATTGTGTGCACTTTGAGCCCTCCCGTGCAAGTTTGTCAGCAAATTCGTTGTCTACAATAACCGCGTGACCCGAAACCTATCGTCAGACGAACCTGTTGTTACATCCCAGGGCATTTAAACGGTTCACTCAGTCTACTAACTTCGAGTTTACTAAGTTTGAACTTAGCGATAGTAGTGCTGCTTGACTATTAGAGTTTATATTAATTATATGGTTGACGTAGTGTTTTTGCAGATTGATTTCCGCACACTGAAGTATGGCAAAAATATCTGCCTGGAAGATAGAGGTGAATTTACCCAAATTCATACTAAGTTTGAATTTGGGGCGTTCCCCGTAAATTATAAAGCTTACGTCGAGGCCCATTTTAGACCCATCAGTGTACCATATGAGGCTACGGACCTCACATATAACCCGGCCATTCAGCTAGTTTTCTTGGGAGGGTAATTCCACTATATACTTTTTATCAACAATGGGTGGTAGACGCATGATATTTGAGATCATGCATTGACACATGACCGGTGTTTCCTTAATTGAGTCGAGCATGGATCTCAATACGTATGAGAGGAAGCTCAGACCGCCCTGGGCGTTAATCCTATACAAACTAGCGCTGGCTTCCTTGTCTAGATATAGATCAAGCGGCGTTAGGCATAGAAGTGCATTAAGAGCCGCTCCAGGCGATGATCGCATAGCTCCAGTTGCCATTAAGCAGGCAGTCTAGACTATTTAGTCTGTCCACAGTCGTCTTTTGGTTGGCTCTGTTACACCAGGCAATAGTGAGAATCTACATCACTATGCTGCTGTACTGCCATAGGACGCAATTTTTGCCTTATGGCATACGCTGCTAAGGTGAGAGTTCCACGTTAGTTTTTGGTCGATTGTTACGCCCAAGTACATAACTACAGTGGAAAATGGTACTTCTTTACCTTTAAATTTTGGTGGGACTAATTTGTCAACCTTCTCTTTTTGGTAAAGGGTATTATAACAGTTTTATCAGCATTAACTGATAAACTGTTATCCCTACACCAGTTATTTATGGTGCTTAGGGCTCTTTGTATTATTGACGAGAAAGTACTTTGGCAAAAGTCCCTTGCAGTGATCACAAGGTCATCATAATAACCTAGTGTGTCAATGCGTATGTCTGCCATTTTGTACAATAGTTGGCCAACCACAAGAGTTCAAAGAAAGGGTGACCAAATACCTCCTTGTTGGCAGCCTCTCGTAGTTGCAACCTCAATCGAAGTTTGAAACAGCACTATCTATATATATTGCTTTTCTGTTTGATGGCATCGACTTCACCCATCTGATGGTTGTGGTCAACATTTTTAGATGTCAGGCCCCCAATCAGCAGTGATGTGGGGCTACTGTCGAAAACGCCTTCAATATCGAGAAAGGCACAAAGAGATATTTCTTTATCCTCCAGTGCTTTTTCGACCCTGTCAGTGACACAGATCAGGGCTGTTTCCGTAGATTTGCCTCTGCGGTAAGCATGCTAGTTGTAATTTATGGGCATCGTAGCTAGAACTACATCCCTTATATATTTCTCTAAAACCTATTCCTATGTCTTAAGAAGAAAGGAAGATGAGCTTATAGGTTTAAAAACTTTGGTAAATCGCAGTCCTTTCTACTAGCCTTAAGTTTGAATAGAATTTTGACAACTGTCCATCGTTATGGAATATATCCCCTGGCAAAACTTGCTGTGAAGATTTTCACCAAATAGGGAAGAAGGATGTCGATACCCCTCTGCAGGTGGATGGGAATTATTTCATCCTCCCAGCTTGTTTTAAATGGTTTAAAGGAGTTAACACCCCACTGCACCAGGTTTGGCCTTATTATCTTTGCAGCCCTACACCAGTCCTCATTACAAGGCCTTTGTTGGCCCTGAAAGAATTTAAGGCTGAAGTCTTGTGACATGGGAAATGGGTTGACGCTAGTAACTCCAATGTTTCTGTTTCACTATAAGGGAAGTTACCATCAGGCTTTATAAGAAGCCATATCTGATTAGGTTTAGCTTTCGATAGCATTTAGTGAAGTCTTGCACTGCGAGGCAAAGACTCAACTTCATCGCATGAATTATTCCACGATGCTCTCTTGGCTTTCCTAATTTCTTTATTATATTCAGTTTTTTTTATTATGTGCGAGCAGCTATGCAGGTCTAGTTATAGAGACCAGTATCACTGCGACCTATAAGATCTATCGTGATCGCTGCTATGGCTATAGTTCACTGCTAAGCCCTATGTCTTCAATGAATCGAAGGAGTTGCTTAGCCGTGAGTAATTTCACTTCTACTGGGTGGAGTAGATAGTGTCCCAGATGAGTGTTACGTTTGCGCATTAAGGGTCCGCAAACGGTTAGGATGTATAGAGGCGTTTCTTCCGTTACGGAACAGAACCGACACATCCTTGAGTTGCTTAGTCCCGGGATGGACATGTGCTTTTTAAGACAACAGTGTCCAGTTAGGGCTCTTGCCAGAATGCGCAATTTATTTTTACTTAATCCCAGGGCTTCTGAAGCGAATTTACGATCAAAAGCCCGGATTAAGGTTTTAGAATGTTTTAAGCCTGGTGTATCAGACCAGATCTTAAGTGATTTATTGTGATAAAGAGTTTCAAGGGTCAATCGGGCTAGGCTTCTTGAGATTCCACAAAATGGCTCGGGTCCAAATTGTGTGCACTTTGAGCCCTCCCGTGCAAATTTGTCGGCAAATTCGTTGCCTACAATATCCTCATGATTTGGATCCCATCTTAAAACGACCCTGTTTTTACAACCCAGGGCGTTTAAACGGTTCACGCAGTCTCCAACTAGCTTTGAGTTCACTAAGTTTGATCTCAGCGCTAGGAGTGCTGCTTGACTATCAGAGTTTATGTAAATTTTTTGGATGACGTAGTGTTTTTGCAGATTGATTTCCGCACACCAACGTATGGCGAAAACTTCTGCCTGGAAAATAGAGGTGTATCTACCCAAATTCATACTAAGTTTGAATTTGGGGCGTTCCCCGTAAATTCCAAAGCCTACGTCGAGGCCCATTTTAGACCCATCGGTATACCATATGAGGCTACCGACCTCACAGATAACCTGGCCATTCAGCCAGTCTTCTCTGGAGGGTAATTCCACTATATACTTTTTTCAAAAGTGTATAGTGGACGCATGATATCTGAGATCATGCATAAGACCGGTGATTCCTTAATTGAGTCGAGCATGGATCTCAAACTGTAGGAGAGCAAGCTCAGACCGCCCTGAGCGTTAATCCTATACAAACTAGCCCTCGCCTCCTTGTCTAGATAGAGATCAAGGGGCGTTAGGCATAGAAGTGCATTAAGAGCCGCTCCAGGCGATGATCGCATAACTCCAGTTGCCGTTAGGCAGGCAGTTCTTTGTAGACTACTTAGTCTATCCGCAGTCGTTTGGTTTGGTTGGCCTTGTTACACCAGACAATAGAGGCGTAGGTGAGAATCGGCCTCACTATGCTGTTGTACAGCCATAGGACCATACTGGGACGCAAGCCCCAGTTGTTCCCGACCAAAGGACTGCACGTACCTAAAGCAATTTTTGCCTTATGGCAAACGTTGCTAAGGTGAGAGTTCCACGTTAGTTTTTGGTCGATTGTTACGCCCAAGTACTTAACTTCCGTGGAAAATGGTACTTCTTTACCATTAAGTTTTGGTTGGACTAATTTGTCCAACCGTCTCTTTTTGATAAAGGGTATTATAACATATTTATCAGCATTAACTGATAAACTGTTATCCCTACACCAGTTATTTATGGTGTTTAGGGCTCTTTGTATTATTGACGATAAAGTACTTTGGCAAAAGCCCCTTGCAATGATCACAAGGTCATCAGCATAACCCAATGTGTCAATGCGCAGATCTGCCATTTTGTACAATAGTTGGTCAACCGCAAGAGTCCAAAGAAGGGGTGACAAAACACCTCCTTGTGGGCAGCCTCTTGTGGTTGCAACCTCAATCGAAGTTAGAAACAGCGCTATTTTTGCCTTTCTGTTTGAGAGCATCGACTTCACCCATCTGATGGTTGTGGGGTCAATATTTTTAGATGTTAGGCCCCCAATCAGCAGTGATGTGGGGCTACTATCGAAGGCGCTCTCAATATCTAGAAAGGCACAAAGAGCTATTTCTTTATCCTCTAGTGCTTTTTCGACCCTGTCAATGACACTGATCAGGGCTGTTTCCGTAGATTTGCCTCTACGGTAAGCATGCTGGTTGTAATGTATGGGCCTCGTAGCTAGAGCTACATCCCTCATATATCTATCTATAACCTTTTATAATGTCTTAAGAAGAAAGGAAGATAGGCTTATAGGTCTAAAGGACTTTGGTAAAGCGTAGTCCTTTCTACCAGCCTTAGGTATAAATAGAACCTTGACAATTGTCGTTCTGGAATATATCCCCATGCAAAACTTGCTCTGAAGATTTTCACTTGATAAGGAAGAAGGATGTCGATACCCCTCTGTAGTTGGATGGGAATTATTCCATCCTCCCCGCTTGATTTAAATGGTTCAAAGGAGTCAACAGCCCACTGCACCAGGTTTGGCCTTATTATCTTTGCCCTAGCCCTATGCCAGTCCTCATTGCAAGGCCTTCGTAGGGCCCTGAAAGAGTTCAAGGCTGAAGTCTTGTATGAACCTGGGAAATGGATTGACGCTAGTAACTCCAATGTTTCTGTTTCACTATTAGTGAAGTTACCATCCAGCTTTTTATGAAGCCCGATCTGATTAGGTTTAGCTTTCGATAGCATCTTGTGTAGTCTTGCACTGCGAGGCAAAGACTCAATTCCCCGCATAGCTTCCTCCACGATGTTCTCTTGGCTTTCCTAATTTCTTTATTATATTTAGTTAGGGTTGCGCTATAAATATCCCACTCTTTGGTTTTCTTAGCCCTATTAAATAGTTTCCTGGTCTTTTCCTTAAGGTCTTTCAGCTTAGAATTCCACCAAGAAACTTTTCGTGTTGAGGTCTTGGTTTTGACGGGACAACTGTCCTCGAAGGCTTCACAGATACCTACGGTTACTGTCTCCGTCGCTAACTCCAGACCTTCAATTGTTTTGATGCTTTTAGGAAACGTTTCCAAATTCCTCCTTAGGCTATCTCTATAGATATCCCAGGAGGTCGCTTTCGGATCCCTAAAAGAAATGGTTTGAAAGGATGGTGATGCTCCAATCACAAACTTAATGTGCTTGTGATCAGACATCGAGTTTTCGCTACTAACATGCCAGTCATTTATCCGCCTGGACATGTTATTGGTAGCAAAGGTTATGTCTAACACTTCTTGCTGCAGTCTACCTCTTTCATCGGCTCAAGGAACGCCTCCCAGGCAAGAAATTCGAAGGCGATAGCGAAGTAATGGCCGCTGTTGAAGCGTTTCGGGAGGGTCAAGACAAAGAATTTTTTTCAAAGGGAATCCTGGGTTTAGAAAAAAGATGGACTAAATGTATTCGTTTTCAAGCTACTGGACTGGAAAGGATACGGTATTAACATCAATGGCGAGTACATCACTTACCTTCGATTTGCCGACGATATAGTCCTTATGGCAGAATCGCTGGAGGACTTAAGCACTATGCTTAATGACCTCAATAGTGCCTCCCAACGGATAGGTTTTAAGATGAACATGGACAAAACAAAGATCATGTTTAATGTCCATGTCACACCTATGCCGGTAGTTGTTGGGAGCACTATGCTCGAAGTTGTTGACGAGTACGTTTACCTGGGACAAATAGTCCGACTAGGTAAGTCCAATTTCGACCGAGAGGTCAATCGACGGATTCAACTCGACTGGGCAGCGTTCGGGAAATTACGACACATCTTCTCGTCAGGTATACCTCAATCTCTTAAAACTAAAGTGCGTGTTACCAGTGATGACTTACGGATCTGAGACGTGGTCCTTCACTGCTGGCCGTATGAGGACGCTCAAGGTCGCTCAGCGAGCTATGGAGAGGGCTATGCTCGGAGTTTCTCTGCGTGATAGACTCAGAAATGAGGATATCCGCAGTAAAACCAGAGTGACCGACTTAGCCCAACGGATTAGTAAGCTGAAGTGGCAATGGGCCGGCCATATAGCTCGAAGAACCGATAACCGATGGGGTAGAAAGGTTCTCGAGTGGCAGCCTTGTACCGGTAGGCGTAGTGTAGGGCGAGCCCCCACTAGATGGAGTGACGACCTGGTAAGACATTCAGGAAGTCGATGGATGCAGGTGGCTCAGGACCGTGCTTTGTGTAATTACTTGGGGAAGGCCTGTTTTCAGCAGTGTTCATCTTAAGACCTATCCGTTGGGAGACACCATTGAGGTCATTGAGAATAGTGCTTAGGTCCTCCAGCGATTCTGCCATAACGACTATATCGTCGGCAAATCGAAGGTGAGTGATGTACTCGCCATTGATGTTAATACCGTATCCTTTCCAGTCCAGTAGCTTGAAAACGTCTTCCAACGCAGCGGTGAAGAGTTTCGGGGATATAACATCACCCTGTCTTGCACCTCTCTGAAGTTGGATAGGTTTCAAACTCCGGTTCTGTACTCGGATAGCCATCGTAGCCCTACTGTACAAACACTTCAGCACTTCATTATACCGACAGTCAACTTGGCACCGCTGAAGGGACTGTAGCACCGCCCAAATTTCGACGGAATCAAAGGCTTTCTCATCGTCCACATATGCCAGGCAAAGTAGCAGATTGTACTCTTCGGTCTTCTGTACAATCTGCCGCTGGGTATGTATGTGGTTTATGGTACTGAAGCCTTTTCGGAAACCGGCTTGATCGGGAGGCTGGAAGTCGTCGAGTCTGCGTGCGAGACGATTCGTAATGACTCTCGAAAACAGCACGTAGACGCGGCTCAGAAGGGAAATCGGTCTGTAGTTCTTCAAGAGAGCGTTGTCGCCTTTCTTAAAGAACAAGACCACCGCGCTTCTGCTCCACGACTCCGGAGTAGTGGCACCATGGAGGACGGAATTGAAGATGTCTTTATTGATAGCTCTAAGTAACCAAGGAAAGTCCACCGTGGAAGGGGAAAAAATGGAAAGTAATATATCCGTAATAACTCGCGTGTAGCGATAAATACTTGCAGCACGCGTTACAAAGGTTGGTGTACAACCTAAGTTTAGGCTTACCAGGCGGTTGGAGATGAGAAAATCATAAAGTAACTCACCTCTTTCGTTGATGTTGGTGCTCCCCCAGGCTGTGTGGTGAGCATTAGCATCACAACCCACCACAAGTTCGGCGTCGTGTTTTCGGGCAAACTCCGCCACTCGCTCTAACTCGATAGTAGGATCTGCGTTCTCGCCGGGAAGATAGGCTGAGCAAATGATTACTCTGGCCCCTGTGCATCCCTTGAGATTTATGAAGGCTGTAACCAGGTCATCGTTGCAGTACTCTGGAACAGCTAAAAGTTCAATATTTTTATTATAAATTATACAAGCTCTGGGTCTACTGCCTTTGGTATTGACAAGAATCTTACCGGCAGCCGCCAATCTCAGAACTTGACCGTTGGCAACCCAAGGCTCTTGTATAAGGGCGAGGTCAATGTTGTCCTCTGCAAAGCAAACCTCCACCACGGCAGAAGCAGCTGCTGCATGGTGAAGATTTGCTTGGAGGACCCTCGTCTTACCCTTGGGTTTAGCCATTTATGGGCGTGGGGGGGGGGGGGGCAGGGGTCTTTTCCGCCTGTTGAGGATGAGGACGTCCTTTTCCTGCGAACTTGACCCCCGCCTTACATTTCTTCGAACTGCTCCCACCTCCCCTCCCCCCCGGCCTGGACGACACCAGCGGAGGCCGTCGGACCGAGGCGAAATCTGCGCCTTGGGTCTTCGCCACTCTCACCGGTGGCGTTTCAGCCTCACCCCGAGAGGTGGAGGGCTGAGGGGATTGGGGTTGGGGTTGGGGCGGTTCGGGCTCCATTGCCGCGTCCGACCCTCCCCTGACTTTAAAAGTTATCATCTTAAAGCCAAGGATGACTCTGCCGCCTGCCTTCCGAAGAGCTTCCGCCGACGGGTCGTCCAGAGAAAAGGTTACTAGGAACCCATTCTCCTCGTCCCTACGGTGGAGGATTCTCCAGAGCTCAGTATGGAGCCCTTCATTTTGTGCCCTCTACAGCACAGCCGCCTCCTCTGGAGAGTCGGCTTCGCTGCGGGGCAAGTAGGTAATGCCCAGCGTTGGCTTAGGCAGTTCACCCTCGGGTATTACCGGGAGCTCTGCCTCCGGCGAGGGCTTTAGTTTTCCGATTTCACCCACAATCCAGTCCTGGCTTGCCTTATTCAAGCATGTTTCCAGAATCCAACCTGGCTTGTGTGTGAAACCGGAAAATTTAGGGCCCATTCCCGGTTGCGACCCACAGGCCGTCTTAGCGATGGCCTGTGTTAGTGCCCAGTGGACCAGCCGCATCTGCTCCACACTCATAGGATTCGAATTCCTATACGCGCGGAGCCAGCTACGGCACTGAAGCTGAGCTTCTTCTCCTCCGTTGCCAGCTTCACAGTCTTCCTGGGCTGGTCTTTGGGGGACTCTTCCTCAGACCGACTGCGTTTTTTCGCCTTCGGAACTGGGGGAGGCTTGGGCAGAGGAATTTCGTCCCAAGACTTCTGACAGAGAGAGAGGGCCTCTTCGGCTCCAATCTCAGCTGCGATGAGCCTTCGGTACCTTTTCCTCGCAGCCCCACTAAGCTTATAAGGCCTAGCGAACTTTTTCTGTTCCCCTCCCTGGTTCGTTTCCGATTGTGGTTCGGCTGCAAACGTGCCCTCTACTTCACAGCTCGTCCCAGGTTGGGGCGCACTGTTGCAGGGTATTGGTGAGGCTAAAAGAGCCTCTTCCAAACCTGCAGCTAATTCCATTAAAGGAGACTTCTCACTGTCTTTAACAAAATGTCGGTTTTCATCCATTTTGTTCCCACGAGTAGCTAGGGAAATACTTGGTCACCTCCGGCAGAGCCCCGCATGCCGAGGGAAGGGCTAAAATACTGCCCGAATTACCCAGGTCTTGGGTAGGCACCATTTGCGACTGGACTCCCTCCAGCCACGCATCCATCGGCACGGTACGCTTGACACCTTGGATTGGGTTGGGATAGGAAAATGGGGAGGGATAAAAGAAAAGAAAAAGAGGATCGTCCGAGTGTTTCTGTTCTGTCTGTTTCCTATTGAACCAAACCAAATAACAGGTGGCAACCACGTGAAGTAGAAGTCCTCAGACTTGCCCTGGGGATACACACGACCTGCGCTCTCCCCCAGAGCCATACGCCAAACTGCTCGCCGGACAGGAGAGCAGAATAGGTGTTAATCTAGTCCTATTTATAATATCAAAAGTTAGGAGTAGACTAACCCCCGCCCTAAGAAGGATGTCGATACCCCTCTGCAGTTGGATGGGAATTATTTCATCCTCCCAGCTTGTTTTAAATGGTTTAAAGGAGTTAACAGCCCACTGCACCAGGTTTGGCCTTATTATCTTTGCAGCCCTACACCAGTCCTCATTACAAGGCCTTTGTTGGCCCTGAAAGAATTTAAGGCTGAAGTCTTGTGACATGGGAAATGGGTTGACGCTAGTAACTCCAATGTTTCTGTTTCACTATAAGTGAAGTTACCATCAGGCTTTATAAGAAGCCATATCTGATTAGGTTTAGCTTTCGATAGCATTTGGTGAAGTCTTGCACTGCGAGGCAAAGACTCAACTTCATCGCATGAATTATTCCACGATGCTCTCTTGGCTTTCCTAATTTCTTTATTATATTCAGTTTTTTTTTATTATGTGCGAGCAGCTATGCAGGTCTAGATAGAGACCAGTATCACTGCGACCTATAAGATCTATTGTGATCGCTGCTATGGCTATAGTTCACTGCTAAGCCCTATGTCTTCAATGAATCGAAGGAGTTGCTTAGCCGTGAGTAATTTCACTTCTACTGGGTGGAGTAGATAGTGTCCCAGATGAGTGTTACGTTTGCGCATTAAGGGTCCGCAAACGGTTAGGATGTATAGAGGCGTTTCTTCCGTTACGGAACAGAACCGACACATCCTTGAGTTGCTTAGTCCCGGGATGGACATGTGCTTTTTAAGACAACAGTGTCCAGTTAGGGCTTTTGCCAGAATGCGCAATTTATTTTTACTTAATCCCAGGGCTTCTGAAGCGAATTTACGATCAAAAGCCCGGATTAAGGTTTTAGAATGTTTTAAGCCTGGTGTATCAGACCAGGCTTATAGGTCTAAAGGACTTTGGTAAAGCGTAGTCCTTTCTACCAGCCTTAGGTATAAATAGAACCTTGACAATTGTCGTTCTGGAATATATCCCCATGCAAAACTTGCTCTGAAGATTTTCACTAGATAAGGAAGAAGGATGTCGATACCCCTCTGTAGTTGGATGGGAATTATTCCAACCTCCCCGCTTGATTTAAATGGTTCAAAGGAGTCAACAGCCCACTGCACCAGGTTTGGCCTTATTATCTTTGCAGCCCTACACCAGTCCTCATTACAAGGCCTTTGTTGGCCCTGAAAGAATTTAAGGCTGAAGTCTTGTGAGACCATGGGAAATGGGTTGACGCTAGTAACTCCAATGTTTCTGTTTCACTGTAAGTGAAGTTACCATCAGGCTTTATAAGAAGCCATATCTGATTAGGTTTAGCTTTCGATAGCATTTAGTGAAGTCTTGCACTGCGAGGCAAAGACTCAACTTCATCGCATGAATTATTCCACGATGCTCTCTTGGCTTTCCTAATTTCTTTATTATATTCAGTTAGGCCTGCACTATAAATATTCCACTCTTTGGTTTTCTTAGCTCTATTAAATAATTTCTTGGCCTTTTCCCTAAGTTCTTTTAACTTAGTATTCCACCAAGGAATTTTTCGTGTTGAGGTCTTGGTTTTGACAAGACAACTGTCCTTGAAGGTTTCACGAATGTCTACAGTTACTATCTCCGTCGCTAATTTCAGACCTTCAATCGTTTTAATCATTTTAGGAAAAGTTTCCAAATTCTTCCTGAGGCTATCTCTGTAGATATCACAGGAGGTCGCTTTTGGATCCCTTAAAGCAACGGTTTCATAGGTTGGTGACGCTCCAATCACATACTTAATGTGTTTGTGATACCCGGTCTCGGGTAGGCACCGTTTGTGACTGGACTCCCACGGCACGGTGCCCTTGACACTTTGGATTGGGTTAGGGTCGGAAAAAGGGAGTGGGATAAAAGATAAGAAGAAGAGGATCGTCTGAGTGTTTCAGTTCTGTCTGTTTTCGTACTGTGGTACGTACTCAGATGAACTTCTAAGAAGAAAAGGAGTCCTAACATACGCTTTTCTCTTACCCAATTTGTAAGGATTTTTGATAAGAGTGACAAACAAGCAATCCATCCCACTGATGATATCTATAGTAACATGAATAATAATTATCCTTTGAACAACGTAATCGCTACCATATTGTTTTTAAATGTATTCATACTAATTGTATAAGATATTATATTGTATTTTTTACAAAAGTTCCTCTGTGTTTTTGCGGGTTTTTCGCAGGACACAAGTTTTTACCAAACCAGTGGTAAAGCTTAAATTAAATTCAATAAGTATTCTTGTAATTTTTATTGAATAAAATTAAATGATTCTATTTTATTCTACTTCACTGATCTTCGGGTCGACTCATTCGTACTATATAAAATACCTCCAGCATGGCTATACCAATAGAATAGAATAGAAATTAAATTTCCATTTATTATTGCAACTCACATACTCCTTGTGGTTTAAATTGAACGAACACACTTTGCATTAATGAATGTGCTTTGTGTTAAGTCGGTGTAGTATGTTATTACCGTCAGTGCTTGTGGGATTCAGCTAGGGTTGTCAAACGTCCTCTATTTCACACTCAAACGTTTATTTTGTCCTATAATTTAAAATTTTAAGTAAAGAACATGGCAATATCGTACGTATTTGACATTCCTTCTGCTAGTTTAGTTCAAAGGGTTTACATCACGTTGAGATGACGCACGATCTTAGAAACACAAATTATATACATTGTGTATTGATATTGATTTTTAACCGTTTTCAAAAAAGGAGGAGTTTCTCAATTCGACTGTATTCTTTAATGTGTACCTCAGAACTATTTCTAGGTGAACCGAGTTCGATGAATTTGATATTTGAAAGCTTTTGATTTTCATATAGTCCCATATAAATTTTGTCTAGATCTAACTAGTAGTTTTTTCGTGCTTCGTTCGAGATCTTTAATAACGCGTATTTAATTGACTTCAACTGATTTGATAATGTTGTTATTTTATTTATATTGAAGACAGAGTTTTATTAATAAATGTTGCTACTAATACCGTCATCATTATCATTACTGCCTTTCACAAGTGAACATAGGTTTCCCCAAAGGAATGCCATAAAGCACGGTCTTGAGCGACCTGCCACCGATTTCCTGCACGTCTTACCTGGTCGTCACTCCATCTAGTGGTGGGACGCCCAACACTTTGCCTGCCGGTAAGAGGCTGCCACTTGAGAGCCTTTTTCCCCATCGGTTATCGGTTCTTCGAGCTATGTTGCCGGCTCATTGCCACTTCAGTTTACTAATCCGTTTGGCTATGTCGCTTACTTTGGTTCTACTGCGGATATCCTCATTCCCGAGCATATCCCTCTCCATAGCTCGCTGAGCGACTTTGATTTTTCTTATACGGCTAGTAGTTAAAAACCTGTTCTCAGATCCATACGCCATCGCAACACATAATAACACCATACAATACCACCATACAAAACAAACAAAAAAAAAGATATGATATCATTTATTTTTTTCCTTTGTCCTTTGTGTAATCCTATAATATTCCCCTAAATGTAAAACGGCACCTGACAACCCTAGGTTGCACTCACTGCAGTCTTGATTGCTTCGCTAGGAATCACACATTCACCACAGAACTAATAACACTGACTGAATCCGGGATTGTTAATGTTTTTATCGTATTTTAAAAGAAAGTTTTTATAGATTAAGGGTAACAAACGAGCATATAGCCAGCACCAGATGATAAATGGATGCTGTGGCCGTAGATATCTTCTATTATTCTCGATTATGAATCAACTTCAGACCCTTGAGAACAATGAGAGATAAAAGAAAATAATGATAATCAATGGTTGAGATCCACGTCATTAATAAAGAAATAAATAAACTAATTAATTATTTATAAATTGCATTAATAAAGGAATTATTTAATGAATGAAAGAATATCATGGCGTACGATATGTAAAACCGTTATAGCTCAGATGTCCGAAAAGCCTCCCAATAGTGTCAGTCTTTAGTGTCATTGAACCCTTGATCCACCAACTCTATTAAAATCCCACTAATCAACATCTTGACTCCCAGGTACTCATATTTTGGTTTTTGAAATAAATTCTCATTTAATTTTTTTACATTTCTCTGGTGCCTAATTCATTATTTACATACAATGTAGTACTATGGAATAAACATAACTTAAAATATTTTTTTGAGTTAATATCTTATAATTAACAGTTTAAGTAAAACCTATACCTAAAAAACAAACTGTTCTAAAACTAAAAAAAATATACTTCTTAAAACAATATTACTAGGGAAATGAATAAATAGAGAATTATGTTGAAAAAACTGCTATACAGTGTAAGTAATAAATTTTTTATATTATACAACTGATTAAAAACCAATGGCGGCATGATGAAATCCATATAAATAGAAACAGAAACTTTTTATTCAATATAGATTATAAATAATACTTATTAATTAATTTACCTTAATTTACCACTGGTTCGGAAAAAAACCTTTGCCCTGGGAAGAACCAGGAAGAAACTTTTTTTAACATATATGGAATAGCTACTAAGGCTGTAAGACCCTCAAAATACCGTATAGACTGATTAATTAATAATTTTACGAATATTAGACATTAATTTTAGCCTATACCATTATTTTCAATTTGACTGATGATCACTGTCCACGAATGTGTCTAATTTTATTTTATTTGATTGTTTTATTCTAACTTATAAAATCGATATTTAGTTACAGTATTTAGTATTTTGTTTTTCTGTTATTTTGTTGTTTTGCTAGGGCGGCATTTTTTTTAACAGAAAACATTTAAAAATCGGCCGTAAATCTAATTTTACATTTTCAATTCACCAATTATCACTGTCAAAACTTAACTGCAATCCGAGTATAACATTAATAATTTGTTAAATATATTTTATCAACATTATTCAATGAAGTACTTATATATAAATATAATCTAGTCATTGAAAATAATGTTCTTTTTGATTATTATTCTTTTGTAATTCCGATCAAAACCCATTATAGAACGCTTATCTTTAAAAGTTACTTATAAGATTGTCTTATAAGTAACTTTTAAAGATCTGTGGTGTGATAGGTTTAATTCACACCAAATAATAGCTATAATACAGCTCTTATACAGCCCTTTTATTGCTTGTACAGTAACTGTATAATAAATATAAATAGCGCTACTAATGCATAAAGCTTGTGACAATTTTTTATTTTACTTGGTAGGGCCACGCAGCAGCTATGTTATGGTTGTAGCACGAATGGGTCAGCTCGACCAGCCAAGGACCACGCTCTCACAGAACACCGGTGTAAAATAGCAGCTTAATACTGTCGTGCTTCGTATGGTGAGTATAGAGATTCGGAGACCCTTTTTTACTGGATACGAGACATTCCATCTTATTGGTCAGGGGTGACAACGCATCTTCGTTTTGATTCTTAATTGCTCATGAATGTAAATGTCTATGGGCCACAGCATCCACTTCACGTGGACTGTGTTCTCGTTTGACACATATTCTTTATTTAAAAAAACTTGTACAGTCTTTCTACAGAAAGAATATACTGCCTCTAGTTTTAAAAATAACTTTAATACAGCTCGTATACAGCTTGCATGTTACTTGGGATATTATGTTTGGAAAAGCTTAGTCAATAAAAGTATATTAATTAATTTTATTTTTCATTTAAATAAGCTCGAATGTGGAGTTGCCTAAATTGGGAAATATCTTAAATTAGGAACCCCAAATATCTATTATTAGTAAACTTCATGCTTGTATAGATAAAGTGTATTATTTTGTTATATCACTTATATAGAATCAGTAAGCATTATTGTCAAAATATTTATATTTTTGAAATATATATTAAATGTAATTATGATTATCATATGCGAGAAATACGCGAAAATGAAACTTTTGTCTCATATTTGGCACCGTTACCTAACTCTTTCTGCCTTGGAACACTTTTCTGTCTAAGCGTCCGTCTGGGTAGGTTCTAACCTTTTTCCTATTCTTGCCATCAGATGTCAGTGCTTATACTGCTGTGCTCCAGTAAGGAATTCCATGTTAATCCTCACAGGTCACAGCGCGTCTGTAACCTCCTTTGCTTGAAGTTGCGTTCTGTTGTCCATGCACTGCACTAGACACCATCTGGTGAACTGTCCGTGCGTTTCTCATTTCAATGTTTTAAAAATTGGTTTGTCGTATTGCTATATACTTAATTTATAACAGTGATTAGTAACGAATTTACGAGCTTGCAACTGTAATTGATTGTTAAAAATATTACCGCCTTTAGATACAAACAAAGCAAATAATTCGTATTGACATTTTAGAGTTTTAAATTTGAATTAAGCCCTTAATTGTTCCGATTGTTGAGTTGGGCAATTACGGTTAACTGTCAAGGACAGCAGTTATAAAACTAATGATAAGTGTTACAAATTGGTTTTATTTTTCGTCAATATGTAAACGTTATTGCGCTGCACTGCTGTCATATTTTGGTTGTAGCACTAATGGATTGATCTACCGGTCACTATCTTACTGAATACTAGCGTAAAGTAGCAGCTAGTAGTAGTTTTTTTGTTTTATTATTCTAAGCCAGCGCTAGTGGTGATGTAGCCTAAGTTCGTAATGACTTAATAAAAACCTATTCACTCTTGCCTTGAAGACACCCACACTGTAATCGGATGGAAAACCAGATGCTGGTAACTTATTCCACTCCTTTGTTGTACGCATAATGAATGACGTAGTGAATTGCTTGGTGAGAATGCATGGTAAGTCAACAACAAAAGGGTGGAGACTGGCCGAACGTCAGTTTATTCGATGATGAAAGGGAGAGGGAGGAATTAAATTATACAATTCCTGCATGCACTCTCCAAAATGCATACTGTAGAAAACCGAAAGGCCACTTTGCACCTGTGTTCAAGGCTAGTAAAATTAGTTTTAACCAAATTAGGATCACTAATAAACCTCTTAGTAAGCCTTTCCATTGAGTCCAAAGCTGCTCGGTGGCATTTTGCAGCATCAGCCCATATATGGCAGCAATACTCAATGCAGGACTGGAATTGCGCTTTATATAGAGTAAACAGTTCCGTTCCGACGTGAAGTATCGTCGCATCTTTGCACGGACTCCTAGCTTCCTTGCAGATGCTTTGGCCTTGGACTCAATCAACCACCCGAAGTTCATATTTGAGGATATGTCAACCCTCAACAACTGGAGGCGGTCGGTGTATTCCAGTGATACATTTCGGAAAGAAGGGGCCAAGGTGAGTTGGCTCCTTTTTGCAGTAAAGAGACACGCTTATGTTTTGGAAGCGTTGAATTTCACAAGGCTAGCCACATTCGGAGACTGCCACTAGTGTGAGATTCACACGCTCTATCATAGCTTCTCTTTCGGACTGGATTTGATCCCGAGTGGCCCGAGAACATGGTTAGTATCTCTACACAACTGTGCTGATGTCTGCGTACCCATAGATACGGGAATAAGCAAATTTAAAGCCATTAATACGCAGCAAGAAAATAATTGCGGAGAGAACGGACCCCTGAGGAACACCGGCGTTAGTCGACACAGTTTCGGACGGGCAGCCATCGACGACGACCCGGAGATGCTGATCAGGGGATAAGACGTACGATAGAATCTTATTCAAAAGGCTAGCGTGCCAATCTCTAACAAAGGCCTTCGAGACATCAAGGGAAACAGCAAGTCTTTCTCCATTGTTCTCGAGTGCCTCGCCTCATATGTGTAATGCATATGCTAGAACGTTTCCTGATGACCGATCGATCAGCGAAACGTGTATTGCTGGTCACTAAGGAAGTCATTATGTTCTGGATATGCCAATAATGGCGTTCAATATACGCTCTATAATCATGAGTATAGAGGTAATTGAGATTGGCCGATTATTGGCAGGGTCGGCACGGCTGCCCTATTTTGTAACCGGCTGCACGTTGTCCAGCTTCCAGGATTTTGCCACTATTCCAGTCCTCAATGAGAGGTGGAACAAGCGTGTCAACACAGGAGACAGCTCAGATGAAAAAGAGTTTAGAAC
This sequence comes from Parnassius smintheus behrii, assembly GCA_036936625.1. Lineage (NCBI taxonomy): Eukaryota > Metazoa > Arthropoda > Insecta > Lepidoptera > Papilionidae > Parnassius > Parnassius smintheus. The sequence goes on from JAUPFT010000017.1 coordinate 4,697,204, forward strand.
TATAATTGGTATACCATCTGGTCCACTGGTTTTATTCACTTCTAGACACCGCAAGGTTTTAAGAACTTACTTTCTTATTTGTGATTCGAAACTATGATATAGCGGTCCCGCAGTGATATAATTTAAGTTGAATGTTTTTGCCACTGTTTAGACGCAAATTATAGCCAAATAGAGATTCGAACCAGTCCGCTTTCTCTTTAGCTATTTGTGCTATCCGGTTTTACTAGAGAAGACAGTGTAGGCCGATAGAAGTTTGTCTCGACCACTTTGGTAAGAGACCAAAAAGCTCTAGTATCGGATGGTCTGGCAGAAGGTTTTGCACTAATATGCTTAATATAATCGAGACTAGCTTTCTGTAATGCTTTTTGTAGGACTTGGCCGCTCGATTGAAAGTTCTATTCTTGTAGCTGATATCTGGAACTTTGCGGTTTTGAGCGGTAACCCAGAACAGTTACACAAAATGCTAGTATTTTTTAGCTTGAGCGCATTCAGCGTTAAACCATGAGTGAGCTTTGCTATGGGTGGGAGCGTCAGAAAAGGGGATAATATACTCCAAAGCTTGACGCAACACGTCAGTTATCAAATCCCATCTCATCTCAATCAGCTGACTTTTAGTAGCATATTAATCGAACGCCTTGGGACCCGTAATCACTTGGAGAATATGATGATACAGATTTCACCAGACAGTAGTCAGATGTATCCAAAGGAGAGGTAACCTATACTCCCTATAGTCAGTAGAAGGTCCAAGCAATTGGTTGTATGACCGTCTACATCGGGTACCCTAGTCGCTTCCTTTACAAGCTGAGAAAGACCTAGCGTTAAAATTCCATGATCCTCTTCCAGCGTGGTTAGTCCGGACAGGCGTTGTAGTCCCCGAGAAAAACCAGCTGTGCAGTAGAATAACGATTTATTTATTTATTTAATCGGAAATCCCTCGGTTAACAAAAAACAGAGTAGGTAGAAAACAATTAAACAAAAGGAAACCATTTATGGGTTTTCGCAAATAGTGGCACTATATAAATAATTGCGTGCGATGAGTTACCGATAGCTAATAGGACACTGTCGCACCTACTGTAAGCTTAGCTAAGTAACATCGTGCATTAAACAACTAAACATTACAGATTAACAAAAGCAAAAAATATAAAAAATAAAATAAAATAAAAAGAAATGAGAAAGATCATCAGCTGGAATTGAAAAAAGGCTTACTCAGAACTCGTCTCGCCGAAATGATACTTGTGTTAAATAGGTCTAAGTTAAACAATTGGGATACAATATTAAAATTCTTGCTCGCATTTAGGGCCACGTTAGCAGCCTCACTAAGGTGATCCAATAATCTTTATTCTTTCTTTATTCTTTATTGTACACACAATAAGTTGGTAACAATTATTAAATATTTAAATAAATGTACAAAGGCGAGCTTAACCCTAATAAGAGTTCTCTTCCAGCAAACCTATATAATCGTGTCGTCACAGGTAGATTGTCGAGAAAGTGGGCGCTTCAAGGTAACGGCGACGCTGGAAGCGGATGTCGTTGCGGACGTACACACAGATTCTAGCACGTAGATGTTATTTGTGCTCCAAGAAGAATCCAGGATAGTCCAGGTACAATGCACATTCAATCTGGGTCTCGGTCATGAAAAGTAGGTACGGCTTCTTCATCTCAAGATGGTGATGGACTGCACTGAGTTTAGAGTGCAATCCTTGAGTATTAGTTGGGTGCATTTTAATGAGACTGCAGGGAAGCCCCTCCCTCCTCGCCCAGGGATCGCCATCGGGTCCTCTCGCCCTGTCACTTACCGGCATGATGGAGCCACCCTGGGATTTTTTGCTAGTTGGTGGGACAGCCTTTCATGAGTAGCTAGTTCACAAATTGAGCCCAAAACTACCTGCGGTCGGCCAGTGGAACACTGTGCTTTGGATCCCGCTACCCTCCACAACCAAGCACCAGAAACAGCAACAACTGAAATATCACACCCGGTTAACACACACAGCGCTACTGTTCAGACCCATTCTCCATACGGCTTCACCAAGCATCATGACGGAACACGACGACGTCATTGGTCGGTGGTAACCAAAAAAGCCAGCGGCCGAAACCTACTTTTGTAATTGGTGCTGCTCGTTTAACACTACTAGAGACCACGTGTAGAGAATGAGATTCCAAGTATTTCCTACGAACGCGAGCAGCCTCGTCGCGTTCATTTTCATTTATGTAAATAGATTCTTCTCATTTATAATAAGATTTATTTAAACCTGGTAAGTGATGCAGAATGTCAACTGATACAATCGGCTTGTGACCACATTTTGTGGAATTCCTTGGGGGTGTGTTCAGCAATTGATATATGATAACTGTAAGGATAAAAATTATGATTATATTTAATTATGTAATTGATGAATAAAAGATGAATGATGTTGTAATTAATTATATAATTTTTAAAAGAGGTAATATTTTGGTCCCAAGAAAATCAAATTAAAATATCAACTTAAGGAACAACGTTACTACTTCTTACTGAAACTGACGCGACGCAGCCTCCTGAATAATAAAAAAGCTCAAAGCTCAACCAAGCTCGTGGGACAATATAAACTGATTAGGTATTCTTAACATTCGAAGTATTCACAGAAAATTGCCTCACATTTTTATTTATGAAGTGAAAACTTCTTTAGGTACGTTGGGCACCTTTGGTACGGGAAATAAGTACTAAGCTCGCGTGACCGTCACGCTCAGATGTACATATATATATATATATATATATATATATATATATATATATATATATATATATATATATATTTATTGGGATTATCAAAGTGTAAAACATTATTAGATATTTAAAAGAAATTAAGGTAATCCTGTTTATAAGCATACAATCACTTACAGGTGTAATAACAGCATGATATAAATTCACAATTTTATACTGCTTAGTCAATATAGACTGGGATTTGAATGTGATTTTACAATTCTTACGAAATGTTGGGATATGTTACTTAATACGTTCCTCTGAATGATTTCTTATATTTACGCGAACACTACACATGATTAAAACTAATTTTACGGATTTTATCGCGTTTATTTTTACTTTTTATTTTTAATTCCCGACGTTTCGGGCGCTTTCCAGCACCCATGGTCACGGGGACTGAGATAACTGACGTCCCGATGTCATTGTTAAACCCGGAGTACCTTAAGCTTTTTAATTATTGTTTATGGTCCGATCTATGCAAAATGAACTGACTATGTCCTGAGGTCTTGTAGTGGTATGCTTGGGTTTAGTTTTAATTTTATTGATTATAGGATCCCAAGCAGGTGGTAGTACCCAGCATCCTTCTCTATTGAAATTAGAATGTTTTTTAATTTCAATAGCCTCACGTATCATCCTTGGTAGGAATCGGTGTTCTTTCGCGAGGATTTGTTGTCTATCAAATCTGATGTAATGGTTGGGGCCGTCTAGGATATGATCACAAACTGCAGACTTCCCGGAACGTTGATGCTTCACATCAGCTATATGTTCTTTTACGCGGGTCCTAATTGATCTTTTGGTTTGTCCTATATAAGAGAGACCACATTCACAATCAAGCTTGTACACTCCTGCATCTTGTAGAGGAATATGACACTTGACAGATGGTAGGAACTGACTAATCTTCTTCGGCGGCTTGTAGAATGTTCTAATAGAAGCTCGCTTCAAGATATAGCCAATCTTGTCTGTGACACCTCTGACATATGGTAGTACAGCAGGCACACGCTCGACTGTGGCCGGCTTCACTCGGTCACTGTGACGTAGGCGCTGACTACGATGTAGGCGGCGGACTGGCCGCCGAGCTTCAGCACGTCAAGCAAGTTCTGCACGACAACAAGCTTCGGGTCCCGCGCCTACGTCACAGTGACCGAGTGAAGCCGGCCATAGTCTAGCGTGTGCCTGCTGTACTACCATATGTCAGAGGTGTCACAGACAAGATTGGCTATATCTTGAAGCGAGCTTCTATTAGAACATTCTACAAGCCGCCGAAGAAGATTAGTCAGTTCCTACCATCTGTCAAGTGTCATATTCCTCTACAAGATGCAGGAGTGTACAAGCTTGATTGTGAATGTGGTCTCTCTTATATAGGACAAACCAAAAGATCAATTAGGACCCTCGTAAAAGAACATATAGCTGATGTGAAGCATCAACGTTCCGGGAAGTCTGCAGTTTGTGATCATATCTTAGTCGGCCCCAATCATTACATCAGATTTGATAGACCACAAATCCTCGCGAAAAAACACCGATTGCTACCAAGGATGATACGTGAGGCTATTGAAATTAAAAAACATCCTAATTTCAATAGAGAAGGAGGCTGGGTACTACCACCTGCTTGGGATCCTATAATCAATAAAATTAAAACTAAACCCAAGCATACCACTGCAAGACCTCAGGACATAGTCAGTTCATTTTGCATATATCGGACCATAAACATTAATTAAAAAGCTTAAGGTACTCCGGGTTTAACAATGACATCGGGACGTCAGTCATCTCAGTCCCCCGTGACCATGGGTGCTGGAAAGCGCCCGAAACGTCGGGAATTAAAAATAAAAAGTAAAAATAAACGCGATAAAATCCGTAAAAGTAGTTTTAATCACGTTCCTCTGAAAATAAAATAAAAACTACAATCTTAAATATTGTAAATGATACAATAATCAAAACGATCGTATAGTTGTGTACGCTAAAATCGGGCTGCTTTGTTCTGTCGAAGAATTGGACTTCGTAGGTGCAAATTGTTCGGTAGTAATAATAGGAAAAACACCGAAATTATTGTATTTTACAGGTCTCTTTCGTTTTATTCTACTAATAACTTTTTATTGCCGACTATATCTGTGGTAACAAAAGTTATATTAAAATCGTTACAGATGACTTAAAGTGAAACACAGATGATTAGAACGCAGCTTCTGTTACGTGTTAGAGTCATGTTGCAGCTATATTAGCGCTATATTTGTAGCACGAATGGGTTGGTTCGGCCGGAGAAGAACCACGCTCTCACAGAATACCAGCGTAAAATAGCAGCTTAACGCTGCTGTGTTTCTTATGGTGAGTGTACAGAACCGGAAACCCTTCTTACTGGAAATAGGGTATTCCACTTTAGTCTTCACGGATAACAGCGCACTTGCATTTTTATTCATAATCGAGGATAGTTGTAGATTTCTATGGGCTACATTAACCACTTACCATTGGATGGAATATGTGCTTGTTTGTCACCTTATCCTATAAAAAACTTGATCGCTGAGTTAGGATTCATTTCAGCTCATTTTTTACCGACTCGAAATAACAACCTTTTGATAATATTCTATAAACACAAATCTAAAATCTAAGGTTGTTATCCTTTACTAATTTTAAACAGATCATAAAACTACTCTCTTAGCTATGAATAACAAACTTCCCCTTGAAGTGCCAGAAAATAATATCCAAAAATAACTGGGACTCTGTCACTGCTGCATCAGTTAATTAGATTGTTCGCTGTGTTTCTTACTCTGTAAATTTTTTATACTAACATTTTTTATCATTTATACAATATACCAAAGAGTGTGGTTTGCAAGATGATGCGGTGACCAGGATTAAGAAAGGAATGCTTCGGTGGTTTGGTCATGTAGAAAGAGTGAATGAGGAAAGACTGACAAAGCAAATATATGTTGCACAAGTGAATGGAGGAGTCGGAAAGGGACGTCCTAGGCGAAAGTTTGTCGACCAACTTGGCGATAATATACTAAAAATGGGCCAAATTAAGAGTACTCTTAACCGACGAGCATGTATGCGAAGGTATATGGATGTAGAAGAGACGAGAGAGGTATGTCAGGATCGTGCTAAATGGAAGTCTGTAGTCTCCGACTACACCTCTGTGTGACAGGCGTGAGTGAGTGTGCAGTGTGCAAAAAGTCTTGTGTTGGAATATCTTATACCCTATACCTCGTTACCAAAAATAAGGATTTCTGGTTCTCTACTTACCATACGAAACACAGCAGCATTATGATGCCATTTTGAGCTAGTAGTCGATGACATCGTGGACTTTTTAGTCGAGTTGATCTATTTTTGTTCAATCAAATAAAGTGGTAGCGTGGCTCTACAGCTAGGTTACAGCCAGTAGTAGAATTATTTTATACTTGGCAAAGCCAAGATGCAGGCATAATGATTGAGCACAAATGGGTTAGCTCTACCAGGGTAAGGCCACTCTCACAGACGAATGCTGCTGTACTTTGTGTGGTGAGTATAAAGAACCGTTGATCGTTTTTACTGAAAACAAGGCGTTTGATCTTAGTGTTCAAAAGCGACCACACATCTGCATTTTGATTCTTAATAGAGCATCGAATGCATAGGTCTATGGGCCACAGCATCAACTTACCATCAGATGGGCTGTGTGGACCTTTGTCGCCCCTTATCTTTAAAAAAGTAGAAGTAAAATCGAAAATGATTGGAGCACGTCGGTAAATAGCCTAAAAATGTTTCTAAAAGTTCTTTCCTAGTTCTTTTATAAGAGTATGGACGTAATATAATTATTGTATAACAAAACTAGGTCAGTGCATACAATTTGTCATGAAAACCTGGCATGCAGCCTTTCAGTAACCGCACGCTTGATTGCTGAATTCCGGACCATGGAAATAAAATGTATGCACTTTGTTCACTTAGTATAATTATTTGTACAATATTTTTACATTTTTTCCTCTAACTACAACTTCTTTTAAGTTAATCATTTTGGACCTATCACGCATAGAAACTTTTCAAAGCTCGCTGAGTGATTTACCGTTACGGCAGATATTTAGCTGATGTTAACTATATCCCCCTTATGAGGCATTCTATCGGGAGGCGTATGTTCAGCAGTAGTCTTATATAGGTTTTAATGGATCAAAGAATGTATTAAGAACCACAAAAGGAAAAAAAGGAACACTTAAAGAATCACCTCATTGTCCGTCTGTCCGTCTATCAAGGCCCTTTTATCAGACACGGGATAAAGTATCAAGTTAAAAATTAATACAATATACTAGAGCGTATGAAATTATTAACCTTTCAATCGCATGATTAAAACTACTTTTACGGATTTTATCGCGTTTATTTTTACTTCTTATTTTTAATTCCCGACGTTTCGGGCGCTTTCCAGCACCCATGGTCACGGGGGACCACAGAACACTTAATACAGCTAGTAGAAATGTTATACGAGCCGGGAACGCGCGCCGTGTATATGGCTTAAAAGCCAACTACTAGAATTTCGTGACTCAGTTCGAAACAAACCGTCGTCACGTGTTAGTCGTGGTGCAAGTGGTTAAAAATGGTCTATTGCAGTGTTTCGAACTGTTCAAACTATTCAGGAAAGGGTTATTGTTCTTCTAAAGGAATTTCTTATCAGTGGTGAGTAAAATAATACATTTTTACATCGATTTTATTGAACGATACTTTGCCCTTCAACGCATCGCAGTATGGCCGCTGGTCCCAGACGCCAATTAAGGATGTGCTTAGATTTTAGTTTATCGACGCTATCGATATTCTATGCCTTGTATAATCAATTATAGCAGGTTATTTTTAGAAATAAATTTTGCTGTTAAATAAAAAGCGTAAGTTTTTATTTAACAGTAAATATTTTTTTATTCAATCAATATTCTTATATTTTTTTAGTTTTCCGATAAACGCAGAAGTTAAGGAAAAATGAATTGTGGCGACAGGGAAAAAATTAGTTTCCTTCTAAGCATAGCAAAATATGTTCAGCACATTTTCAAGAAAAGGATTATAATCCTACAAGAAAACGCCGTGTTCTTTTGGATCATGCTTATCCGACTATTCACGTTTGGACAACTTTTGAAAATGTAAGTATCTTCTAATTAATAATAATAATAATAATAATCCACAACTATCACACAACGCCATCTAGTCCCAAGCTAAGCAGAGCTTGTTTTATGGGTACTAGACAACTGATAAACATACTTATATATTTTCTAAATACATAAATATTATAGATAAATTACACCCAGACACAGAACAAATGATCGTGCTCATCACACAAACATTTGTCCTGGGTGGGAATCGAAGCCACGACCTCCGGCATAGCAGTCAGGGTCACTAACCACTAGACCAACAGGCCTGTTTTAAATAAATAAAGTATTTTAGTAAAATACAAACCGTCCCGTGGTTCTATTATACAAAACAGTAAAGAAATTATGTGGCGCCACTAGTACATTTTTGATACTTTATAATTCGAAAACAAAACGATTTACGACATTTTGTGTAATTATACTGAAATGAAGTCAGTCTTGCTGTCGCACGGATGGGCCGGCTCGAACGGGGGTGGTACCACGACCTCACAGAAAACTAGCGTGAAGTAGCGGTTTACCTCTGCGTTTCGCTTGGTGAGCGCAGGTGGTCGGAGGCCCTTTTTACTGGAAATGAGGCATTCCATCTTAGGCCTCACGGGTGACAACGCATCTTGATTTGTAATAGAGGATAGATGTAGATATCTATGCCACAGCAACCACTTACCATCAGGTGGACTGTGTGCTCGTTTGTCACCCTTATCCTACAAAAAAAAGTCAAAACAAACAAAATTCTATCTATTTATGATAGTTTCAGCTCGCAAATGATTGGTTTGTTTTTGTGTTACTTCATTGTAACTGCTCACAAAATACTCGAAGAAGTCGATTGATGTTCTAAATATAACTAAAATCATTTCTATTCGCGGCGCTAATGTGCGTGTCGTACCACTTTAAAACCCCTTTTTGAGAATGATGAATGGAAAAATGTTTGTTAATCATAATGTTTTAATTCTATAATTGTCACCTTGCTACTTTTTGCAAAATAACTATTAAGTTACTAAACATGTTATTTCGGGTCTCAGATATCCAAGTTAACGTAACACCATCAAAATCTCAGTCACCTTCTATGTCATCCAAATCTGCTAAGCGAGCGATACAGTTAGATCTCCCAGAAAACGAAAAATGCAACGTATTATAAACGAAAATGAAAATGTTATAAAAACTCAACGATCAAAAATAAAAAGTTTACAAGGTAAAAACCGGAGATATAGAAAAAAAATTATAGAGTTGCAAGAAATAATAAAGGAATTACAATCAAATAGATTAATTAATAGCGACCAAGCCTTTTTTTAGAAAACATCAACGTTAACACAAAAGAGTTATTTAAAAGATGTGAGAAGAAATTAAAATCTAAAAAATTAACACGCGAAAAATACTCACCGAGCCTTCGGAGTTTTGCGATGACGCTACATTTTTATTCGCCGAAAGCATATCTTTACGTAAGGCGCTAGTTTGAGACCTGCTTGCCTCATCCCAGAACCATTAAAAAATGGTATCAATCTTTTGACGCAAAACCTGGTTTTACCACAGAGTCCCTTGATGCTATAAAGTCTACAGTTCAATCTACACAATATCCAATATTATGTAATTTGGTGTTGAATGAGATGGCGATTCGTATGCATGGTTATGTCAATTTCGGAAACAATTTAAACGATGGTGAATTAATGGTATGGACTATAGAAAGGTATACAGATATTCGCCTTCACCATTTGATGAAAACCTCAGCACAAAAAGTATCAAAAAGACGACTTTTAAATAAATATTCGCATTTTACAGGACAATAAATAAATAAATATTTCAATAAATATTTTGTTTTTGAAATGATGAAAATGTCTTAATTTTTTTCTATTTTACTGTAAAGTTTTACTCCTTGTAGTTAATTATTTTTTCTACTTTACGTATTTTTATAGCATTAAGTTTATTTCATTAAATTTACGTTTCATATTATATCATTTTACTGTTTTATTTTATCACATATTTATTACCTACATTATTCCGTGTCGATATTTTATCGATAGTTTTTGTCAAGCACTAGCGTATATGAGTTGAGTGTGTTAACTACCTGCAAGGAGTGGGGAGACTAGCGGCAGCAGTGGTACCGCAAGTAAATTGAAACAAAGGCATTTCTATTCCGCTATATTAGGTGTTCTGTGCGGGGGACTGAGATGACTGACGTCCCGATGTCATTGTTAAACCCGGAGTACCTTCAGCTTTTTTAATTATTGTTTATGGTCCGATCTATGCAAAATGAACTGACTATGTCTTGAGGTCTTGCAGTGGTATGCTTGGGTTTAGTTTTAATTTTATTGATTATAGGATCCCAAGCAGGTGGTAGCACCCAGCCTCCTTCTCTATTGAAATTAGGATGTTTTTAATTTCAATAGCCTCACGTATCATCCTTGGTAGGAATCGGTGTTCTTTCGCGAGGATTTGTGGTCTATCAAATCTGATGTAATGGTTGGGGCCGGTTAGGATATGAACGGACTTTCAATCGCAAAAAAAATCCCATGCAGTCGCATGCGACCGCACCCACCCAAAGCACTAAAAACCATTAAAACTTACATTTAGAGACTACTTGTCTATGAAGAAGTTTAGCATTATAAAATCTATACGAAAATTTCTATCTTTTGATCTAAACAAAAGTTAGGTATTACTTCATTACAAAAAGATTTCATTGTATTTTGATATAAAAAAAAATATACCAAGCGAATGTCGGCAGCGTAAAAAATCACAATTATTTCAATATATATTACTCGAAATTATTTACGTAAAACCATAAATTATATTCACACAAAACTTTAATTACAATTTCATGATAAAACACTATACTAAAACACTAATAAGACACTAGAAAAATCCAAAAACCGACACAATAACATTTACACGAAAATGGCGTACGAAATAATCGTAGATTATAAATAAAAATTCATAGGATAACAGTTTTTTTATTGCACTACAAGATAGAGTATTTCATGTTGATTATATAATGCCAAACTTCTTTATAGAAAAGTATTCTCTATAATATATAATTTTTTATGAGCTAAAGTGCGGTGTCATGAGACCGCTAGTGGATTGAGAGGATGTGCTAAGCGCGACAACTAGGTGACTAGAGCTAACTGAAGTTTTTAAGTTTTAGTCATAATTAGCTGCGAATCTCCTGATTTGTTTCCCAGTGTCGCCTTTTGAGGTACCTACGGGATTATTCGGAGTAGTTGGTGTGATTACATCGCCACGTTAAACTTGACCCTATTATTTGGAGCTGACGGAACTATATACAAATCTAAATAACTTCTTATTAGAAAATAGTTACAATATTCCGATTTTGGGAAGCGCAAATTTAAACATAATATATTCATTATTAACGTTTTAAAATTTTTTGTACGTGGTACGTGGTAGTATAGTTGTAGCACGAATGGGTCGGCTCGACCGGGGAAGGACCACGCTCTCACAGAATACCGGCGTGAAATGGTAGTTTGATGCTGCTGTGTTCCGTATGGTGAGTGTAGGGAACCGGAGATCCTTTTTACTGGAAATGAGGCATTCCATCTTAGTCGTCACGGGTGACAACGCATCTGCATTTTGATTCGTAATCAAAGATAGATGTAGATATCTATAGGCCACAGCAACCACTTACTATCAGGTGGAGTGTGTGCTCGTTTTTCACCCTATCCTATTAAAAAAATCCATATACGCTCGCATTGTAACACCCCCCTCCCATTAATAATATATTAGGCTGTCTGCTGCTGTATGTTATTAAATACCTTAATAACCTTACATGACCAGTACAATAGACCGTTTGTTATTATTTTATGGCATGATCATCTTAGTTAATATCATCATTACGTTGTTTGTTTAGTTAATTAGTTCTTTTAGGTGTCTCTTGGAAGAATAAATATTTCACGAAAGTTGTCGGAAGCCGTTAGCAGTGCCTTATTATTTTGATGGTTATTGAAATTTTACACCTAATAATTACTTAAGTAATTAATTTACGTAAGAACCCTTTAAAAAAGGAAACAGGTCAAAGAGGGTTAAAAACATTAAATTGTGCCTTTTCAACTAGTATTAGGCTCAAATCAGCCAATTCCGTATTTATTAACCCTTGTCGTGTGGATAGGGCTCGCTCAAACCACGCGCATCGCATGAAAACGTTTCAAATAATACTAATAATTTTGTAAAAAACTACGTATCTGGTTCCTAAGTCATCACTGACAAATAGTTGGATTTCAAACTAGAGATGAATCACACATTTATAGTATAAATGTGTGATTCATCTCTAGTTTATATGTATAAGTGACTGGCCTGTTGGTCTAGTGGTTAGTGACCCTGACTGCTATGCCGGAGGTCGTGGGTTCAATTCCCACCCAGGACAAATGTTTGTGTGATGAGCACGATCATTTGTTCTGTGTCTGGGTGTAATTTATCTATAATATTTATGTATTTAGAAATATATAGGGTCAGTAGGGGTAAATGTAAAAACGGGGTAAAAGTAATAAGCGTCTACATTTTGATCTATGTTGCTTTGCTGGTGCTGTCATCTCTGGAACTTGTAGTGTACTATTTCGACGGTAAGCCAAGCACTTCCAAATACTGTTTTATCGACACGGCGTCATGTGACATTTCATACATGACGACGTTCGCTTATTTCTTAAAGGACAAATTGGACTACGATAAATAAATCGACATTAATCCGTTCAAGCAAGGTAAAATTTTAAGCTTTTTTTTACAAGTGTAGTTATTTAACATATTCTTAGCCGTTTTATATCAGTATTTTAGCAAAATGACTAAAAGTGTAAACTTTGAGGTAGGTATTACATTTGTCCCTCAAAAATAGCAGATCGGGGCTAATGCATTAACCTCGAAAGGGGTAAATGTAATAACCCATTGCATTTACCCCTTTTGTGTTGTTTGTTGCAGATGGTACGGCATTATGTAAAAAAAAAGATTGGAGAACCTAATTACACGGAAGAAAAACTAGAGAGAGCTCTTAGTGAGATAAGAGCTCATACTATGACAGTTAACAGAGCTTCCAAAGTATATAAAATACCATTTTCAACGCTATACTGCCGTTATAAGGGTACGAGAGGATTAATAAAAAATTCGAAAGGCCGGAGAACTGTTCTCCCTGAAAATGTAGAAAACACTCTAGCTACCTCAGTAAAAACGTTGGCTAAGTGGGGCTTCCGCCTAAGCAGAAAAGAGATCATGGAATTGGTAGGACAATATGTTAAAATAAACAATTTAAAAACACCTTTGAAAGATGGCGTTCCAGGTGAGGACTGGTTTCTAGGATTTAAAAGACGCCATCTTTTATCGATCCGGAAGCCTGAGCCTATGGAATACTCCAGAAAAAAAGCTGTAACTGACCCCTTCATAATTTTTGGATATTTCGATCTTCTTGAAAGAACTCTCACTGACTTAAAGTTAAAAGATAAGCCCCAAAACATATGGAACCTTGACGAAAGTAGCTTAAGTATTGACGCAGCAAGAACAAAAGTTGTCGGAGAAAAAGGCCGAAGTGTGTCTAGAGTAATCAGCACTACAGGGAAAGAAAACACAACTTTTGTTTTAGCCGCCAATGCCGTTGGTCATAGGATTCCACCATTAATTATCTTTAAAGGTAAAAATATGTGGGACCAATGGCGAGCACCTACAGGCAAAGAATTTCCAGGGACGGCTTACGCCGCGAGCCCGAATGGTTGGATGGAAACAGAGATTTTCACTAACTATTTCAAGAAGACCCTTATTCCAGCTCTTGGCAGTGAACGACCTATGTTAGTGCTATATGACGGTCATGCCACACATTTTTCTGTTGATCTTGTGGAAACAGCGATGGCCAATGACATAACTATTCTTAAAATTCCAGCGCACACCAGCCATCGTCTGCAGCCATTGGATGTTTCTGTCTTTAAATCCTTTAAAGAAAATTGGGATCAAACAGTAACAAAATGGCAACGGCAGCATATTGGGCAGAGATTGCCTAAATCTTTATTCTCTCAATATTTAGGGGAAACTTGGATTAAAGTTTCCGAAAGTTGTATAGCCAATGGGTTTAGCAAGGCTGGAATTTATTCTTTTAACCCCAACATAATTCCTAGAGATCATTTTTCCAAAGAATCCCTGGAACGCTGGAAAATCTCGCAAGTAATGGCCAATCCTATGCCATCAGCATGTAGCCTTCCTTCGATCTCGTCTTCTCGAGAGAATTTCTCGGAAGAAGCCCTGGAAAACAGAGATAATTTGCAAGTTTCTTCGATTTCATCGATGACTGATGAAAGCCAACGAATATCTGACAAAAGCAACTTAGAACACACTTCAATAGAAGGCATAATTCTATCTACTATCCATCAAAAACGTTTACCACCGAAGGAAAGGAAACGGAAAGTTGCATCAGGCGCTCAGGTCATTACTTCTCATGAAATTCTTGAAGTTCTACTAAAAGATGCAGAAGAGAAGAAAATTAAGATCAAAAAAGCCAAAAGAAAGACAAATAAAGAAAAGAAAAATAAAAAAAGAGCAGACAGCGATAGTACAGATTTGGAATCGGAAATTTCTTATGCTGAGTCGGGAGAAAGTGATTTTCCTGAATACTTGCAAGGAAATGATCCGCTGTGTTCTATAGAAGATGATATATTACCTTTTGCGGGGGAAGAACTACAATTACTAGAGCAAAAAGATCCGATGGATATTGAAGAAAATTCAGACAAAGAAAATTTAGATGAGGGAAATTTAAACAGCATCAGGAAGAATGATTTAGATATATCTTTACATACAGGCAAATGGGTGATAGTGAAATACTCCTTAAAGAGGTCAAATAAATATTATGTAGGTATCATAAAAGACAAAATCGACGATTGCTGGGAAGTTAAATATGTAAGACGGGGCAAAAAAGCTTTCATATGGCCGGAGGTTCAAGATTTTGACTTAATTGATACAGATTGTATAATAAAAATTGTACCTACCCCAAAATTGACGAAACGGGGCCTTATAATCTTTGATTACGATTTCAAAAATTTATCGATTGTTTAATTAGTATGTATTTAATTTTAAGAAAAATTCATATCTCTTTAATTTGTTATCCTATTTTCTTCAAATAAAAACCAAATAGTAGAGCCAATTTTGAATTTTCTTGCAATTACCCCCAATTCTTTTAGATTTCATCTGTAGATAAATCCCACATCGCTATTACATTTGCCCCTTTTGACCGGGGAAATGTAATAACGGTACCCACTTTTCTTAAAAAATATTTTAAAAATACTTAGCTTTAAATGTTATAATTTATTTCTGTTTGCAATAGTTATTTAATAAACGCTTAATTAACCACAATAAATGGTATAACTGTGGAGTTATTTAATCAAAAGTATTACGACAATGAAGATGGAGTTTGAGTGATGAGGTTTGCATTTACCCCTATTGACCCTAAGTATGTTTATCAGTTGTCTAGTACCCATAACACAAGCTCTGCTTAGCTTGGGACTAGATGGCGTTGTGTGTGATAATTGTGGGATATAATTGACGTGAGTCACCTGGAGTTTGTGGTGTTGCATTTAGTAATCTGTATGGATTAGCATTTTAAATACAATTGAACTGCTTGTTTAAAATGTTGAAATAACAGGCTTTTTGTTAATCTCGTGAGATTTGTAATGGTAATAAGACATAAACTACCATTTTTATTATTTTTGTGGGTCTGTCCGTGCTAATATTCAAAATAGCCGAACCAACTATGGTGAAACTTTACGAGCAGATACGAGTAGCTAGTAATGCCAATTTGTTCGAGGCTATATTTTATCAGAAAGTCTTTAATTTTTTTTTTTGGAAAAACGAAAAAATGATCAAATAAATCGTCTTTGATTATCTTAAAACTAAGCAACGGCACACTAATAGATCCTGGGGGGTGTCGACAGTAGTAAATAATTTTAATTACTTTTCCGTCGTCACCAGCACTTATATTTTCCACTCGCTTGAATCTTTATATTGCGGGGGTTGTTGCGGTTTCCTTTTGAAATTTCTCTTGCGTATAATTTGCTGACGTAATAATAAATACGGTACAGGAGCAGCGAAGCCTTATTGAAGAAGTTGAACGGTCTTGTGTTTATTAAAGTTCCTTTTTAATAAACAGACTTCTTTATATTGCGTATTGTAGTGACGCCGTGATTTTTTTAAAAATATGTAGATAAAAATTGTCATATAGTGGCGGCGTAGAAAACTCAATCATGTTATTTGGTATGTTGTGGGTAAATACATAAGTATTTTAAGTAAGTGCCGGAACATTTATAATGACCAACACAGCGAGTTGTCACACTTTGAATAAACGAGTTGTTACGCATATCGAGTTTGGGACGGATCCCACACCACAGTCCCGTGGTATATATTAAGTCCCTTTTCTTGGCAAAGGTCTTCTCTTAGGTCTGTTAGGAGAAGGGATTTTCCCAAAACGAGTTCAAGAAAAAAAGGAAATTCAGCAATACAGGTTTCCTACAACACCAAGCACGTAAAAAGTGTGGAATAAAATTTTTTTTTACAGTTTTTACAAACGTTCTATAATGTAGACTTTAGACAATATATACACTTAACTAAAAATAATAATAAAAATTATATTAACAATTAATACTGATTATACACAATATAAAAAAAGAAACCGTAATATAGAAATACTAAAACTAAAAATTTAAATAGTCAAAAAGTTCTTCTCCACGTTGTATAGTGCCAAGAACGCTGGCTGCGTTTCCTCGCTGAATAGCTGTACTTATCCCTTGAGCGAGGAAATAATCAGCCCTCTTATTACCAGCAGCGACGACCAGTCATGGATACAGTTCCTTTAGGAACTTCACTTCACGTGGACCTCACGGACCGATAGTCTCTACAGAAAATGGCACAAATATGTAGTCATTACTCAATAACTCAATTTAAATTAAAATCATTTTACTGACGGCATGGATCAAACCTATGTGCTTTGCGTATTAAAAACTTTACGCCGAATGCTTAGGTTTTGAGTAATGACGGTAATAAAGATATAAATTCATTTTACTGTTAAATTAAAGTGAATGCAGGAAATAAAGTAAATGGGGCTCCACACTCTATTGTGAAAAGTCAGAATGTGTCAAAAAAGGCACGTATGGCAATTCACAATGCTGTATTAGTCCCTACTTTAACGTATGGTAGTGAAAGTTGGGTGTGGCAGAAGAAGCACGAGAGTAAAATGAGTATGAGAGAATGCAGTAGAAATGCAATCGCTAATACTCCATGTTAGGGCTGAATCTGAGTGATAGGGTGAGAAATGTGTGATAAAAGAAGAGTGTGGTTTGCAAGATGATTCAGTGACCAGGTTTAAGAAAGGAATGCTTCGGTGGTTTGGTCATGTAGAAAGAATGAATGCGGAAAGACTGACAAAGCAAATATATGTTGCAGAAGTGAATATAAGAGTCGGAAAGGGACGTCCTAGGCGGAAGTTTGTCGACCAAATTGGCGATATACTAAAAGTGGGCAAAATTAAGAATACCCTTAACCGACGAGCATGTATGCGTAGATATATGGATGTGGAAGAGGCGAGAGAGGTATGTCAGGATCGTGCTAAATGGAAGTCTCTAGTCTCTGTCTACCCCTCTGGGTGACAGGCGTGAGTGTTTATCTTATTAAAGGGAAAGCTCTCAAATGACCAGTACAGGGTCAGTTAAATTAATATTAATAAGCGGTGTAAGAATGCTTCACCGACCATATCGTACCGTTGGTGTACCGTGGGTGTCTCAAGAGGCAACGGAGGGAAGCAAACCAAAAGATAGGCAGGAACGCCTTCTTAATAACAATTAAAAATATAAAACAGTTGTTGCCGACCGTAGCAGCAGCAGCAGTGGTAGCTGTGGCAAATACCTCCCCTTGTGGGGCAATCTGTGAAGGAGACTATGTTCAGCAGTGAAGTTTGATAGGCTGCAATGAATTAATGAATTCAGCTGAAACGCCTGAAATGTTTACCCTTGTTTCATATTACAACGAATAAACTTGTTCCCCCGGTGCAATTAAAACGAACGCAAATAATGATCATTAAACTTCGCGTTGCTCGGTCCGTTTATTCGAGAAGCACTTTATTTAGTAGTAATTGATTGTTTAGCCATTTCGATTGTATTAATTAAGTTGATACAATATAAGTTGTTGATTTTCCATTTGATCTACAAAGTGAAATACTGGTACGTATGCACATGACCTTTTTAATATTTATGTGAACTAAAAAGTTTATTATAAAATAAGGGTTACAAACGAACACAGCACCTGATGGTAAGTAGATGCTGTGACCCATTTACATTTATATCCTAGATTAAGAATCAGAATGCAGATGACTAAGATGAAATACCTCGTGTCCAGTAAAAGGGATCTCCAGATCTCTAAACTTACTATTCAAAACACAGCAGTATTATGCTGCTATTTTACGAAGGTATTCTGTGAGAACGTGGAACTTTCGCGGTCGAACTGACCCATTAATATAACAGACATAATATATCTGCGACATGGCTCTACCACGTATGTATGGCTCTAACTATATATTTTTAAATTACTTTGTAAGATATTAAGAAAAACTAAATAAATATTGCTATCCTATACTATTAAACGAGCAATTCTTGTATATATACAGGGTGTCCCAAAAATATCACGTCACAGTGACATGGAAGATAGGTTAGCCTTAGGTCTTGCAGATGAAAAAAAGATTCAGAAAAGGTATAACACTTACATCAATTGTTTAAAAACATGTCGAAATTACCGTTTTTATCATTAAAGGTAACGCTAATTGATATTATTGGCGATAATTATTGGCTTAGTTATGGGATATTGCCAAAAAAATGGAATTTTTAACTAATGTATTTATTAAAGCAGATGCTCGAATTGTTTCCCTCTAGTTCGAATACATAATCTACATCTTCTGATAAATTATGTTTTAATCTTCTTAAACCTATTTGCGATATCTCTTGAGTCGCTATGTTTATTCGGTTACGGAGTTCCCCTTCGCTGTGGATTGGTTTTAGGTACATTTATCCTTGAGACAACCCCAATTAAAAAAATCCAAACGATTTAATTCAGGGGATCTAGGGGGCCATAAGATTGGCCCCAATCGCCCAATCCACTTTCTTGGGAACCTGTCGTCAAGATAGGCTCGAACGTCTCGAGCGCAATGTGCTGGGCAACCGTCGTTTTAGTACCACATCGTTGCCCGTGTTTGTAGTGGCACATCCTCTGGGAGCGTTGGCAATTGGTGTTGAAAAAATGCCAAATAGTTTTTACCATTTAATGTAGGAGGTAGCTCTACTGGTCCTAATATTGAACCATTAAAGATTCCTATCCATAAATTGATTTTAAACATGTATTGTGAACGGTCTTCTCTAGTTTCATGCGGGTTTTCTAACTGCCAACTATGAATATTGTGCAGGTTGAGATATCCGTCCCTTCTGCACTGAGACTCATCAGTCCACAAAACTTTATGAAAAAAGTCGGGATCTTGCCTATTTAGTTCCAGCATTCGTCGGCAAAACAGCATTCGTTTTACAAAATCACCCTCAAGGAGAGTTTGCACTCTTTGAATGTGGTATGGGTGAAACTGATACCTTTTTTTTAAAATACGATGAACCGATGATTTCGGTATTCCAGTGCGGCTTTGTATCATACGAACGAAGTCGAGGGATCATCTTCGCGTTCCTGTAGCACGACGTCGTCCTCGATTGTTCGCGGTCTCCCAGATTGAGAACCTCGAGTTCCAGGTATTCTGTCCTCCCTATAGGCAGAATCTAATCGTTCAATCACCTCATACGTCGGATGTCTATGGTCTGGATACCGTTCCGCGTACAATCTTGCAGCCAACCTTGCGTTTAATGAAACTATGCCTCGAGTAGAAACCTGCCTGGTTTCGCCGTAAATCAAGTACATGTCAGCGTAGGTACTCACGATGTGTAAAGTGACTAACAGCGCCTCTTCGTGGATTTTCCATTAGTACTTTCACAACAAAATCAATCAGTTCAACAACAGTCCGAGTAGTAAGCAAATCAAAGTCCAATTAATAAACGCCGAGTAGTCACCACCGAAGTCTGAAGCTACCTGTGCGAGACTGAGATAGTACTGTTCTCCCTCTATTCACAGCTTTCTCGCTCAGTTTATGACCGGAGAACTGGTTTATGGGATGCTAAACACAATAACTAAACAACATTTCTTTTCATTGCCTTTGAAAAAAGAATTCGTTTATTCATTAACATAGTAGAGCTTCCTGCTGAGAGCACTACCCTTAATAATAAAAATGGTAATTTTGACATTTTTTTAAAATAGTTGATATAAGTGTTATACCTTTTCTGAATCAGCAGTAATTGGAGCAGTTTTGCAAATTATTTGCCAGTTTACGTCAGTGCATTTTTTTTTCACGGCAGGTCATAAAAGTTGGAGTTCAACTTTTTCAAAGGTAAAAAAGTAACACAAATCAATTTATTTTATTAAAAAATACAATAGATTTTTGGAAAAATTTACTTTAAACGCATGGAACAACTGTTCTAAAAATAAAAAAATATAAAATCTAACAACTTTCAAGGTATTTCTAACGACTACGGTAGAAACACTAACTTAAAGTAGAGATTTTTGAGAAAATAAAACAATGGACGATATCTCAAAAACTAAAATACTTTTATTAAGGTAATTCTTTTTCATCTGCAAGACCTAAGGCTAACCTATCTTCCATATCACTCTGACGTGATATTTTTGGGACACCCAGTATATCTATATATATATGTATGAAATTCGTAACTCCTAATGTTAAACATGTCAATACTAATGTAATTTTAAATGGGGAGGAGCTGAGTCTTGTCGATACCACCATTTTTCTTGGAATCACACTGGACGCAAAGCTTCAATGGCTCCCCCATATATCAAAACTAGCTAGCAGACTTAGTTCTGCAGCATATGCTGTAAAAAAGATTAGAACTCTTACCAGTGTTGAAACAGCTAGAATAGTTTACTTCAGTTATTTCCATAGCATTATGTCGTATGGTATTTTGCTATGGGGACACGCGACTGACACTGAAATTATATTTATTTTACAGAAGAGGGCCATTCGAGCAATATATAATTTAAAACCAAAAGAGTCACTGAGACAAAAATTTAAAGAAATTAATATATTAACTCTGGCCTCTCAATACATTTATGAAAATGTAATGTACGTACACAAAAATAAAAGTAGTTTTGCGAAAATAAGTGATATTCATTCTGTAAATACTAGGAACAGACACAAGCTGGTAGTACCTGTTACTCGACTCCACCGAGTCAGTAATTCATTCTTGGGGCGATGTATACGTTTTTACAACAAAATCCCAGAAAATATACAAAATTTGTCATACACAAAGTTCAAAAATGTTATTAAACTAAGTTTGTATAAAAAGGGTTATTATAATATTAAGGAATTTATAGATGATAATAACACCTGGGAAGGGTGATCGCTACCAAGCTATTTCTAATTTATCTTGTGTTGTTGATTGTAAACATGATTGTAAGCTATTATTAAAAAAAAAGTCCCGCTGGGTTTCTTGCTGGTTCTTCCCAGGACAGAGGTTTTTTTTTTGCGAACCAGTGGTAAATTAAAAAAGTGACGTTCAATAAGTATTTTTATAATCTACATTGAATAAAAAAGTTTCTATTTCTATTTCTATTTCTATTTCTATATAATCGGAATCTCGGAAACGGCTCCAACGATTTTCATAAAATTTTGTATGCAGGGAGTTTCGGGGGCAATAAATCGATCTAGCTACGATTTATTTTTAGAAAATGTGTTTTTGTCCGTGTTTTTAGGCAATGAAAAACTGTTACAATATCGTTAGAATAAGAAGGTAAATTTTGACAGATTGTCAATGATTATAAATAGCTTAATTGGTATAATGGGCGGTCACAGAATCGGATCCCCGGTTCGAGCCCAGACTGACCGACCGACTTTTTTTTTAATTTTTTTTTCAAGTTCCTTTCTTTTTTGAGAAAATCTATTTTTTCGAGCCCTTTTTTTAGTATTTTTTATAAACACGAAAATTTAAATTAAACTAATTGCACTCATGATTTTTTATTCCAATAACCAGTTCAGTTTTTTTTATATTATGTCGCTAAGATCAAAAAATATTATTCGTATTTCATCAGCATGTAATTTGTATCTAAATATAATTTCCGAAACACACGAATTAAAAAAACCGAGCGAAAAATACCGAGCAAAGCTCGGTCAACCGGGTACTATAATATATGAACCCTAATTTTTGGGTTATTATAGAGAACTTAAACTGGAATGGAATTAACCTTTATTGTTGGAAACCTATTGTTCGGTTACCAGACCTTCTTAATTATAATGGAATACCCGGAGTAAGGCCTTTATAGTAATCCCTTTGTATCTGGGAAGGTGGGTATTTGTTAAGAGAAGATTTCTAATTTTAAACATGAAACTATTTTGTTGAATTTCCTTTACATACCGCTGAGAGCAATTTCTATTTAAAATAGTAGGGCTTTTTAGGGCAAACTAATAATCCATCTGAGGGTAAGTGGCTACTGCAGTCCATGGATACCTGTAGCCATCTTTAAACAAATATGGGCTCTCTATACCCTTCAAACCGGGACACAGTAGTACACACACGCCTATTGGCGCATGCGGCAACTATATTACAGTTCTAGCACCAACAGGTGGGCTCGACCGGGGTAGTACCACGCTCTCACAGAATACCAACATAAAATAGCAGCTCCATGCTCCTGTGTTTCGTGTGGTGAGTGTTATCTACACACCGGAGACCCTTTTTACAGGAAACAAGGCATTCCATCCTAGTCCACACGGGTGACAGCGCATTTGAATTTTGATTCTTAATCGAGGATAAATGTAGATGTCTTTGGGTCACAAGATCCACTTACTATCAGGTGGACTGTGCGCTCGTTTGTCACCATACTCTATAAAAAAAAATGGTAAGAGAGTGCTACTAACCTTGACGGACTCCCGGGCAGTAAAAGAGTTCTAGTATGTAGAGCAAAACGACGACACTGTCTACCTGATACTATGTGATTGTTATCGCCCACAATCATCTTCATTTATCTTTTATTAAAAATGAAAATGCAAACATATTTTCACAACTGAGGATAAAGATGGAATTTTGTTAGCTAACATTTGGCTGCTTTTTCACGTTGGTATTCTTTTAAAGCGTGGTGCTCCTCCATTCGAGCCACCGTACTAACTACAATATACCTATAGAGTAATTCTACTACAAAAAATATATAGTTCCGTTCCGAGGAGATAGAGGGAAACTGAACCAGAAGTGACATGAAGTGGTGCTGCGCCACTTCCAGTTATAGTTTCCCTGTGTCGCCTCTTTACAATCCAAAATCATAAAGGAACTATGGTTGTCATTCCACCTGCCAAGCGTGGCAACTATGGCAAACTACCTCTAAGTGGGAATCTTTGGGGAAGTCCTATGTTTAACAGCGGACTTATACGGACTGAAAAAGAATGTAATGTTGTTCCACACAAAAAGTCGTATCATTTCGTACAGAATAAACGTATCGTGGTCAATAGTATGGATGTATTTTGATATTGGATAACTTTCGTTCGACTGATGTCACAATTTTAGTGCGGACACATTTTTGACACGATACGGCTGTACAATACTTACTTAGAATAAACTCAATAATATAATCCTACACCATACTAGCTAGGTCCGTAGTAGGTCGTGCTATTTTACGCTGGTAGTATGACAGAATAGCAGCGTAAATTAGCAGCGTAATAATGCTGTGTTTTGTATGTTGAGTGTATAGCACTGGAGACCCTTTTTGTTGAAAACGGGGTATTTCATCTTATTGATTCCTAATGGAGGTTCAATGTAGATGTCTATGGGCCATAGCATTCACTAACCTTCATATGGATTGTGTGCTCGATTGTCTTATTCTATATAGAAACATCCACTGGCAACTGATTACTATTAGAGTTTCAAAATCGCCCTGCAGTTCTGACCCCGATCCAGTTCACAATGAATTTAATTCCACTGCCAATTATTCACTCCGCTTTTTATTCAAAAGAAGTTATGTTTGTTCGCGATCAACTGCAGTCGTTTACTTTTATTTGCAATTGAACGAAATGAATGTCTGCGCCGGCAACGTTCGGAAATTATCGGACGCTTTAATTGGAAATAAAAAGCTTTTATATGTCAATATCGTCGAAAATTTAATACGTTCTAAACGATTATCCTTGTTATTGTTCTGAATGCACAGTTTTTCCTGTGTAGGAATATCCAGTACCCCATATCGTCCCGTAGGAATCGTAAGAGGCAATAGAGGGACACTAAAACAGGAGATAGGCACCAGCATTATTTTTATAACAACTCAATATAATAAAAAACTGCGGTTATATATATATATATATATATATATATATATATATATATATATATATATATATATATATATATATATATATATATATATATATATATATATATACTAGCTGTACCCCGCAGGTTTCACCCGCGTATATCACGCGTCTCTGCCGCGCGATAAGGATTTTTCGACGTTACTATTGAATATTTTAACATGGAAAAGTAGTTATTGTGAGATAACTATAATAGTTAGACATATGGTATTGCAGACTTTTATGTAGATATTGATATCCTCCATAAAACTGTAGCACATCACTTTGCTCTATTGTCAATAGTTTCCGCAGCGTACGCGATATAAGGTTTTTTTGGTATTTTTTTCACACCTTGGGTTACATTAACGAAGTTTTCATACGGACCCCAAATTTTTTTGAAAACGTTCTATCGTCTATGTTCATCAGGAATAATGTAGGATTCTAATGGTGAAAGAATTTTTCAAATCGGTTCAGTAGCTTCAGAGCCTATTCAATTCAAACAAACAAACAAATCTTTCCTCTTTATAATATTAATATAAGTGTAGAGTGTAGATATATATATATATATATATATATATATATATATATATATATATATATATATATATATATATGTGTGTGTGTGTTTATAATTAACAATAGATACTAACAAATATCTTGTTATAATATATATAATATATTCCAGCAAGCAACTTCCGGGAAGTTATCTAAACAATAATCTAGATTAAAATATCGATCATCCGAGATAACTAGGATTGCCTTAGCTACTGCTAAAGTTGGTGCAAGCTTTAGTAGTTGTGATACGCGTTAGTTTGTATTTACTCTTCTAGATATGTTTTATATTTCTTATTAACTACTAGTGACTAACCCCGGCTTAGCCTAGATCTATTAATATAATATAATTTTGATTTCAGATAAACATCAAAGATTCAGGAGATTTTAATGGAAGGGTTTCGGTACCAAAGCCTGGTTATGAGTGGATATTGGGAACAATTGGTGATGAAAGTATAAACGACAATGGTGAACGCCTCCCTCTGTATGGAAAATAATCATTTTGTGACGAACATTTTCTTTTGTCATAAGAGGATTCATTTATGTACATGAGAAAGAGGTGATGATAAAAGCTTGGAAGACATCATAATTGTTGGTGAAAGAATGAGGAGTACAAGGGTTCACAGGGGATCCAAAGAAGGGACAGATCATTACTTGGTCTTATGCTGAATTAATGGTCTATTCAAACGTATGCGGCATCGTACATCTGTGTATATAGATGTGAAGGCGATTGTCAACAATCTCAACCGAGCCGATAACAACGGTTGTTTTAGTTTTCAACGATTAACAACCATTTGATGTAGGGTTGCCAGATCGAAAGCCCAAAATATCTGGATAAAATTTGAAAATGTCGGGATTTTGGGATTGTTGTCGGGAGAAATAAATGTTAAAAAAAGCATTGCTTACAGGAATTGACAACACAATTATTTATTTATTTATTTCATTTTGGTTGCATTTTTTTTAAAATATGCCCAAATATTATCATTTAACATGTACTTGCCTTTCGGAATATGTTCAAATATTTCTCGAAGACAACGGTAATCAGTATATAAAGAATCTTGGTCAATATTGTTTGAGATATTGAGAATGTCGGAAAACGTGGATAACTCTTCCCACGTAAATAAATTTGCACTTTTTAGAGACAATATAGCGAGTTTTTTGTATAAAGAGTTCTCAGAAAAATCATAGCGTTCATGCAAATATTGAATAGCTCGTTTTAAAAACTATTCGGCTTTGACGCAAAAAGGTTTTTCTTACTATCCGAAATATTTCTTAATGAGGTTCTATTTTTAGTACCAAATAATTTATCGTCAAAACTGTTTTTAAGATGACTCATCAGTTTTTTCATTACACTGGCAATTTCTAAGACAGTGCATGCACCACTTTCCAATAATAAAATTGTTGTTCGGAACTCCAACGCTTCCGAAATTCTTTCCTGTTTGCATTCTCTACAACTTCACTATTATCAATATGGCTTAGATTTCTGGTTACAAACTCCCATATCTCCTTTCGACATTCGTCTTCCCCTTTCAACAAAAAATACTGCTTTACAGATGTCCTGTAATTGTGATTTAGATGCCGACATTGTCTAAAACAAAACAGCATTACAGCTAAAATCACACCAACAAGTCACATTACACCGTGCCAAATACACCACAGTACCACCAAGTCTATGATGATGATGTGAATTTAAATAAAATATTTAAATCTTCTATCGTTAATACGTAGCGAAATTAATTAAAAAACTTAGACCACTATGATTTGACCGCGATAGTATCATTAATAATCCCGTTTATTCATTTAATAAACTAACTTATTTATTAAAATTTTTGGATTATTAAAAACTTGAAAAATTAAAAATATTATCTGTTCATGATTTTTGATGATAATTAAATGTTAATTATCAATAATTTATTATGTAAGAACAGACAATAATGGACCAGTTTTCAACAAATAAAGAAATACAGGTAGGTAATCAATCGTTGTCGATCAATTAAATTCTGTAAGTAGATATTATTTGCCAATCAGGCGTAAATACATGCGTAGGTACTAAAATTAGGCTACCATAAGATCGTTTGACAATATGAAATGCTTTAAAATTGAAATCATAATTAAATAAAGCAGATAAAACGCAAAAAAATTACGTATTCGAGTTTAGTGTCAATAGCCAATATTCTTGCGTCTTGATACCTTACGTTACTCTTAGAAGCTGTGAAATAGTGCGCGCGCGACGAAGTAAACCTATGAATCGGGCGAACGTGGGGTTACAGCTTACAACGTTCCACAAGGTTCCACCGTTCCACGCCACGCCACCCGCAACTTTAAATTATTATTTTCTATACAACTTTTCGAGGAGCTGACTGTCGGGAGATTTTGAGTTTTGTCGGGAGTCGGGAGATCATTTAAAATGTCGGGAGAATCCAGACGAATCCCGACCATCTGGTAACCCTAACCTGATAGCTTGAAATGGATAAAAACATTTTTTGTAAAATATGACTTTTTTAGTATGCTTGGGTTTAGTTTTAATTTTATTAATTATAGTGTCCCAAGCAGGCGGTAGTACCCAGCCGCCTTCCCTATTGAAATTAGGATGGTTTTTTAATTTCAATAGCCTCACATAATATCATACTTGGTAGGAATTAAGGTTCTTTCGCGAGGATTTGTGGTCTATCAAATCTGATGTATGTCTATCTGGTTGGGGCCGTCTTGCCCTATATATGAGAGACATCATTCACAATTAAGCTTGTACACTCCTGAATCTTGTAGAGGAATATGACACTTGATGGATTTTGAAAACTGACTTATATTCTTCAGCAGCTTGTAGAATGTTGTAATAAAAGCTCCCTTAAGATGTAGCCAATCTTGTCTGTAACACCCTTGACATACAGCAGCATGTAGTACAGCAGGCACACGCTCGACTGCGATTGGCTTCATTCGGTCACTGTGACGTAGACGTGGGACCCGAAGCTTGATGTTGTGCAGAACCTGCTTGACATCTGAAGTTTCGCGACCAGATGCTTGCTTTCACAGATCCTACATGCTCTCTGTAACAAAGATTTGCTCACGGTAACTAACTGTGAAGGTTGATGGTGAGATTCACCGTTTAAATATAAGTTTGTATTGGTCTTTTTTCTATACACAGTGTGACCTATGATGTTGTTAGGATTTTGGATGACAAAGTCATCTAGGAAAGCTAAGGAATTATTTGCCTCTAATATAATATCATAATTACTGAATGGAATTTGGCACAGAGAGTGGTAATGATGAATAAAATTCATAGGAACAACATCCTGATTTGATATGTCGCTGGCTATATTCATGAGCAGCTCTAATTTGTTTCTTGGCACTTGCAATAATGCTTATAGTATGTATTCGTCACTATCTCCTATTCTTATTTTCATCAAATATATAGCAAGTGCAAAACAACCACTATGTTTACTTGACGTTCTGGGAACTTTGGAGAGAATTTGTTGGTAGTGTGCCTTTGATAAGCCTAGATAATTATGTACTGTATGTTCAGGCATACTTCTTACAATAATGTAGCAACATCCATAATTTGTGCTACACTAAATGTTTAATATGGTTATATATTGATTCTAAGAGTAAATCCCAGGAGTTACAATTTAAATGGTAGTTACGGAATCTACATTCTGGAGGTACATAGTAATTGTAGTCATAAACAGACGTACCCGCAATGCTGATGGAACATTGAGTCGATTGGAATTGTTACAACCAGGAAAAAATATTGATTTTGTGTGAGTGGTGCTCTTACATAATTAGGCAGCAGTATATTGTATGATGTATGATCTAAGCTTTGTTGTTCTGGGTGCAATACCTTACTCACTTCAGATTGCAACGAGGGCGGACTAGATCATTCAGATGGTTCCCGTTCTGCAGTTTAACGTGATGCTGCTTTATCAGTCCTTCGCCAGCAATTATGACACACACGCGATGACGATGGCAACTGAAATAATATTAAATAAAAAAGTGAACAAAATAAAATAGATTTGTTTGCTTTAAACTCAAATATAGGTAAATGTTACTTAAAACTTAATGCCCTATATTATTTACGGGTTGGGTTTACAATTCGGTCGCCTGAATTTGAAGATTCTTTCACTGTGGGGGGGGGGGTCAAGGGTGTTTATTTGAAGCACCCCCACTCGATTTTTGCTGCCGGAGCAGCGTCGAAGTATTTTTTAATATTTTTTAAAAATATTGGTAAATGACTAATTAGTTACGTTTTTGACGTTTCATCTGTCAATGTCATATCGATATATAGTATTGAAACGATCTAGTGAATCGATATGTCACCCTAGAGAATCGAGATCGAATCTTTTACTGTTTTATTAAGATTTGTAAAATCATTTAAAATTAGTTGAATATACCCCAACTCGTAAAGAATGACAGTTTTTAAATTCAACCATTCAATGTTATCTGTACTTTGTTGTATCTTTTGATATTGTAAAAATAAACTTTTAACGCAAATCAAAAAAAGATCGATTTTTGCGAAATCGAGTTTTTGTGAATCGATTCATCCAATTTCGATTTGAATCGATTTAAAAATGTGTATTGTAAAATTAATCGCTAGGCCGGCCATTTTGTTGACAGCTTTTCGTCATGCCGTTGCTTCAGAGTTTCATAATTTTGGTGAATAGTGGAATATTTTTGGCGGCGGAATACTGCTAAATATTGCAAAGATCCTTTCTTACAAATAGTGGCAGCCATAAATTATGTTTATAAATTAAAGTAGTTATAAAAGTTAATATTTTGGTGTTATATTGGGTGCAATAGCGAGCGAAGCGAGCCTAGGACGTGGGGCACCCCGACTCGGACAGGTTAGGTTAGAAGGGGATGACGGGGTCGAGTGAGCGAGCGAAGCGAGCGAAGCGAGCGAATAGACCCCGTCATCCTCTTTGTGGTTATTTTTTTGTAAACCACTCAGAAGTAGGAGCCCCGCTTAGCGGGGCTCCGTCGACTGGGCTTCCCTCTACTGCACCACGTTAAGTGGCGTGGGGCTTCCGTCCCCCAACTCTCTCTCCCCATGAATCAGGTTAAAATTGTCATAAAAATTACGAAACATAACCTCAAAATGAGATTTTTAAAAATGTATAAAAAAAAACAAAGCACGTCCGGCAGGAAGAGGATGTAGGGGGTGACTCTACAGCTCTTCCCCCTCCCCCACACCATCCCCCACCCCCTAATTGGGGCGACCAAATTGTAAACCTTACCCTTATTTAATAATTAAGAACTGACTGACTACCAGTAGTTCAAAAACAATTAAAAAACGACTGTCTCATTTCTTGGTATTTGATAAAAATTGTCAATTTCGTAACTATCTGGTGTTAGCTAGCTAATCTTATCACCATGTTATAAATAAGCTATTATGTTTGTCAGATATAGCTTGTGCATATTATGTTAAAAATAAAACAACTTCTTGAGTTGATATGCAATCAGAGTAAAAAAATGTATCACTATCAGATATCAGCAGTAGACTTAATAAATTTAATACTGTTGAACGCCTACCTCAAGTCGTGCAATGTGATGGGCAAACTCACTCCATATGAGTTCTTGAGAATTTATTTGAAAAAATAACAAACAAAATAACACAATTGCGACTATTTAGTTGTGAATTCACTAGTACCTATTTACTTTACTTGTTGAATTGTGATTTCATTCGCGTGACAGCATTGGGTTATATCACAGACTACTAAGAGGAGGTTATATAAATCAATGCATGACAGATTTCCTAGCTGTCGGATTTGATGTTGCCACATAACTAACATAAATACGATGAAACGATTTCGATTTTTATTTGATTAATAATTTAATAAAAAAGAATAATATTTGAGGCGCTTTAAGTTCTACACGCTTTTTAAAATATATTTTCATTTACTCTCATAGGGATGATTTTGCCATAGTTGCCACGCTTGGTATGCGGATGGCAACCGCAGTTGTTTATAATTTGTTAACTGGAAGATGCTTCTGACCATTCCCTGTTTCAGCTTTTCTCCGTCGTCTCTTACAACACCCACGATATCGATGGGTCCTACGTATACTAATAATAATGTCCTCCAGACCGAATTTTGGTCACAGCGGCCTGCTTCAATGGAGGCGAGGGATTATAGTGCCCAAGTGTATGCAGCAAGCACAGGTGCACTCTTTATTCGCTCACTCTCATAATCCGATGGGACGGTAAACCGACACGACCGGAGAGAGATCAGGCGCAGGACCAACGTCTTTACATGCTTTCCGAGGCACGAGGGTGAGACACCGCCAACTTCCTGACTCCGGGCAGCTACTGAGAATTTCTTGATAGAAAAACTCAATAAGTGACTTTTGGCCCGACCCGGGATTCAAAACCAGGACCACATGATAAACAGTCGCACTACTACAACCACTAGACCAACGGGGCTACTAATGCAAGTACAAAAACACAACTATACAGAAGAGCGGTTTAACGATTCAAGAACTTTTAACTTTTATATAATTCGACGGATTTGAGAACCTGAATATTAAATGAAAGAGATGGCGTAATTAATTTTCAATATTTTTTTATAATTTGGAAAATAGTATAATTAACGTTTATGTAGCTTGTTTTCTTTAAAATAGTATAACACGTAAACTGTTACAAGTAGCCACTTTTACCAGTTTTAATTTAATAATTTTTTAAAAATTAAGGAAAAATAAAAGGTAAAACCGTATTTTACATACATTTGCACATAACCAGATTACTTAGGGCCTATATTTTAAAAAATCATAATATATTACGAGCTTTCAACACTTGCTCCAGCAATCCAGCATACTAAGTACTGCCAGGCTACTTGTTGTGTTCAAAACTAAAAAAGGACGTCTGGAACATTCATAAAACTTTTTGAGCTTAAGGGATCACAATATGCATTCTTATTAATAAAATATAGATAAGTATTTTACAAAAAAAGTTAATACTGATGTTTTTAATAATTGCTCAACGTTCAATTCAATAATAATTCAATTAAAATAAGTAGTACTTGATTATTTTTTGTAGTCTGTTTATTACATATTTTTTTCATAACATAATGTGCTAAGGTTTCCATGAGCATATAATTTAATACATACTTAAATCAAGCTCATGAAAAAAAAATTATATTTTCACAACTTTACTCCATTTATTTCTACAAGAATATTGTTATTTTTAGAATCCGCATATTAAGTATTAAGTAAGTAGTAACTAAGCTGTTACTGTCGATTTGCTACTTAAAAGTAGCAAATCGAAAGTAACAGCTACTGCAGCGTTCATTCCAAGATAAACTTTTATCGATGTCCTTTATTTTTCGAGCTCTGAATTTGCATTCGCACAATATTTTAATTTTTTTTTATCAACATACAATATTTAATTGTTTATAATCCGTATGAGTTTGTTAGTTTTAAATGCGTGATAATCTGGATATCCTTATTAGATTATTTAAATGTTTTTCGAAATGCCCATATTCAGCTTTGAACTTTCATTAATGACGAAAAAAGAAAAACAAACTGCGCAGTAGTCAGAAACATCAAAGTCCGACGTATGTAATAGAAACAAGGTATTCCATCTTAGTCATCAAGGGTGGCAATGCATTTGCTTTTTGATTATTAACTGAGGATAGGTTTCTATTGGTCACAGCACCCACTTATTAATAGTGTGCTCGTTTGTCAACCTTATTTAATTAAAAAATAAACTTGGCAGGTGGATTGCAGACCATGATATCAGTGAGCACTCTTGGCGCCGTTTCTCACCACCTTACTAAATAATTTACGCCTAGCGTTAATGAGATGGTTAGTTAGTTACAAGATTAAATAAAACACTTTTTGCCATGACACGTAAAAATATTTTGTTTGCCTTTTAAACCTACTTACATCATACACTAAACTATCTCACTTTCACAACATTTAACTATTTATTTATAATCCAAAAAGCAACATTTAAAATATCGACAAATTAAAACGTAATGATCTCCTATAGATTGAACTATTCACCATGTTTATGTAATCTTAAATCTTATTAGAGGAGAGGAGAGGAGTTAAACAAACGAATGATGATATAAGACTCTCTTTATTGTATTAATAAATTTGATTATATAGGATTATTATTACACTTGTGTGTGTGTACTTTTATATACTCTTACTACTACTACTACACCTTCCATCCAAAAGAAAAAAAATGTGATAATACAAGGATACATTTTTTTAGACATCGATACATTTAAAGATTTTATTTTTGTAAATATTAGGAACAGTTACATTATAAAATAATATACAAGGTATTTATTTTAAGAACATTTTTTTAATGATTATTGACGTGACAACGTCTTATAAATTGGTTTGCCGGGTGACACTTCAAGAAACTGCGTTACGCTCCGCTCACATTATGCGCTCACAATGAGAGCGAGTGAGAGGCACGCGTCCCTTCCACTCGGGCATGGTTAGCCCGCCTAAGAGCGAGAGAGACAGACATAAAAAGTGTTATTTCATCCTTCTTCCTACTATACGAATGAATATTCACATTAAAATTATTTTACCACTCAAAGTCGTTGTCACGTAAAACTTTCGCCCGTATACCGACTTTACAGGCAACCAATTTTTTTTTTTAATTTAGAATATTTATAATTACGTAATATTAAGTAATCTACAGAAAGAAATAATAATAATAACAATAAATGTACTTAGACATAGCATATAAAATATGTTTTATTTATTATTGGATATACAATTTCGTGCGGTTTTTATGTACTAATTAATTTTTACCATTCTTAATTATTTCTACGTTTGGTGCTACATCTTTAACAACTTTATAAGGACCAGAGTATAGATCACTTAGTTTATTACCTGACTCATTTTTAAGAGTACTAATTCATTTACATTGTATTTTATAGGCTTGGTATATTTATCAAATATAATTTTTCTCTTTTCTTTAGACTTTATCAAATTATTTCTTGCCTCTCTGTGTGACAATCGTAACCTGTATTTAAGCTCACATGGATAATGATCGTAGTTATAAAGTGGCTCTAAATCTACTGTCAAATTACTAGGAAGTGAACATTTTTTACCAAAGGTAAGTTCATAAGGACTGAATTTCGTCTCTGTATGAACTGTCGTATTATAGGCAAACGACCAAAATGGTAACCAGTCGCTCCATGTTTCAGGGTGATTATCAACTTGAATGCGAAGAAAAGCATTTAAATTTTTATGTAACACTTCCAACGCACCTAGTGATTGGTGGCGGTAAGCAGTCGAATTTAATTGTTTTATTTGAAGCAATTTATATACCCCTTAGAATAATGATACGGTGAACTCTTTCCCTCTGTCAGTAGTTACTACTTTCGGTACTCCATACCTAAGAATAAAGTTAGTAACAAAACTCTTTGCTACTTCGTTGGTTTTTTTTTTAAATTAAGAGATATGCTTCGACATACTTAGTGAGTTCGCATTGTAGCGTTAAAGCATAAGAGTAATTATTATTATCAACTTCAAATGGACCTACTAGGTCTAAATATATCTTTTCAAACGCTGTGTTAGCTGTCGTTGTTATTTCTAATGGCTCTCTTACGGGTAACGATAATTTCAGACGCTGACATTTGTCACAATGCCTAACAAAGTTCTTCACATCCTTATCTAACCCAGGCCAATAATAATACTTTTTTATATTGTTGACCATCCTTCTCATACCTGCATGGCCACTGCTAGGTAGCAGATGGAAGTCATTTAATATCACCTTTCTGTCATCCTTATTATATATCGTTTTTAAATTATTTATTATACGTACACGTGGACCGGTCCTATCATTCATAGATTTGACTTCTTCAACTAGTTTTTTAATAAATTCCTTATTACCATCCTTCTTTATTATATATACTTCATTAACATTTATTAACTTACAAAAATCATCTAATTCCCTCACAAACTCGCGTCGCGTCATTCGTGAATCGGAACTTAGATATTTAATATAAATTATCTTTTCCATTTCAACATAAAAATGTATTATTTTCTTTACTAATAACTCTTAATTTTCTCAACGTTTTCAAATCATTCAAGTTCTAACCACACGCAACTACATTGATTCTGCTGGTTTGACATGATTACTTACGACTTTCGGTTGATCAGGCCCCAAGTCTGTGGGTATCATGTCCAACGAGGAGGATCCTGGTTTATTTATTTTTCCTGATTTTGCTCGTGTCATGAAATTAACGATATTCTCATTTAATTCTTTTAACTCTTTCGAACTCAAACAGATTCTAGATAACGCATCTCCAGCTGCATTGTCTGAATCCTTTACATACTCTACGTCAAAATTATATTCCTCTAATACCAAATAAAACTTCATAAGCCTGCTCGATGGATCTTTCATGCCAAATAGGTATACTAGAGGTTTATGGTCAGTCCTGATTTTAAAATATTGCCCATACAGATACGGTCCGAAATGTTTGACGGCCCATAACTATCGCTAACAACTCTTTTTCTATAACTGGATAGTTTGATTCAGCCTTATTCAGAGATCTGCTAGTAAGTGCTATTGGTCTTCCATTTTTATTCGACAGAACTGGTCCAATTGCTTTATTAGATGCATCGGTTTGTAAAATGAAATAATTTTCTTTTGAAATATCAGGGTAATCTAAAACTGGGGGGGACATAATACGTTTTTTGAGTGTTTCAAAAGACTTTTGACATTTTTCAGTCCAAACGAAATTAGTATCTTTTCTACAAAGTTGGTTTAATGGTTGCAAAATTTCAGCAAACTTGGGTATAAACTTTCTATAATAATTTGTGAACGCCACAAATCTTTTATCTTTGTCGGCATTCTGCGGACAAGGATAGTTTTTTACTGTATTTATTTTTTCAGGATCGGGTAAAACCCCTTCGTTGGCTATACAATGTCCCAAATATAAAATCTGTTTTTTAAGAAATGTACATTTTGAAGGATTTAATTTTAAATTTACTGAACGAAGTCTTTCAAAAACATCCTGTAAGTTTTATTGTGGAGGTCTAGTAGTGTACCGAAAACAATGACTAAATAAATTAAGCAATTTTCATTATTTAGTCCTGACATTGCTAAATTCATCATTCGCGAGAAAGAAATGGGACTTGTTATTAATCCCATGGCCATTCTCGTCATCTGGTATTGACCAGAATTGAAAGCAGTAAATTTTCGACAACTTTTATCTAAATTAACATTGTAATACCCTTGATATAGATCTAAATGTGTAAAATATACACTTCCAGACAAAGATTCTAAGATTTCTATAATATCAGGGAGGAGGTACTTATCGTCCTCTATACAGTTATTTAATTTACGGTAATCCACTACCAATCGCCATTTTTTATTACCCGTTTCATCTAATTTTTTAGGCACTAATAATATTGGGCTAGATCAGTCACTTTTACTAGGTTCTATAATCCCTTCTTTAACCTGTACGCCAAGCCATGCTCACTTTCGATCGCGCAATACCAACCTTACGCCCGCCAAGTAGTGATCGAATTAGATCAGAATTATGTAAACATGTCTACCTATGAAAAAACTATTTTTTCGTTTTAAACAAAACCAAAGACACTATGCAATAGATATTAGTATCAAAGACAAAGATATGCTCTTTTATTTTAAACCATAACCTG
The DNA here is from genome assembly GCA_036936625.1 of Parnassius smintheus behrii. Classification (NCBI taxonomy): domain Eukaryota; kingdom Metazoa; phylum Arthropoda; class Insecta; order Lepidoptera; family Papilionidae; genus Parnassius; species Parnassius smintheus. Next base: position 4,733,565 of record JAUPFT010000017.1, read on the forward strand.
GCAATGTTTCTTAGAAAAAAAAAAAAGAAATCACTCTGAACTTCCGGCGTTCCACGTGTCACTTTGATGAAGGTCCGTCCGTCTTTTTTATAGAATTTTATATTTGTGTCTGGACTAAAAACGAAAGTATTATACTTTTTTATATTCCTTGTAATATAGTCAACACGTAGATATGTAATTTGTGGTATAAAAAGTGAAAAGTAAATTGCCAAAAGTACTTCAAATTCCGAAAGGCCTGTTTTGGCGGGCGGGTTATAAATGTGTTATTTTTCAAATTCTCATTTATTTTTAGTGTAAAATGTAAGTAAAAATAGTTTTCCTACATATTTTGAAATAACATGACGTTGTATTTATTTCAAATTCACACGAACATATTTTAGAAATATTGTTCGAAATGTCACAGATAAAATATTATTTTATTTTTTTTTTTTAATTTTTTAATATTTTAATATTTTGGTATGAGTAACGAATGGAAACACATAAAACATAAAATATACATATTTCCAAACAATTTCATATAAATTTCTCCAAAAACAAAGGTGTAGAATTCAAATTAGTAGTAATTTTGTCACTAAAATTGAAGTTTATACTACTATTATGCTATACAGTGTAATTTATATACTTTATTACAATTTCTAGCAACCAAAAATAATTTTATTCGATAGTTTATACATTCAACAAGACTTCCTGTAAGTTTTATCCATAAATATTGTCTCAAAGTGAAAATATAGCAAAATTTGCAATATTGCAAAAAATTTCCTAACCTAGAAATTTTCCCGCCAAAAAGGTCCCGAGTGAACGGGAGTGTAACATGGCGCGCGCTCGCTTGGCGTACAGGTTAAGGGAATAGAGTAAGTCAGCTCAAATTCTAATTTCGTCCCCACTTGCCCGCGCGTCGTACTATGCTATGTACCGACATGTTTGTAATCACTAATACTGTAAGTATAAAGGTCGTCAGACACTTATTTCATTAGGTTTATCATATTTATGCCTGTTTCTTAACGCCAAGCCAGCCGCTTCTTATTTTTATTACGGTTATTTCACATTTTAATTTTACGTCGTCCTGTTGCGTATGTTGCTAATTTGACGATTAATTTCCTTTTTCTGACTAATTGGTAACCTGGTTTTGAAAACACTGGACTAACGTTTGGTTTCAAAAAAAATATTGGTGTAAATATCTGTTGTTGTCGCCCTCTTTCGCCCTCTAAATAAAAATATCTGAATATTTTGCATAAATATTTAGAATACTTTGAATTTCTAAGTCATTTAAATCATTTAATTTTAATGAGGAAAATAATCGTTTTACTCGGTCTGAATTTGAAATTTGAATTTTTTTTCAAAACTACAAATATTATAATCGTTAAGATCATGAATTGCAGGATTTATTCCCGACAATGTTACTGATTTTTCGGTAACATTTAATATTTTTATTGGTATTTTTCCCCTAATTGGTGTCGCTATCGAGCTAGCCAAATAAACGCCATCTATTAATTCTGGTGAACATAAATGCAATCGGTTTGAAAATCAGTTTGAATATTATGTACGGATTCACTTCTTGGGGGAATTTCCAATACGTTAATATTATAATTATTATTGAAAGGCAAGAAACAAGTGTGGCCTGACCCTAACTTCAAAGATAAAATATTTTTATCGAAATCTAAACGTGCTCCAAATCTATTCAAAAAGTCTCTACCTAGAATTCCATGCGACGAAATTGGTAACGAATTAAAAACAAAGAACTTATGATTAATAACAGATCCATGAATCATTAATGGAACATAAACATATCCGATTGTTTGCAACTCGCCACGTAGACTGTTTATAATTACATTCTCTTTATGTAATGAAACACTTAATTCGATAGCATGTTCATATGTTACGGCGGATAAAGATGCGCCCGTGTCGACTAAGAAAGAATAAGTTTTATTGCATGATTAAACTGGTAAATGAATAAAACAATTGCTATTACTACTAGCCAAAATTAAATGATTTTGTTTATTCTCGAAAAAACTTATCTAGTCGGGGTTCATTTGAAGTTGATTCCTGGTTTTCATTAATTATATTGACTATATTTCTTTTTATCCCTTGATTTCCGCGATAATTACGAAACGTATCTCGATTATGTCGTCCTCGCTGTCCCTGGCCACGTGAGTTCGAGTGGTTCCATGAACTCGATCGCTGCGAGTTTCCATGGTAGTGTCCTCGCTGTGAAAATATTTGCCGATTACGCCCGTTGCCGCGTGGGTACCTAGAATTATGATGAAAATTCCTAGGATAATAAAGTTTCTTACTGGACATACCCATCACCTCTCCTGCGGCCGATGATGATGTAGTCTCTTCATCTTGAGCTGCTTGAATGGCATCTTTCAAAGAGCTGTAATTTCTAGCAGAAATTATTGTGCTGATTCGACGATTTCGTAAGCCATCGGATAATTGCTTGATCGCTTTTTATTCATTAACAATTTTCAAAATATTGTAATATTCGGTATTACCGTTGGCTTGCGATATCGTAAGGTCCACAAATAACTCTTTTATTTGTTTTCCATAATCAGCAATTGACATATCATTTTGGCGTAATTTTTGCAATTTATTTTGAATTGCTGATGCTCCTTTTCTTGGCAACAACTCTTTCTGCATGTCACTAACCAAGTCTTTAACGTTAGAGTAATCGTCTTGAAGACGTAATTTAGCAGGTTGAGATAATCTACTTTTTAATATGAATTAAATTAAATTCTTTTTGCTTTCCTGTTTCGTTAACAAAGAATTATAATACTGAATAGTGTCTACTAAGTGTTTCACACTTGTTTCGTCATCTGATATAACAGGTAATAAAGTCAAAGCCGTTTTCAAATCGAAAGTATCCATATTGCTCGGATTTTCGGATTGTACACACTCGGGCTTACACAATTTTATAATATCCTGATATAATGATTCACAATTCTTACAATAGGTTTGATAAGATGGAATTTCAGTAGATTTAATCTTACCTTCCTTTACTTTACTATCAAAATTTATTAACATCTTAGAATAGTTACTAAATATTTCATTGGCCTCTTTAAGTTTAGTAGGTATCTAAAACTTTTCCTTCACGTCTACTCGGTCCAATTTTAATTAAATACGTTCTCACTTCTTTTAATTTCTCATATAACTGTTCTAAAGAAATATTCATAACTTACCACCAATACGTAGAATAGAGTATACTATAAATAATTTTACGAAATATTTAATATAATAATAATACGGTTAAATGATGATTAAAGACAGTACAACGAATACATGATTTAATTTAAAATATAAAGTTCAGTAATATAGACTAGAGTCCCAGATTAATGTAGTTGATTTATAAACACAATGCCCTTTTTTGCACTATTAATAGACACGCACTTTTTACTCATTTTATATGCACGTAAACGCCACTTTTAAACTTCGATCAGCGCCGGTCATACTTTATAATACGCCCTTGGTTGACTTGCCTCTTCCACATTTGTGGGGGTTGTGGTTGCCCAAAAATAGACCTTCTTAGGGTATTTCTGTTTATCTCTGTGTTAATCCACTTTATATGACATCGCCTATATGTCCGATACAAGCAATATAGGGACCCCAGTAGAAGTACCAGCACAATGATGACAGTAAAATATTACTCGTAGTCAGGTGAAATTGCCTGATGCCAGCCCTTTTCAGGGCTGCAATTCTACACAGCTGCGCACCCATGCGAACGAGGGTTAGGGCGTCCCCCCAAGGCGACGCACACCAGCTCGTCCTCGTTGGTGTGGAATGCAGCGCGCAAACGGCGTGGGGACCGCCACCCGTCACGCACAGCCCGACACGGCGGAAGGTGGAGGATGGAGTGCAGAGTTGGCACGTGGAATGTTAGAGGAGGCATGAGAGATAAGACGATTGAGTTGATCGAAATAATGAAAGAAAGAGAATTAGATGTCGTGTGTATGTCGGAGACCAAACGGAAAGGCAGTGGTATTGAAGAGCTCCCTGGCGGGACGTTAGCTATATGGTCCGGAGTCCCGGAAAGCGAGAACGCCTGCCAAGGAGTCGTAGTGCTGTTGTCGTCCCGGTTGGTCGATCTTATGACTGAATACAAGGTTGTGAACTCAAGACTTCTCTGGGTTCGCTTCAAAATGGGACTGACGAAGTTATTCCTTTTGGCTGTTTATGCGCCGGTAGCTTCGTCGTCCAGGGCTGAGCTGCAGGAGTTTTGGGAGAATGTAAGAGAAGTTCTAGATTTGGTTAAGGGAAACGAAAGAACTGTTGTATGTGGTGATTTGAATGGATGGGTAGGTATCGCTCGACCAGGATACGAGTCGGTGCTTGGAAAGTTTGGCGATAAAAGGGTTAATGATGCTGGCAAGCTTATACTGGCTGTATGCAAGGAAAAGGGTCTTCTTGTGACAAACACTATGTTTAATCACAGGAAGATCCATTTGTACACTAGAGAAAGAAAGAATGAGAGAAGTATGATTGATTTGTTCCTGGTGGATGACCGACTGCGAAAACAGGTGATGGATACACGAGTGTTCAGGGGTGCTGACCTGGGAACGGATCATTATCTAGTAATTACTAGATTTAGGGGTTTGTTCGCGGGTTGGCGCCACCGGACGGCAGTAACAGAACCACAGTCGGTCTGTCGCATCCGAAGCTGGAAGCTTCAGGAAGCGGATACTAGGGACAAATATCACACGAGGGTAGCCGAAAAGCTTGACACCATCGATGGCAGGAAAGAATGTCTGGAGAGAACATGGCAGAACCTTAGGGATGGAATGGTAAGTGCAGCGGAAGAAGTATGTGGTACGACAAAAAGAGGTAGTAGTAAAAGAAGACATGCATGGTGGAATGATGAAGTGAAAGAAGCTGTAAAAAAGAAGAAAAAAGCATGGTTAGACTACTTGGCCTCTAGTAACGATGAGCATATGAGAGAGAAGATGAAAGAAAGATATAAGCTGCAGAAAGTTCATGCGAAAACATTGATTGAGGAAGTACGTGAAAGGTGTAGGATAGAAGCGGACGAGAGGTTGTCGCACAACTTTAGGGAAAACTCCAAACTCTTCTGGAAAGAGGTTGGAAGGTCCCGGAGTGGTGCGACAGCTTTAAGAATGAACAAAGTGCTTTCGAGAACCAATGACGTCCTCTCAGAAAAATCGGACGTCATGCAGCGATGGAGTGAATTTTATAGAAAATTGTATGCGTGTCATGATCTTAGTGAAGGATCCGGGGGTGACGCCGTGACTGGCACGCCAGACACGGACCTCGATGCCACTGAGGTCATCAGCATGAAAGAGATTGAACGTGCGATTCGAAGTTTGAAATGTGGTAAGGCTGCGGGACTAGACAGAGTTACTGCTGAAATGGTCAAGTACGGTGGGCCTCGCGTCTGGGACAGCTTTCATCTGCTGTGCAATTTGTGCTGGCGGACGGGAGATGTCCCGGAAGATTGGCGATCCGCGGTCATTGCGCCTTTATATAAAGGTAAAGGTTCACATTTTGACTGTGGGTGCTATCGGGCGATCAGCTTGACCAGTTTAGCAAGTAAAGTTTATTCGAAGGTTTTGACACGCAGGATGCAAGAGAAATCGGAAAGATTCTTATGGGAGGCACAATGCGGATTTAGACCTGGAAGAGGATGCACGGATCAAATGTTTTCTTTCCGCATGATCACGGAGAAGCTTCTGAGTGTTAAGCAGAGGATTTTCTGTGCTTTTGTGGATCTGGAGAAAGCATTTGATATGGTTATAAGGAAGAAAATGTGGGAACTGTTGCCGGGATATGGTGTGGATGGTCGATTGTTAAGGGCTGTGCAGTCACTTTACTATGACTGTAAAGCCTGTGTGCGGGTAGGGCATGACCTGTCACCCATGTTTAGCGTCCAAGCGGGCGTAAAACAGGGTTGTGTCATGTCTTCCTGGCTGTTGATACTGTATCTTGACAGCTGTTTACAGAAGCTGAAAGATAGCTGTTTGGGTGTGAAATAGGGTGACATAAAAGTTAATTGTCTGCTGTATGCTGATGATGCAGTGCTTATTGCACCATCAGAAGCAGAACTGCAGGCATTAGTCACGTGTATGAAAGAGGAATGTGAAATTAAAGGTCTCCGTTTGAATGCTAATAAAACTAAGGTTCTGGTATTTGAAAAGGACGAAGAGAGAACGAAATGTGAAATATGGGTAAATCAGGAATGTCTAGAACAGGTAAATGAAATTGTATACTTGGGGAATGCTTTCAGCCGGGATGGAAGATGTGATTTAGATGTGGATAGGCGTGTCGCTGCCGGAAACAAAGTCAATGGTGCCCTGAATGCATTAGTAAAAAGGCAAGGCGTGGTGAAGAGTGCACGCCTTGCAATACATAACGCAGTGTTGGTACCGACTTTGTTATATGGCAGCGAAACCTGGGTATGCCAGAAGAAGCATAAAAGCAAGTTGAATGCAGTGGAGATGCGATCTCTTCGTAAAATGTGTGGCGTTACCATAGCCGACCGAAAGCGAAACGAAGAGATTCGCAATATGGCAGGATTGAAAGATGACCTTATCACAAAAATTGATAGGGGCGTACTCCAACGGTTTGGGCACGTTGAACGAATGAGTGAAGACCGAATGGTGAAGAAAATATATAGAGCGAAAGTAAATATTAAAAGGTGTCAAGGTAGACCGCGACTAACTTTCGAAGACCATGTGAGCAAATTGCTCGAAGAGGGGAGGGTCAAGAGTACTCGGATACCTAGACATGCATGTATGAAGAAGTTAATGAACCTGAAAGAAGCGAAAGAGGTATGTAAGGATCGTGACACTTGGCGATCTGTTCTCTCTGGCTACCCCGTTAGGGATTGTGCGTGACGATAAGTAAGTAAGAAAGTAAGTAAGGTGAAATCGCAATTGTTCAACTCCTGCCTTATTGCTTCCCACTGCGTTTTGCACAATTACGGTCTCGTTTTTAGTCTGTTTACCGCTTATCTTGGATGTTGTTTTCGTTAACTTTTTGTTAAACACGTGTACACAGTCGCGCAAGTCAAGATAGAACGCCATAGCTTGATTTAGTTCATCAGTTGCACACAGAAAAAATCATCATCATCATCATCATTACAGCCCTTCACAAGTCCACTGCTGAACATAGGCCTCCCCCAAGTAATGCCACAAAGCACGGTCCTGAGCCACTTGCATCCATCGACTTCCTGCATATCTTACCAGGTCGTCACTCCATCTAGTGGGGGGTCGCCCTACACTACGCCTACCGGTACGAGGCTGCCACTCAAGAACCTTTCTTCCCCGTCGGTTATCGGTTCTTCGAGCTATATGGCCGGCCCATTGCCACTTCAGCTTACTAATCCGTTGGGCTATGTCGGTCACTCTGGTTTTACTGCGGATATCCTCATTTCTGCGTCTATCACGCAGAGAAACTCTGAGCAAAGCCCCCTCCATAGCTCGCTGAGCAACCTTGAGCGTCCTCATACGGCCAGCAGTGAAAGACCACGTCTCAGATCCGTAAGTCATCACTGGCAACACGCACTGGTTGTACAATCTAGTTTTTAGAGATTGAGGTATACCTGACGAGAATATATGTCGTAATTTCCCGAACGCTGCCCAGCCGAGTTGAATCCGTCGATTGACCTCTCGGTCGAAGTTGGACTTACCTAGTCGCACTATTTGTCCCAGGTAAACGTACTCGTCAACAACTTTGAGCATAGTGCTCCCAACAACTACCGGCATAGGTGTGACATGGACATTGAACATGATCTTTTTTGTCCATGTTCATCTTAAGATCTATCCGTTGGGAGGCACTATTGAGGTCATTGAGCATAGTGCTTAAGTCCTCCAGCGATTCTGCCATAAGGACTATATCGTCGGCAAATCGAAGGTGACTGATGTACTCGCCATTGATGTCAATACCGTATCCTTTCCAGTCCAGTAGCTTGAAAAAGTCTTCCAATGCAGCGGTGAAGAGTTTCGGGGATATAACGTCACCCTGTCTTACACCTCTCTGCAGTTGGATAGGTTTCGAGCTCTGGTTCTGTACTCGGATAGCCATCGTAGCCGTACTGTAGAAACACTTCAGCACTTCGATATACCGACAGTCAACTTGGCACCGCTGAAGGGACTGTAGCACCGCCCAAATTTCGACGGAATCAAAGGCTTTCTCATAGTCCACATACGACAGACAAAGTGGCAGATTGTACTCTTCAGTCTTCTGTACAATCTGCCGTAAGGTATGTATGTGGTCTATGGTGCTGAAGCCTTTTCGGAAACCAGCTTGTTTGGGAGGCTGGAAGTCGTCGAGTCTGCGTGCGAGACGATTCGTAATGACTCTCGAAAACAGCACGTAGACGCGGCTCAGAAAGGAAATCGGTATGTAGTTCTTTAAGAGAGCGTTGTCGCCTTTCTTAAAGAACAAGACCACCGCACATCTGCTCCACGCCTCTGGAGTAGTGCCACCATGGAGGACGGAATTGAAGAGCTTTTGAAGGACTTCAAGTACCGGTGTTCCACCCGCTTTCAGAAGCTCCGCTGTAATTCCATCCTCGCCTGGGGCCCTGCCATTTTTAAGGTGCTGGAGAGCCATTCTAATCTCGCTCAGACTGGCGGCCGGGATATCATCGGAATAGTGTCGGATAGGACTTGCTCTTGGATCGTTACTCACACTTGCGTGTGGCTCCAACGATGATGTGTACAGCTGCCCATGGAACCTCTCAATCTCACTTAAAATCTCAGGTGTCCCAGAAACGACACCAGCCACACTCAGTCTTCAGCTTCGACAGTTGGCTCTTACTGGCAGACAGATCTCTGGCAAAGACTTTGGAGCCCTGGTTCCGCTCGATCGCTTCTTTAGTACGAGCAGTATTAAAGTTGCGTAAGTCTCGCCGCATGTATTTGGAGATCTGTCTGTTCAGTTGCCTGTATGCTGTCAAATCTGTTGACGATTGCAGCCTCATCTTCCGTCTAACAGCCATGAGATTAAGAGTGTGATCGGAGAGTTTTTGTGTTCTTCTGCGGCGGGTCTTGCAGAACTTAGCTCCGACCGCATGGACAGTTTCCACGAGCTTGTCATTCATATCGTCCACTGAATTGCAATCTTCTAGGCACTGAAAGCGGTTACGTAACTCGAGCTGAAAGTTTTCGGGATTCTGGATTAGAGCACGAGGGGGACGGAGCGTTGACTTCATTAGACGAGACCTCTCCAACTTCACGTTTAGGTTCGGTGTGCCTCTAACCATTCGGTGATCGCTGCCAGTTTTCACCCTTGCGATCACTGAGACATCACTGAACAGTTGGCGTCTGGTCGTCATAATGAAGTCAATCTCATTTTTTGTCGAACCGTCGGGGCTCGACCAGGTCCACTTCCTGTGGAGCCGCTTCTGGAAGAAAGAGTTCATCATAAAGAGTCCCTCTTTCTCCATAAAGTCGGCCAGCTGCTGGCCCCTTCGGTTCCGTTGCCCTACTCCAAATTTCCCTAACTTCAGCTCACCGTTTTCTCTTGTGCCTAGTTTTGCGTTGAAGTCTCCCATCAACACCGTGTATTGAGTTTTGGAGGAATGCATGGCTTTGGAAATATCCTCATACATTTCCTCCACCTCCTCATCGGGATGTGCCGAGGTTGGTGGGTAAACCTGTATGACCTTCAGCGAATACCGTTCGGTGATTCTGAGTATCAGGTACGCGACCCTCGTCGATACACTCCCAATCTTTACAACGTTGTTGACGAGAGACTTGTGGACGATAAATCCGACACCTCCTTGGGACAGATTGTCGCCCTCCCGGTGATAGAACAAGTTGCCGGATTCGAGAATCACCGTGTCCTCCCCCTCTCTTCGGACCACGGATAATCCTATAATATTCCAGCGCGACTTGTCTATCTCTTCTTCCAGCTCCAGGATCTTCTAGTCAGTCCTCAGAGTGCGTGCGTTAAATGTTGCCAGGTCGAGTCGTCATAGGTGGCAACCGAACCTCCACCGGAGATTTTTAGCACCCCCTGCCCCGCCGTTACCATGGTCGCCACCCCAGGACTGGGGGCTGTCTATTTGTGTAATTGTTCATGGGGGGTATATTGCCATAGTTGCCACGCTTGGCGAGTGGGTTGGCAACCGCAGTTTTTTTTTTTGTCGTACAGTTGCTGTTATCAGGAAGATGCTGCTGCCCATCTCCTTTCTGTGTCCCTCTGTCGCCTTTTACGACACCCACGGGAAGATATGGGGTAGTGGATATTCTTAACCGCCATTACACGGCAAACGGCAAAGAAAAAATGTTCCACTCCAAATACGGCGGAGGGTGTCATATTCGCGTCGCGAATTACTTCGGCAGGGTCGCCATGTAGGGCGAATGTTAGGAGAGGAGTTAAACAAACGAATGATGATATAAAACTCCCTTTATTGTATTAATAAATTTGATTATATTGGATTATTATTACACTTGTGTGTGTACTTTTATATACTCTTACTACTACTTCTACAGAGTAAATAGCTTTACGCTTAACAGTATAAATATTTTTTTTAAAACAGAAGTTACAAACAAGCTTATGTACAGTCTACCTGACAGAAAGTGGGTATCGCCGTCTATGGACATCTGCAGCCTAATCCAGTCAATAAAGAAGGCTATAGATGCTTTGTCACCTCCGAGAACCCAGATGAAATGCGCCATAGTTTGTAATTTTACTAGCTCTCTATACCTTTCAGACCGGATCACAGCAGAGCAAGTACTGCTATTTGGCTGCAGTTAAAAGCAAGAAGGTTTTATCTACCTAGACGTATTTCTAGGCAAAAAAGAGGCCTTTCACCTGGTAATCTAACGTATAAAAATTAATATCTTTACGTTTGTACTTTATGTGCAGCCATACCGTTCATCAGATTGTCCAATTCATTTACAGTAGGTGGCGCCTGTATCGTACCAACAAATTTATTTGAATTTTGTATATCATTCAACTTCATTGAATTTATTATTATTTCCAATTCAATAGAAATGCGTGCTAGGAGGCTTATCGGTGTTCTCAATATAGTTTAAACCAATCTTACCAATCTCGAGCACAAGCACAAAGTAACCAGCCTTTCAGTGTTTTAAAGTAATTCCTCCCTCCCATAATTGATGGGCTGGTCGCCCTTGTTTTTAATATAACACGCATCCAAATCAAACGATTTGCTTCATCCAAGGGTTGAATAAGTTGCCAGTATCTCTTTCCATCCGAGTACAATGTAGGTGACTTCAAGGCAGGAGTATATATGCTTTTCGGATTTAGTAGTTAGAATTTAATGCGCTTTGCCATCTTCGGCTGCGTTACCATTTAAAATCAGGTGGAATTGTATTCAGACACAGGCGTTGCGGTCCTTAAACCGCAAAGTGTGGTAGCTATGACAAATAATCTCACTTTGGGGCAATATATAGAGAGGCCATTATTCAGCAGTGGTTTTCTTGATAGGATGCAATGAACAATTGCATGAAATGATTAGAATTTTTTTTAATGTATACTTTATAATACATTTTTTTAAATTATTCCTTCAAATACATTTTTTTAATTCAAGTTGCTGTACGACTAATTTCATTTCCTTGAATTTTATAAAGAGTAAAATTTAAAAGTTTTGTAATGCTGTTACATTAACTAGCTTATTCTCGACCCTTGTCACCGCTGAGGCGGATCATAAGACAGTGTAAGCTCCCCACGATGTTACGAAGCGGAAGTGAAATATAATTTGTCTCATCAATACACAAAATGGAAATCGAAATTGTGTAATATGGAACATGATACCAATTTTAAATATCGTTCTCGAAATGGGACAATACATGAATAAACAACTTTATTTTCTTGCATAGGCGTATTTTGACTGTTGTCTTAAAAAGCACATGTCCATCCTGGGACTAAGCAACTCAAGGATGTGTCGGTTCTGTTCCATAACGGAAGAAACACCTCTACACATCCGAACCGTTTGCGGACTCTTAATGCGCAAACGTAACGCTCATCTGGGACACTATCTACTCAGCCCAGAATAAGTGAAATTGCTCACGGCTAAGCAACTCCTTCGATTCATTGAAGACATAGGGCTTAGCAGTGAACTATAGCCATAGCAGCGATCACAATAGATCTTCTAGGTCGCAGTGATACTGGTCTCTTTACCTAGACCTGCATAGCTGCTCGCACGTAATAAAAAAATATATGCGTTTTTTATTTATATTGAAGACGTTTCAAATTTTTTTAATTTTGCACTTACATAGAATAAGGCAGACAATCCACCTGATAGTAAGTGGTAATTGGCCAATATTATTTTATGTGAGTGAATAAAAGAATGCCTTATTACCAGTTAAAAATGGTCTGATGTTTTCTACGCTCACGATATAACACAGCAGCATTATGCTGCTATTTCACGTTGATATTCTGTGAAAGCCTCGGCTCCTATTTTTACTACAAGTGTTGAATCTGGTGAGTTTCCTGATTTAATGAATCAAAGTAAACTTATACCTTTATTTCAATCTGGTGATATATTAGATCCCGTCAATTTTAGACTAATTTCTATATAACCAATATTTAGTAAAATTTATGAAAAAGTAATTTCATTATATCACATAAAATTATTATAAATAAACTGCTTCTTAAAAATCTATTTAGTTTTATAAGGGGTCGCTCGACAACTGACGCCGGAGTTCAGCTTATTAAACATATTTTTTATGCATTGGAGAATTCAGAGGATTCATTGGGTATATTTTGTGACCTTTCTAACACCTTCGAACGTGTTCACCATAAAACATTAATCAGGAAGCTACAGCAATATGGTATCAAGAACACGGGGATTTAACTTATTATTTCATATTTTATATACATCATTTTTCGTAGGTAATTAGAAGCAAAGTAATAGGACGCAGAAAGTTATTATCAATGGTCAAAGTTCTTCCGGGTCACCTGTACTAACGGGTGTCCCTCAAGGCTCAATTCTTCTCTGCCCTTTTCTATTTTGGTGAATATTAATTTTAACTTCCTCTGTAGGGGATAATCATGATATAGCATAATATGCTGACGGTACTTCTTTGATGTTTAAACTTAAAAGTCAATTATTTACGCGTGACGTGGTCAATAATGCTATATCAAAACCAGTGTATTGGTTTAAAATTAATAAGCTATATTTAGACGGCAATAAAACTAAATTTATTGAATTTAAAACACTGAATGATAAAAATATGAATACCAATATGTTTAAAAATGGAGAATAACTGAGCCCTGTTGAATTCACTGCTTTTCTTGGCATCACTCTCGACGCAAACCTTCAGTGGGTTCCATTCAAACTAGCAAGCAGACTTAGCTCTGCAGCTTATGCTGTAAAAAAGATTAGAGATCTCACTAGTGTCGAGACAGCTGGATTAGTTTATTTCAGTTATTTCCATAGCATACTGTCTCATGTAATTTTACTCTGAGGAAATGCGGCTTATTTAGAGATTATTTTTGTTTTGCAGATGAAGGCTTTGAGATCTACAACCAAGAAAGTCTCTAAGAGAATTTTTCTTAAGAAATAAATATATTAACTTTGGCCTCTGAATATATTTAGAAACATTTTATGTATGTTCGCAACAACAACGGTAGTTTTAGTAAAAAAGTGATATATACTCTGTAAATACTATGAACAAACACAAGCTAGTGATACCAGTTTCTCGACTCAATGGAGTCAGTAATTCATTTTTGGGGCAATGTATATATAGCCTATTACAACAAAATCCCAGAAAATACACAAGGTTTCTCTATTACCAAGTTTAAATATTTTATTTAAAAAAACTTTACAAAAAGGATTATAATGATATAAATGAATGCATAGTTAAAACAACCCCTGGAAATGAGGTGGTCGCTTCCAAGCTATTTCTAAAATAAATTTTGTAAATGTTTTGTACTCGTACAACCTTTCATATTGTAAAATCTACTTTAAAAAAGTCTCGCTCTGTTTCATGCTGGTTCTTCCTAGGACAGAGTTGTTTTTTCCGAATCAGTGTTAAAGTAAAAAAAGACTTTGTGATCTGTATTGAATAAAAATCATTCTATTATATTATATTTGAAATAGTTTAACGGTACTTCCGGCTAAGTGGTCGGCCCATTGCCGCGACGACGAGCACGATTTATAAAATTAAATCGGAAGTTACAAATCTCAATAAAATCCAAATAAAATTGCACATAACTCAGTAAAGTTATTTTTGATAATTGACATGAGATAAACCGTGTAATGGCTTTATTACAATATCCACTCAGGGGAAGTTGATATTTTTACACGACACTCCCGTGGAAGTTATAAGAGGCGAGAGAGAGGATCAGAAACAGCAGATGAATAGCAGCAACTTTCTGATAACACCTCAAATTATGAAAACCTGCGATTACCAATCCGCCTGCTAAGCGTAGCAACCATACCTGTTAAATCCTATGAGGCAATCCATGGGGAGGCTTATGTTTAGCAGTGGACTGTTATAGACGGTAATTAATAATAATAATAATAAAAGAAGACGGGGTCATCATAACGCCGGAAGACGCAACTGAGGCGGTCCGTAGGGCCCCAAAGTGTATAAGTCCGGGACTCGACCGGCTGCATCACTACTGGTTGAAGGGATTCATGTTCATGTCACGCTGTGCTCGCCCGACAGATTCAAGGGGCCTTCGATCAGAAGTCTGGGATCACTCATTTGGTTCCTAAAGACCGGTACCCTGGTCTTTAGGAACCAAATGAGTGATGAACCAAATGAAAAAAAAAACCAAAACAGACCCGAGCAAATACCGCCCCATCACGTGTTCACCCACCAAATACAAGACACTAAGGTTCATTTTGAGCGCGAGAATCAGTCGTCACGTGGATTCAAACCAGGTTATGCCATGCGCTCAAAATGGATGTCGGGATAGTGAAACAAAGGAACCACTTTCCACAGAAACTGCCATTGGCATGGTGATTAAATATAACCATCGGAACTTCTACGCCGCCGGAATAGATTACAGAAATGCATTCGACTCGGTGCCTCATATAGTACTGACTGAATATAGTAGTAATATTTAAAAAGTTGATTGTTCAGTTAGATACTTCCTAGAGCAGTGTATGGGGAAGTGGAATATGTTCTTTTGTTATCTAGGTGAGCGAATGACAGCTGCGGAGAACGGCATAAGGATAAGAAGGGGTATTTTTTAGTGCAGTTGTTTAAGATCCAATCTGGATTTACCCTCTCTGAAACCTCTCAATACCTTATTAAAGAGATCGGGAGGGGGATATCAGCTTTGAGAAGAAGGGACAAAAATGACACACCTGTTCTATATGGTCCAGTCAACTCAAGTTATTCACCCTGTTACCATCGCTACCATCTTATGTACATAATTGCTAAACATCACCTGTGATTTTGATATGGTCCTTCATGTTGAAAGAAGAAGCGTTACTTATTCTGAAGGCATAGATTTATTCATACCCATCAACATAATAACCCTTTCCGAAGCTGAAATATACCGATTCTTGGGTATCTCACAGAACATGGATATCAATGAGGCGAGTATGATACAGTCAGTAAGACTCATTCCTTAAGCACGGTTAACGAAAATGCTTAAGAGCCTCTTAACGGGCGTTTGAGCGTATCTCCTATACTATTAAACGAGCAATTCTTGTATATATGTATATATATATATATAATCGGGATCTCGGAAACGGCTCCAACGATTTTCATAAAATTTAGTGTCCAGGGAGTTTCGGGGATAATAAATCGATCTAGCTAAGATTTATTTTTAGAAAATGTCTTTTTGTCCGTGTTTTTAGGCAATTAAAAACTGCTACAATATAGTTAGAATAAGAAGGTAAATTTTGACAGTTTGGTAATGATTATAAATAGCTTATTGGTATAATGGGCGGTCACAAAATCGTAAAACCCCGGTTCGAGCCCAGACCGACCGACCGACTTTTTTATTTTTTTTTTCAAGTTTCTTTCTTTTTTGAGAAAATATATTTTTTTCGAGCCCTTTTTTTAGTATTTTTTAAAAACACGAAAATTTAAATAAAAATAATTGCACTCATGATTTTTTATTCAAATAACCAGTTCCGTTTTTTCTGTTATGTCGCTAAGATCAAAAAATATTATTTATAATTCATCAGTATGTAATTTGTATCTAAATATAATTTCCAAAACACACGAATTAAAAAAATCGAGCGAAAAATACCGAGCAAAGCTCGGTCAACCGGGTACTGTATGTAATCACTCAAAGCGTTGAGGCAATTACAGCGGCATTGCGTTACAGACATACCGCAACTTTGTTCATATGTATACGTGGTATGGCTCTACCACGTATACATATGACGCTGCAGCTATATTATGGTTGTAGCATGAATGGGTCGCCTCGACCGGGGAAGGACCACCCTCTCACTGAATACCAGAGTAAAATAGCAGCTTAATGCTGCTGTGCTTCGTATAGTGAGTGTTGAGAGCCGGAGACTTGTTTTACTAGAATCGAGGCATTCCATCTTAGTCCTTAGGGGTGATAATGCATATACATTTTGATTCTTAATCGAAAATTAATGTAAATATCTATGGGTCACAGTATCCACTTACCATCAAGTGGTTTTTTTGCGCCCGAAGCAAATATGGGCAACCCTCCGGAAAGCGGGGGAGGGAGGTGGGGAATGCTCATAGCATACCACGCAGCCGGCTGCGTGGTTATGTGGTGACTTTTACCCACTAAACCCCACCCAGGGACTGGCTTAACGGTCTAACTAGAGATCTCTAAGCCGTATACGGACGCGACCCTCCTTGGCAGAAAGGAGGGCGCAACCAAGTGGTCTGTGTGCTCGTTTGTCACCCGTTCTACAGAAAAATGTTAAGTGACGAATGAACTTAAAGTCTGCTTAATTATAAATTAATTTTAATTTTATTAATAATTAATTTTATTGGAGTCCGCGATGCACTTAAATTAAAACAAAGAAGGCTACAGTTGAGCTGTCACTTAAAAAAGAAGAAATTTTATTCAATGTAGACTATAAATTATACATATTATAAGTCATTCTTATGTTTAATTTACCACTGGTTTAGAAAATACCTCTGTTTTTAGAATAACCAGGCAAAAATCCAGCAGAAATTATTTGTAATAATAATTTTAGACGAACTGACATCCGATGGGCAAAAAAGATTACAGAGAGCCATTCTCGTAGTGGTAAGCGGTGTGTAGGACGATCCTGCACTAGATGGGTTGACGACCTGGTAAGAGAAGCAGAAAATCAAAGAATGCTGATGCTGATGAATGTACTTTCATTTGACACTTCAGTTATATAAAAAAACTGTCACTGCAATCCTACGAACACGTCACAAGTAAAAACTTCTTATTTTCGCAAACTTGTAAACATTATTTTGATGGTGAGGAAATATTTTTAAGAAGTATTTTTTATTAAAAGATAAAAGATATTTTATTTTACAACAATGAATAAAACAAATTAGAAATTATTTTTATCAACTTATAAATATAGTAACATATTTTACATGAACACGAATGCTTATTATCTATCGAATACAATTTCATAAGTACATACGTACTTGAGCGTGACGGTCACGCAAGTTAAATGTTTTTTTCCACCCTTAAAGTGCCCAAAGTGCCTAAAAATTTTTCTCACTCCAAAAATGAAATAGCATATTTTTATTCATATTAACAAAACCAACGGAATATTTCCCTTTTTTAAGGAAAACACAATCCGCTTCCTATGCAAGAAATAGTAGGAGTTAAAAACCTTGAACACTGACAAAAACATGTCTAGTACGGAATTCCATTAGATTATTTTTTAACTACGCCAACTTTTAAATGGCTGATTGATTTAAAATTTGCAAGAAATAAAAATACAAAAATTTGATAACTTTAACCTAGTATACTGATCAGAACCAACAGGATTAAATAAAATAAATGTCAGGATCATTACAGCTCATTATCAATGCGCGTTAAGTTTTATACTCGTATTTTATAACTTTGTTAAAATTCTTCACGTTAAAAGTAGTCCCATTTAAATTGAAGAAATAAATTCAACGATAAAGATAGAAAGTATGGCTATTTGGTTTTTAAATGTTACTATTAGACGCATATTGCATATGTCCAATCCAATCAAAAGTGTCAAAAAAAAATTTACTTGTAAACAGTAAATAGTGACCCATAAACTAGATTGAATAAAACAAACTGGGTAATTCAATAGCTTCTGAACTCGCGGTTTTAATTCGTCTATACAACGCCTAAGCACCGATTTCGAAATTTCCTTTTAGATTCTTGAATTCCGTTTTTACGTTTTTAAAGGTACAATTTATCATCGTTCTTATTTTTTTGTATATTATAAGGTGCCAGAATCAGCTTCTTTGTTAAAATGTTATCCACATGGTATATTTTCTTCATTAAAATGATTCGTTACGATTTATTTAAAGAGGTAACTCTTACAATATTCGAGCATGAACGTAAATTTGATTCTAAAACAGCCATCGCCAATAAATTTATTTCACCAATGACAAGGGTTAGGCAAGGGAAAGCTAATTTTGCATAAGGGACTATTTAAATATCGTTATTCAGTGTTGTTAAGAAAGGAAATTGCGTAGGCTAAAAAACGATCTTTAATTAAATGAGTGAGTAAGGTTTACATGTGAAAATTTTAGATATATTTTAATAACAAACTGTGAAAATTGGCAAAATATTGATTGTTCATTCCCATATTTTGCTTACTTTTATTTTTTTGTTTCTCCATATGTCTCTCTCTGTCGCGCTCCATCTGTCTTTCGTGTAGTAATTGATAATATTTTTAAATGTGTGGATGTTTGCCTATTCATTTCTATGTCCGCTCATTTTTTATAGAATAGTTACAATGTGATAGTTCTGAGATAGTGAGATGCTTTTTTGGCCTCTGTTCTATAAAAAAATAGAACAAGGTTGGAAAACGAGCAAACAGGCCACCGGATGGTAAGAAAATACTGGGGTCTATAGACATCTGCATATAACCTTAAATAAGAAACAAAATATAAAAGCGTTGTCACCCCAAAGGACTATGATAGAATTCCTCGATAATTTTACACTCACCATATGAAATTGGTTTAATGTTAATAATTTGCATTTGAATGGAACTAAAACTAAATGTATGAAATTCGTAACTGCTAATGTTAAACAGGTCAATGCTAATGTAATTTTAAATGGGGAGGAACTGAGTCTTGTTGATACCACCATTTTTCTTGGAATCACACTGGACGCAAAGCTTCAATGGCTCCCCCATATATCAAAACTAGCTAGGAGGCTTAGTTCTGCAGCATATGCTGTAAAAAAGATTAGAACTCTTACCAGTGTTGAAACAGCTAGAATAGTTTACTTTAGTTATTTCCATAGCATTATGTCGTACGGTATTTTGCTATGGGGACACGCGACTGACACTGAAATTATATTTATTTTACAGAAGAGGGCCATTAGAGCAATATATAATTTAAAACCAAAAGTTTAAGGAAATTAATATATTAACTCTGGCCTCTCAATACATTTATGAAAATGTAATGTACGTACACAAAAATAAAAGTAGTTTTGAGAAAATAAGCGAAAATACTAGGAACAGACACAAGCTGGTAGTACCAGTTACTCGACTCCACCGAGTCAGTAATTCATTCTTGGGGCGATGTATACGCTTTTACAACAAAATCCCAGAAAATATACAAAATTTGTCATACACAAGGTTCAAAAATGTTATTAAACTAAGTTTGTGTAAGAAGGGTTATTATAATATTAAGGAATTTATGGATGATAATAACCCCTGGGAAGGGTGATCGCTACCAAGCTATTTCTAATTTGTCTTGTTTTGTTGATTGTAAACATGATCGTAAGCTATTATTAAAAAAAATAGTCCCGCTGGGTTTCTTGCTGGTTCTTCTCAGGACAGAGGTTTTTCTGCGAACCAGTGGTGAATTAAAAAAGTGACTCAATAAATATTTTTATAATCTACATTGAATAAAAAAGTTTCTATTTCTATTTCTATTTCTAAGAAACATAGCAGTTTTTTTATAGAAGTGGGGGCAAACGAGCATGCGGCTCACCTGATATTAAGTGACTACCGCCGTACATGATCAACCGCAACACCAGGAGAATTGCAGGTGCGTTGCCGGCCCTTTAGAATGGAGTAAGTTCTTTTCGTGAAGGTCCCTAGGTCGTATCGGTTCGGAAAAATCGCCGGTGGTAAACTATTCTACTAAGAGGTCGTACGCGGAAGAAAACTCCTTGTGAAACGTACAGTGGTAGACCGCCAAGCATCCAGATGTTGTGGATGGTATCGGGACGTTTGCCGCGTAGTGCGTTCACGAAATTTGGCGGCTGGGATTAGTCCGAACAATTCCTCAGAGTACTTCCCGTGGTATATGCGAAAGAAAATGCAAAGAGATGCAACATCTCTTCGCAGCGCCAGTGAATCGAGCCGATCGGAAATCACTCGGTCGTCGACGATTCGAGCCGCTCTGCGCAGGTTGCGGTCGAGTGGAATGAGCTGGCACTGGGGAGCTCCAGCCCTGAGATGGAAACAGTATTCCATTTAAGGCCAAACCTGTGCCTTATAAAGTTGCAGGCGGTGTGCCGGCATGAAATAGTATACGCTAGTACTACGTAAGGAGCATAGCTGCAGCATGGCAGCAAAGTGGCTTTTTTATTGATTTAGCACTTCATTGATATGGTTCACATTTCTTATTTTAAAAATACGATGATATGCCTCATAGTCTGGCTCCGAGAATCCGAATATATTCCGGGTCTCCACACCCCTCAGGCCATCACACAGCAGTGCACGCAACTCCTGCTTGACAGTAGAAAAGGTGAGAGGTTGGTACCTACTCAGACGGAGCTTTATAAGTAAGATTAAGCCTACCACCTCACTATGGTGCTGGGAGCAGCAACTACTGCATCTGAGACATGCTAATAATATAAAGTAGCATTTTGAAAGATTTCGGGACCGCTCGTAAACGCTAATGTTGTACACCCTGGGGATTTTAGACGGTAGGAATCTCTTATAACCTTTTTATTCGAAACGACAAAAAAGGCCTCCACCTACTGTTAGAAGTCACGCTTGGTAGGCGGATTTGCATCTACAGCTTTTTATTATTTTAAGATTTTGTCGAGAAGATGGTGCTGCCTAACTTCTGATTTATTTTGCTTTGGCACCCACGGGATTATTTGTCGTAGTGAATTGTGGTAGTGATGGGTGGCCCCTACTATACGTCAAAAGATAAAATTTTAATGTAAATTTAATAATCCGTTTTGAAAGGAACTTCTTAGTTACCCTATTACTGCTTTATAAAAAATATTAAAAAATTATGTATATTTAAAATTATGTAAATAAACCGTGCTTGAAAAATAAAAGTAGTTTTCCCCGGGGTTTTTCTACCTCTCTTGACTATTACACTAAGGCACCTTAGTGTAGATTCTGAAATAAATTTTCTACAAGAACGTGAGCAGTAAATGAATATTTCTGAGTCAATTTAATTTAAAAGAAACTGAAATTTACCGTTTTAAAATACAGTAGTTCACAGTGCAAGGAAAAATATGAAGGTATTACTTTAAGGGTAAAATATTTCTAACAAACTCACATATTGTAACGTTATCACTAATCAGCTAACAATTATTATATTTTATCACGTTTTGGGGTACACGGTAAAAAGTTGACCTTATTTTTCGATGATTTTTGGTTTCAATTGCCATACATCATATAAGTGGCTTACAGAGCTTATTATATTACAATTGTGCTCGTCACTGGTTTTCAAGTACGTTTTATGGATTTTTTTACATACGGGCACTACGGTACTACATTGCATACAAGTTACGGCTAATTCTCTATAAACTCTTTAGTCGACTGCAAGCAGACGAGAAGACTAGTTATTTGTTTTGTAAACCACGAACCTTTTTCCGTCAACTTAACGCAGATTTTTTAATGTGACTAATAAAAAAACACTGTCGTTATGTGCACACTTTGTAAAGGTGATTTGAAGTTTATTTTAGATAAGTTTACAACTTTATTCCGTGTTTGCCTAAAAACAGTAACTGTCGTTAATGAAAATACAACTGCGGGGTTGACCTGAAGATCCTTTTATTTAACCCATTCGCCGTCCCGTGTACTACATATAGTTCATTGCTATTGTCTTACTGTTGTGTAGAGCCATGCTGCAGTTATATTCAACGTGGTAGAGCCATGCTGCAGTTATATTAGTAGTATAATAATAACAATAATAAGTATAAATATATGTAATAATTTAATAATTTCGTTTTATGCAGGCTTGACCAAAGTGTTTAACAGCCTTTTGTCCGGTGTGAATAAGACACACGAATATAACGGCTGGGTCATGCCTGTCCTCATGTATACCTTTGGCATACTCAGGTGGACTCAGACTGAGCTTAACGCCCTGGATAGAAAAGTCCGCACTACCATGACGTCCCATAGGATCCATCATCCGAGATCGTCGGTAATGAGGCTGTACTTGCCGCGAAAGCATGGTGGGCGTGGCTTTCTGAGCGCGCTCACCATGCATAATCGCGAAGTGTGCAGTCTCCGTCAATACTTCTTGGCGAGATCGGATGATCCGTTCTATAATGACGTCATTTCTAGTGATAAAGGGCTTACTCTCTATCCTTAGCCAACGAGAAATGGCAGGACCCAGCAGTGCTTAGCATTTCCGACCGGGAGACCGTATAGAAGGAGAAGGAGCTCCACGGGAAGTACTACAAGGCTCTACATGAGCCCTTCGTAGATACAGTCGCCTCCCTCAACTGGCTACGTTTCGGTGACCTCTTCGGGGAAACCGAGGGTTTTGTCTGTGCAATACAGGATCAGGTTATTAAGACCAACAACTTTCGGAGATACATCCTAAAGGATGGCACCGTCGACGTCTGTCGAGCTTGTCGCCATCCCGGGGAGTCACTTAAGCATGTCATCTCCGGTTGTTCGGCGCTTTCTAACTCTGAGTACTTGCACAGGCACAACCTAGTAGCCAGAATTCTACACTTACTTATCGGAGTTTGTGTTTCTACGCGTGTCGAAAAAACAAAATATGGTGCAGTGCAAAAAATTTAAACTGTTTTTATCAATGGCTAAGGACGAGGTATTAAAATGTAAAGGTGGATGTGAAAGTGTGTATCATAAGAAATGTGTGAAAAACTCAAAGCAATTCCTGCAAACCGAAGTATGTGAGGAGTGTCAAAAGTCGAGCTCTAAAATACAATCACGGATCATCGACATAGATCCGCACAACATTACAGTAGAATCACTATTAGTAGAGGTGAACAATAAATTGAAGGTGATATTCCAGGTCGAAAAAAAACTTGATGAACTTGTGGAGACAGTTGATTTTTATGCTGAGCAGTACCAAGAAATGCTGGAATTCAAAAAGACTGCGGAAAATAAAATAAAAGCGCTAGAACAAAAGAACGTATACCTTGAGAAATGCAATGCTGCATTAGAGGAAAGAGTTGTTAGCTTGGAGAAGAAGGAAAAAGAAAAAAATGTTGAAATTGCATGCCTAATGAAGAACAAAGATAATGAAAATATAAAAGAGGTAGTCAAAGATGTGCCATAAAGCTTAGTTTGAACTCAGAAGATATAGAAAGTGTCGAAAGAAGGAGCCCACCAACCACAACAAAGACGAGGATAGAACTACCAAGCCCAGTTATAGTGAAGCTGCGGTCAAAGCAAGCTCGAGATCAATGGATGCAAAAAAGAAGAGTTCAACTAACCAATGGCGATGTATATGGCAACGACAACAACATGCGTATATACATAAATGAAGATTTAACCAAAGAGACCAGAGTACTATTCTGGGAAGCCAGGAATGAATTAAAGCAATTATATAAATTCATATGGACTCAAAACTCTAATATATTAGTTAAGAAAAACGAGAAGGAAAAATTATTCGCATAAGAACAGAAAGCGATATTAAAGTCTTGCACGAAAAACATAATAAGAACGAACAATAATTTAATCAATAATAACAAAAATTATATGGACCGCGTAACACACACTATGTGATTTCAAGAACTTTAAAATTCGATAACCAAGACAGTGAATTGGATTTAAATGACATTGAATACACTAGATATCAGGATATAAACACCTGGTCTCAACAATTCTCGAATTATAATGTAAATATAATTCATCTGAACATACGTTCTGTACGAAAACAATTCAACCAACTTCTTGCTTTATTATGCCACTGTATAACAAAAAGAACGCTAAATGTCATCATTATCACAGAAGTAAACATAAAAAGCGAAGAAGTATCACTATATAAGATCCCTGGATATGTGGTGTATTCTAACACCAGGGAGACAAGAAGAGGCGGTGGGATACTCATATTCGTGAGAGATGACTTATATTTTACCACAGAAAAACCACAAATACCAATAAAAGCAACAGAGATAATTCATGGAAAACTAAAAACTGGAAGTAAAACTACACATATATTGGCTATATACAGACCACCAAACTCAAATAAGTTAGTTTTTATCACAGAACTGGATACAATACTGAAAAATATCCCATCCTCAGAAGAAATAATTTTAATTGGAGATATCAACATTGATATATCGCAAGGTGCAAATACGAATTTATGTGCCTACAAAAACATGTGTGAAAACGGCCTACAGAGTGCAATACCTACGTCAGAGCTAACGCGCGAAGCGATCGTGGATGGCCGAGTGAATTCCTCGAATATTGACCACGTGTGCGTGCGGGCGAGCCGCGGACGGCTGCTAGACGCGTGCGCGCACTTGCTAACTTGTACCGTATCCGATCACTATATGGTGGGAATTAGCGTAAAAATAACTGGTAATGTATCCAACATTAATAATAATTGTAAATTACAAACCATATTAGACGAAAAAATGGTATGCAATAGTTTAAAAACAATTGATTGGTCTGATGTCATGGAAACGAGTTGTCCTAACTTATTGTATGAAAAATTACATAGGGTTTTTATAGATATATATGATAAGTGTAAGTTACAGAAAACACCAAAGAAAAAGAGAATTACGCAACCATGGGTTAATAAAAAACTATGTAAAATGATAGAACATAGGGACTTACTGTTCAGAGTTTGGAAATCATCTAAGAATATGAATAAAAGACTAATGTATACGAGATATAGAAAGAAGGTTAATAAATTAATAGATAAAGCTAAGAGTAAATACAGGCAGAATGAGATACAAAAATGTAACAACGATTTTAGAAAAATATGGTGTAACATAAATAAATGGATAGGCAAGCCTAAACCGGGTTTAGATGACGTTATTTTAAAATATTTAGGCCAAACTAGCAGTGTGTATAATATTTGCAATAAGTTCTCTGAAACGTTCACAGGGGAAGTACAGAAAATAAAGCATAACTGTGATAAATTTTTTGTGGATAGAATTTCATATGTAAAACCAAGTGATAAGTCTTTTTAATTTAAGAAGGTAGGAGCGTATACGATAGAAAAATATATAAATAATTTAGATTTTAATAAAGCACCGGGCTTAGACAAAATTAGAGTACAAGATATAAAGCAGGTAAAGAAAGAAATAAGCCCAGTATTAGCTTAATTGATAAATATGAGTGTGGGTGGGGGAGTTTACCCGGATATATTAAAAAAAGCAATAATACGACCAATATATAAACAGGGGAGCCACATGGACTATAGTAACTATAGACCAATTGCTATATTATCGGTAATAAATAAAACAGTAGAAAAAGTATTAGTGAATCAGATAAGTTGTTACTTAGAGCAATATAACATAATATCAGATGCGCAGCACGGGTTCCGTCGCGGACGCAGCACGGACACTGCGCTTGCGCAATTCACCGACTATATCAACAACAATCTCAATGAGGGTAAGTTTGTCGCTGCTCTTTTTATTGATTTTAAAAAGGCATTCGACACCCTGAAACACGAGGTACTACTGCGTGCGATGGATGAATGTGGTATCAGAGGTCCCATCAACCGATGGTTTAAATGCTATTTGCAAAATAGATCCTTATGTACATTGGTAGACGGAGTAACACGGGACGATATAAGCGTGAGTCTTGGAGTACCAACCGGAACGGTTTTCGGTCCAGTTGGGTACATTATGCATGTTAATAGTGTCATTAATGTAATAAAGCATTGTCAAACGGTTATGTATGCAGACGACATGTGCCTAATGTACTCAACCAATAACATGAGTGATGCACGAAAACACATACAGGAGGACTTCGAAAACATAATTAAATGGGCACATGATAACGGTATAATTATAAATTTATCCAAAACAAAGGCTATGTATATAAGTTTACCCCACAGTAACGTCTTTAAGCAAGGTAAATTAAACATAAATATAATTGGTCATACGTACAAGTGTCTACACCTCAATAAAGCTTGCTGTCAGTGCACAAACATAGATGTAGTAGATAAATACCGATACTTAGGCCTAACAGTAGATAGTAATATGAACTGGAAACTGCACGTCAATGGTGTGTGTAATAAATTGCAATCAATACTGGGTAGATTCTTTCACTAAAGCAATTTCATGAATCGAAAAGTCTTGTACGTACTGTATTATGCACTGGCTGACTCGGTAATCAATTATGGATTGAGCAGTTATGGGCTAACATTCAAAACACAGTTAGATCGTATAAAACATTTACAGATTAGACTACTTAAGTATTTAGTAAGTTAAAAAGTAAAATTACAGTGTAAAAAAAATTATGACAAATTATTTAATATATGTAAAATACTTCCAGTGCATCAAAAGGTAGATTACCTAATTGCTTTAGAACAATATAAAATAAATAAATTTAAACAACCTATAACGCATAAATATCGTACCAGGCAAGTTGAGAAGGGTAAATATGTAATACCACATATAAGAAACTATTATGGTAAGAGAACTAGGCAATATTTAACTCCGCTAATATATAATAGAATAGATTTTATAAGAGATACGTCCAAAGACATAAGCACAGTAACATTAAAGAAAAGACTGAAAAATACATTCCTATGAAAAGTATAATGTACTACCTATAATAAGTATTAATTAAAGATAGAGATATTTATTGTAATAAATATACCTAAGATAAGTATGTATGTAACAAAAATACATATTAATGTATAACAAAAGAGCGCCATTATCGCCAACAAACTGTTGCACAGTTTGGCGATGTTTATTATTATTTTAAATCTGTGTATTTCATATTAATAAAGATTTATAAAAAAAAAAACAAGTACTTGCCAGAAGCCGTGCTCGAAAATGACATGGTTCTACTGGGACCGGGCCATCATCACAGACTGGACTATTCTTGCAAATAAGCCTGATATTTTGCTGATGGACCGGGCACAGTCAAGGATATTTTTGGTCAACATTACTATTCCGTATGACGAGAACCTCGTAAAAGCCGAAACAGATAAGCGAACAAAATATCTGGACCTGGCTCAGGAGGTGACCGACATGTGGGGTGGTCGGCCGACTGAAATTATTCCTGTAGTCGTCTCTGCGTATGGGTTAATCCCAGTCAGCCTCTCGGGTCATCTGAGGCGACTGGGACTCCGTGACGGACCGCTCCGGGCTCAAATGCAGAAGGCAGTGGTCCTCGATACCGCCTGCATCGTACGTCGGTTTCTTTCCCTTTCCTCCTAACCCTCGGCCGTTTGGTCTCCTCTGCCGAGGGCTGCCATCTGGTTGGATCTTTATTTATATGTGTATTTTTTATATTTTTTGCATTTATTTTATTTTATTGATATTTATGTATATTTATCTTTTCATTTTAATTTATAATTATATATTTATAGAAACCAACCAGATGATAAAACTGTACAGATACCCATATAGCAATAATAATACTTTATTTTCAACACTTGCATAACTATCACATTTATAAATAACTATTCTATGATCTATATCTAGTTCACAAATAATGATGGAACATCTATATCTGAACCAGATAAATATATATCTGTATTTCAGATCACAGTGCTCTTCCCTATTACATATTAACAGACTAACATAAGTATAACTTAAATAGAAGGTATACAATAGATAAAATGTGAATCTTAAACATATCAAAATTTGTTTTCATATAAAGTAAAATGGTATAAAGTATATTAATATGTATCTCTTTGTGTATAATATGTTGAATGCATGAGTGTGTGTAAGAGGGTGTGTAAGTAACATTAACTAGTAGTATGTAATGCTTCAGTTTCTTCAAAGTTTAACTGATGAAGAAATTCAAATAATTTAATTTTCTATTTCTTTTTATTTAAAGAGTACAATTCAGTCGTTTCATTGATTTTATTATAAAGAAGTGGTCCAAGGTGATAAAAATATTTATTAACGAAAGAATGACTAGAGGTAGGTCTATTTTTGCAAACTTTATTTTTTCTTCGTTTAGATAACAAGAGATCTTTATTATAAGATAAGCACGAATGTTGTTTCAACACTGTGTTTAGAATAAATAGTTGACGAACAGTAAGTACCTCAAAGGATGGATATAACTGGAACGTAGGGGAAAATAAGGGTTTAAATGTGCATACTTTAAGGATTGCTCTTTGTGCTATTTCAAGGGGTTTTAACATCGATTTTGATGCACCTCCCCACACAATAATACAATAGTTCAGGATTGATTGAGCAAGAGCTAAGTATACTTGCTTCAGCAATTTGGAATGCGCCACATGTCGAAGATTTTTGAAAATAAAGCTTGGTTTTCTTAGTTTGGTACAAACCATAAGTATATATTCAGGAAAGGTTAAATTTTGGTGTAATATTACCCCCAAATATTTTATGGAAGCAGTTTTAGTGATGGAAGGACATGTACAGAAGTTATTATTACAGCAACTATGATCTATTAGTGAAAGAGACGGCGTCGGTTGGGTAGAGTTTCGCATACTAAAGGAGATAAAATGTGTCTTATCAACATTAAGAGTAAGAGAATATTGTTGTAGTCAATGAGTAACTAGATTTAAATGGAATTGTGCACTTTTGTAAGCATTCCCCCACGAGTCATCAGAGAATAGCAAGACAGTGTCATCTGTATAGCAAATTATTTTACAATTTGGGATATTTAGCTGACAGAGGTCATTTATATAGATTATAAACAAGCTTGGGCCTAATATACTGCTTTTTGGCACACTGTGTGTTATCGGTAGATCTCCACTAACTTGATCGTTAATTTTGACTCATTGATATCTATTAGAAAGGTATTCCTTAAATAAATTTAATTGAACATCACGTATTCCAAGAGATTCAAGCTTATGTAATAATAAAGGAATGGAGACTGTGTCAAAAGCCTTCGCAAGATCCAAAAATATACCAATAGTTTTCTTGCCCCTATCCAGATTACCTACTATATAGTCAGTAACCTCATGAACTGCATCACTAGTTGATTTATCGGTTCTAAAACCGAACTGGCTTTTAGAAATAAAGTTATTTCTTTCTATGCATTTGACTAGTCTTTTATTGACTATGCGTTCCAAAAGCTTAGAGATGGATGGAAGTATCGATATAGGCCTGTAGTTATTGACACAGTCTCGTTTACCTGCCTTATAAATTGGAAATACCATACACTTTTTTAGAAACGTAGGAAATATACCTTGAGATAAATAGTTCTTAAAAATATGTGTCAAAGGAGGTATGAAAATGTGTTTGAAGTCTTTAAGGACCTTATTTGTTATGCAGTCCCAGCCCACAGAACAAACATCTTTTAACTCTGTGATGCGTTGCTCAACCTCTACTACGTCAGTACTTAACAATACAAGGAATTTTAAGGAACTTGTAGTATATACTCACTGTGTGAAAGGTTTTGCATTTTTTGTGTTTTTTTTTGTTTTAACATTTAGTGTTTTTTCTGCCAAATCTCTCCCGATTGTTACAAAAAACTCATTTATATCTTCGACTGATTTCCGCTCGTGTGTAGGGTATATTATTCGATTGCTTTATTTTTAGGTTTTGATGTAAATGTTATTGTTTTTATTGCTTCCCATAGTGCTTTGTTGTTTTTCTTTGCATTTATTAATAGTGTTACGTGCTCAAGTCGACGGCACTAGCGCCATCTAGTCTCGAAGCGAAGAACTAAACTTCTTGAAGTTGAAACATGAACTCTCGGTACCTTGCGCGTGTTTACTTGAATATTCTGGATATTTCACTGCTAATTTATATAAATAGGCGCTGCAAGATGCGATCGGGGAGTATTGAATTCGGCGAGACAAGCGAAGCTTCGGAGCGAAATAAAGTGAATTAGTGTGATTAATTTTTAGTGTTTTAAGTTTTAATTTCTCGTAACAATAAATTTTTTTTCATATGTTCTCTTAACCTTTTTTATTAATATTACAGTAATTTCTATATCTCGTGTAGCTTAGCTTAATTATTTCATTATTTGGTGACTGTCTTGATTTTATATGCAAACTATCTCTATGTCTCATACAACGAAGAAGTCCAGGAGTTATCCACGATTTGATTATTCTGTTTCGTTTTGTCAGTTTGGTCGTTAAAGTATTTGACTCTATAGCCCTTTGAATTGATGTTATGAAAAATTGCATGGATTTATTTGGATCACATGAAGAGTATAGAGTATTCCAATTAATCTGTTTTAAATCAGATTCCAAAGCCACACTATTTAATTTATTAAAAGTCACAAGGGCTAAATCTTTTTTTTGTTTCGCTTTTAGGCATAAAAGTACGTCCTGGTGATCCGTGATTGAAGATTGTGAAACTAAAGTTCGGGATTGCAATTTAGTATTTACATTATTTTTACAGTATTTACATTTACAAAATAACGTGATCTAAGCAGCTATTCTCTCTAGTAGGATACTATGTGCTGGTAAAAAGCCATGATAGGAGCATTCTAAAGATTTGCGGTCACTAGTTTCTGAACAAATATTAATATTTATGTCACCAATTATAGAGACAGTTTTGAAAGTACAAAGCTTTGCAAGGATCCTGTCCAGTGAATGAAGGAAATCTTCAATGTTTTTGAACGATGGAGATCTGTAAATGGCCAGAAATGCAAAATGTTTTCCTAACTTTATAATAAGACAGTTAAAATCTTGACATTGTGGTTCTTCAATAGTGATATGAAGATTATATTGACTATATATTACTATTCCATAATTTTGGTTAAAATAGTTTTTTGTCATATAATGGTTATAATCATCCATGTAAAGTATTACCGGATTACAGGATAACCAACATTCTGTCAGTATAATAATGTCACAGGAGATATCAAGTCTTTTTAAAGTAACCAAAAAACTATCATAATTCCTTGAAATACTACGGATATATTGAGTAAGTACAGTCAAATAATGTGAAGGCTGATATAATAAACTCTTACAATCTTTTACTTTACAAGACGTAGATTCACATACAGCTATATTATTACCTATTTCACTAAATTTATGAGATATAGAGATAAAATTATAGAGATAAAATGAGATGAAATATAAGATTTATAAACCAAAATAAAGCGCTTAAAGCCTACTAACATACGACAAATACTAAAGTTTATAATTAATGTATATAATGTATCTGGTAATAAAGCAAGTAACTTATAGGAAATGTTATTAAAAATTATTCTAATAAGTAATAAAATAGTTTGTAGAGTGTAAAGTGTTGTATACAAGGTCATATTTATACCTTTATAAAATTTATTATAGGAAGTCTAAATAAAATATATTGTGATATATAATTGTTTTTGTTCTTAAAAATAATATGTTTAAAGTAGTTAGTTTGAGTATTGTGGCAGAATAAAATAAACTGTCACAATGGTGAAATTGACTACTATTGGTTTTGATATATTAGATTTTGCTGTATTACGATATATATGTTTAATATCTCCGCTTTCTATTTGTAAATTTAGTATGTTAGCAATAATTTTTTTTTTACCGTATTTGAGAGTTCATATTTGTTCTCGCTTTGAATTTTCGGTATTGGAGACGCCAGTAACTTAAGGTATCTTCGATAAAGATTTAGTGGACTGTAATTTTGGTGCATACGGCAAAGGGGAAAATAAATAGGTGGGATAGCACGCACTGACCTGATGAGGGCTGCCGCGCCTTCCTCCTGGAGTGTCTGCTATATAGCGAGCTCGCCACGTGGTTCGGCGCACACGCACTCTCGGAACAGTCTCGTGAAGTCCCACACTCTCCACCTTTGCCCTTACGGGGGCGTCTCACACTTTTATGAGTTACAAAGACACAATGTCTGATGCGGTGAATATTAAACATAAACAGGAGATCTCAATGTTCGTCCTGCGCGGTTTGCGGTTAAGACGCGACGGGTGGCCGTGCGTTGCGGATGGCGTAATATCACTTAGTATAATGACGCGCGCCGAGATCCTCTTTTTCCTCGGCGGCAGCGCGTGCGGTAGGAAAGGGAAGGAAGGAAGGAAACAAAAAATATGCACTAGTCATGTTGATAAAGTAGATATAACTTAGGACGAACTCAATGCGATATGTAATGTAATGTTGATAAAGTAGATTGTTAACTGGCGTTACCATTTCCTCCCGCCCTTAAAGGGTCACCTTTAAAAGACAACCGTAATATAAAAGGTAAAAGGAAAACAAATAAATAAGCGGTATATAAAGTGAGAGGATGCGCTCAATGCGCATGTCTCATCTACTAACCTTACTTGGTAAGCGAGAAAATGTATACATAAATATAATATTGCGGTTTAATACTTTTTTAATATATATAAATATAAACTTAATTCCTAATTTAGATAAATAATTATAATCAAAATAATCGTGATTTATTGTCTTGGGAGAGGGCAAATACGAGCAACAGGACGGAGATATGTTCCCTTAGTAGTTCTCACGATGCGGCGTGCTGAAAGGATCCAAAATCTTTGACGGAGCAATGACAATAACAATTCAGGCCCAGCGTGTAAATTTTTAATATGACAATAGTCAATGATCATGTTCACTACATGGTCACTGCGCGGGAGTATAATTGGATGTTTTTGCGTGCAATCTAATGCGGAGTTCGAAAGACGACCACCAATGCGGATTAAACCATTCTCAATAAAAGGCCTTAAACGATTGAAAGCGGGCGAGCAAGGTTTGTTACCTTCAATATTTAAATATTCCACTGCAAAATGCTGTTTTTGCAGGGCGCGGAGGATTATAACCTCAGAGAAACTGAGATCATCAGCAGTCACTACAGTAGTGCTGCGGCGGGGCAATAATTTAGCAAACTTACACACGTACGCAATTATACGTAGAAGTTTACTCCAAGAAGAGATGCGGAGTGCGAGCTCATAAATCGCAGAATTACAGACGGATGTGCACACAGTGTGCGACAAAATCTTCTTCTCAGGCATATTTGCAATAACCTCATTGTCTAAAGTACGAAGAGGCCGTTGAGATGGATCTAACGAAGTCCACTGAGGCCCATGGAGCCACAGGGGGTTTGAAACTAATTTATTTGGCGTAACGCCACGTGAAAGTATGTCAGCGGGATTCTCAGTACCTGCGACATGATAAAAGTTATCAGCGCGAATATTGTCGGTAATCTGAACAACGCGGTTTTCAACAAAGGTCTGCCACTTGTGTGGCGAACTCTTTATCCAGTACAGAGCTACTTTTGAATCTACAAAGGCATAGACTGATATTGCAAGGTCAAGAGAATAATTGTCGAGTACTCTGCGAAGCAATTTTGAGAGTAAAACCGCTCCACAAAGCTCAAGGCGTGCAATAGATAGTGGTTTCGTCGGTG
This sequence comes from Parnassius smintheus behrii, assembly GCA_036936625.1. Classification (NCBI taxonomy): domain Eukaryota; kingdom Metazoa; phylum Arthropoda; class Insecta; order Lepidoptera; family Papilionidae; genus Parnassius; species Parnassius smintheus. Next base: position 4,767,219 of record JAUPFT010000017.1, read on the forward strand.
CGACTTTAGTCTTTGCACAAATCAACTGGACGGTGTTACCATTGACGCTCTTTACATGTATGTAGACTACGGCACCGTATGCGTGCTCGCTGGCGTCGGAAAACCCCAGGAGTGACGCAGTACAGTTTTTGGATACACCAACATGTCGCGGGATACGTAAATCATTAAGAGCTGGTAATTCAGCACAGAATTGCCTCCACATCTTAATAATTGGCGGTGGTGGTATGTCGTCCCAATCTAAATTAAGTTGCCAAAGCTGCTTTATTAACAATTTGGCGTACGCGACTGTGGGAGCAACGAAACCCATTATGTCCCACAGGCGAGCGACAGTAGATAAGATGGCGCGCTTAGTGCACGTCACATCAGCGGGAACAGATATCTTAAAATAAAAGGCGTCACTATCGGTAGACCAATGCAAGCCTAGTATTTTATGTGGCATTGATTTATCGAACTCTACTTCTCCTGTAATTTTATGGGAAGTAGGGAGGTCATCTAAAACAGATCGACGGTTGCTATGCCATTTTATCAGGTCCCATTGGGCACCCTTGAATAAGTCTATTAGCTGCCGAGAGGTCTCACTGACCTCGGATTCACTGGGCATAGAGAACGCGATGTCGTCCATATATAGCGAAGTAAATGCGATACGACTCGCAAGTGGATACTTTGCGCCGTCGTCATCAATGAGCTGTCTTACCGTGCGCAATGCATGGTATGGACTCGAAGTTAAACCGAAGCACACGCGATTGAAGTGGTATAACACAAGTGGGTCTTGTGGACGGAAGCGGTATAGGAAGCATTGGTAACGACGATCAGAATCGCGAACAACTATTTGCAGAAATTGTTGACGACAGTCGGCTGTCATAGCGATTGGATGTAAGCGGAAAGTTAAAATTATATTGAACAAGTTGCCTTGCAAATTTGGTCCTGAATGCAGAATATCATTTAATGATCGCTCAGTGCTAGTCTTACTGCTAGCGTCCAGGACGATGCGCAGACGCGTTGACTTCTTATCTTCGCGTAAGACTCCATGATGCGGTATGACATATATTGGAGCGGGTTCATGAGAGTCATACGGCGGTGCGGGGGATATATAATTTTTAGCTAAGTATTCCTTTATGACGTCATCATATGCTAACCTTAATGTAGGCGAGGCTTGAAGTTTCCTCTCCAAGCACATGAATCGTCGTCGAGAGGTTTCATAAGAATCTCCGAGAGAGTAAACGTCATCTTTAAATGGCAGGCCAACAATATATCTACCAGTAAAAGGATCGCGGGATGTCGTAGATTTATAAAACTCTTCACATTCAATGTCTGAAGGACACTGAATGGGCGGTGCGGAGGGTGGCTGTTCAAGCTCCCAAAATCGTTGCACTAATTTGTCAACGATAGGAGACTCTAGAACTGAGCAGCACGTTAAAGAATGATTTACCTGAAGTGTCGGCACTGAGCCCATAATAACGTAACCAAATACCGTATTCAAAGCCGAGGGCCCGGACAAGTCGTTAGACGAATAAATTACGTCTGGACATAGTAAGTGCGGGAAAAGGGATGCGCCTATCAAAACATCAATTTTATTAGGCATGCTATAACATTCATCAGCGAGTCTTATGCCATGGAAGTGTGATAAGACAGATGTGTCTACCACAGCAGTGGGCAAAAGGTCGGTGATTTGATCAACAACTAGCGTTGAAATATTGAAGTTAATATTCGAGTCGAATCGTGAGAAAATTTTAATATCAATCGATTTCGATTTTACAATTTTTTCAACTCCACCGAATCCCTTTACTACAGTACATTCGGTATCGTGTTGTTGAACGCCTAAACGATGACAGCACTCTTTAGTCATAAAATGGCTTTGAGCCGCGGAGTCTATTAATATACGAATAATTTGTTTCTCTCCCTTAGCATCGTAAGCAAATACTTGAGCGGTTGATAATAAAACAGTTCTCTGCGAACGACTTGCGCGCGCAGGAGGCGGTGAACGTTGAGAAACATTCTTGAACGAAGTACACAGCGCGACGTCTGAACGCGCACCTGCGGTGAGGGGTGGCGAGTGTGCGGGCGCGGGGGTTGTAGACTTCAGTGTAACTGGCTGAAGCGGTGGAGAACGCGCCAGCGCAGGGGAAGCATTATCGCTTCTGCGGTGGAAGTGCAACAATGTGTGATGTTTAAATTTACAAACTCGACAACTATAATTTGAAGAGCAACTAGACACTCGATGACTTAAACTGAGACAATTCACACATGCATTGTTACTCTTTACGCATTTAAATCTTTCCTGCGGCGTCATTTTATTAAAGTCTGCACACTTAAATAGGTGTTGATGCACAATATTATCGCACAGACACTTTGAGCAACTAGTCGTCGTGCTTACGTACGCCTGATACTTCGGCGACGAAGTATTATTACAGCGACGATTATTACCGTTACCTCGTCGATTGTTTGGTGCGCTATTAGAATTTGTACTAGAATCGGTGCGTTGCAAAACTTTGGAGCGGGTCTTAATAAAATTTACTAAATCATCAAAGGTAGGTACCATCGAGTTATGACTATATTCGAAAGAGCGAATGGTATCCGGGTCCAGCTTCTTAAGCGCGATATGAAGAACAATTAAGTCCGCGAGATTATCTAACTTTAAGTTTTGTAAAGCGCGCACTGCACTTATAAAGTTATCAGTAAATAAATCAAAATTATTTGCGGTGGCCGATTGCAATGGCTTAAATTCGAACATCTGATTAATATATGTAGATGCTAGCATACGCCGGTCTTCATATTTGTCAACGAGTGCTTGCAATAAAATTTTATAATTTTCAGCGCAAGGAGTTATACCTGAGCATACAGATAGGGCTTTGCCCGTTAGTTTACCTAGCAAATAGTATAACTTTTCAGCGTCGGTAAGCGATGTGTTGTCATGGACGGTTGATTTAAAGCTAGCATAAAATAAAGGCCATGAGCGAATGTCACTGAAAATGGCATAAGTTCGATAGGCGGAAGTGTGAATCTGGCTTTAGATGGTGTACTAGTACTTTGTGAATTAGATTGCGAATATTGTAAATAAAGCCTATTTATTCTACCGCAAAGAGACTCAAACGCAATGAGGCTGTTATAATCAGGTTTAGCAATAGGGTTTATTTTTAATAAATGTGAATTATAATTATCTAAGACCTGTTTAAACTCAATACGTAAAGCATTAATATTAGAACTTCCATCAAGAAAACGCTCCATCGTTGAAGTGTTTATGTGGATGTCCGAGGACATATCATATATTTTTTGCACTATTTCAAATAAAGCATCTCGTTTAGCTAACAATAAAACCAATTCAGCATCAGGTGTGCCCTCATTATCCGAGGAATCGCTATTATTCGATGCTATTTGTTTTTTAGGCGGCATTACAACTTAAGTTATGCGGCAAAAATAATATAATTATAAGCGGGTAGTCTGTAAGCGACCTCGCTACGCGGTTGAATTATTAAATATTAGTTTTGTAACGACGAACTTTAATTGTTAACTTTTATAATAATTATGAAGTTATTTATAACGAATATAATGCTTAAATATATGTGCAAATAATAAATGTAATTTAACAGTATAATCTATAGATGTAGTTAAAAGTTGATGACGTGATGTGAACATACAACAAATAATTTATATAGATAATTATATGCTTATTCATTCTATGAATATAGTTTTAAAATTACTATGAATGTCACCTATTAGGACCTATTCTAGTGTAAGGGCGGGGTTAATCCGAAGTCGGATTAAATATATAAATAATTAATTATATAAACGCTTATTACGATAACGATCTAATAAGGGCGGAAAGTCAAGGTCAATCCAGCGAGAAGTGACCATTAAAAATGGAGACGCCAGTAACTTAAGGTATCTTCGATAAAGATTTAGTGGACTGTAATTTTGGTGCATACGGCAAAGGGGAAAATAAATAGGTGGGATAGCACGCACTGACCTGATGAGGGCTGCCGCGCCTTCCTCCTGGAGTGTCTGCTATATAGCGAGCTCGCCACGTGGTTCGGCGCACACGCACTCTCGGAACAGTCTCGTGAAGTCCCACACTCTCCACCTTTGCCCTTACGGGGGCGTCTCACACTTTTATGAGTTACAAAGACACAATGTCTGATGCGGTGAATATTAAACATAAACAGGAGATCTCAATGTTCGTCCTGCGCGGTTTGCGGTTAAGACGCGACGGGTGGCCGTGCGTTGCGGATGGCGTAATATCACTTAGTATAATGACGCGCGCCGAGATCCTCTTTTTCCTCGGCGGCAGCGCGTGCGGTAGGAAAGGGAAGGAAGGAAGGAAACAAAAAATATGCACTAGTCATGTTGATAAAGTAGATATAACTTAGGACGAACTCAATGCGATATGTAATGTAATGTTGATAAAGTAGATTGTTAACTGGCGTTACCAGGTATATTTCTAATTTCTACCTTAGTTGTACAAAAAGCTCTTTCTAAGTTTTCTATTTTATTTTTAAGCTGTTTCATGTAAGTTATATATTCTTTTTGTTCTTTTCTAAGCACTTCCAACTCCTTTTGAATTTCTTCATACTTATGAGACAGTGTTTCCACTGAGAGTTGTATTGTATTATTTTGTGATTTTATTTCGGATAGCGAATACTCCAATGTTTGTAATTTGTTTGTTTGTTCGGATGCAAAAGTAGAAAACATAGTACGCACCTCTTCCATAAAAGTATGAAACTCATTTTCACGCTTTCTCTTTAAACGTCCCATGTTTGCGCTGTTGTTGTTATCTTTATTTTGAAGGTCAGATACACTTACACATATTATGCTTTCTGAATCTGTCTCGGAAACATTGGTTTTTTTGGTGGAGTGCGTTTCAAAGGCATTATGTTATTATAAGTATAACTGGTTAAGAACTGGCAGTATAATTGGTTGTAAATAATTATAAATACAAGATGGTGGGCAGTATATATATATATATATATATATATATATATATATATATAGTATACCAGGAGAGGCAAGCAAACATAAACTAACACTTTAAAGCGCTTATTACACTCTACAATTTTTAGGAAATCTAATTAGGAACCTAAATTGGAAGCTAGTGATCACACTACACTAAATTGAATTCTAAATCGTGACGAACCGCATTCGTAAAGAAGTATCGACGGGGTTGCACGTTTGATCGATGGCGCCGTATTTATCAAAACAGCAGAAAATAGGACTTGCCTTAGCCGTGGTGGGAACAATGCATATTAAAAAAAAGAGAAAAGAGTACTTGTCATTGAGAAAAAACTGTCCAATATGAATATAATTATATATTTTTAGATTCTAAGCCGTTTTTTTTATAGGATAGGGTGACAAACTAGCACACAGTCCACCTGATGGTAAGTGGTTGCTGCGGCCCATGGACATCTACATCTATCTCCGATTACAAATCAAAATGCAGATGCGTTGTCACCTGTGACGACTAAGATGGAATGCCTCGTTTCCAGTAAAAAGGGTATCCGGTTCTCTACACTCGTCGTACGAAACACAGCAACATTAAGCTACTATTTTACGCTGGTATTCTGTGGGAGCGTGGTGCTTCCTCGGTCGAGCCGACTCATTCGTGCTACAACTATACTACTAATATAACTGCAGCATGGCTCTACCACCTACAAACAGTTTGAATATTTGTTAAGTTTGGTATCCAAACATATTGAAAAAGAAGTCACGATATTTCGATAAAGTGTGAGTACCAAAGAATGTTTGATGGTGACATTACGTTTTATAGCCACCGGAAATTAATATTAAGATTTAAAGTACTGCTCTCTGATATCAGACTTCTATCAAAACTTCAAGACATCCGCTTGTATCAAAGCGCGGGCGCCGACTGGTTGTTCTAAATCGTAACGTTGCGATTACACTGTCCTAAATTGTAAACAATTTAGGAAGTAGAGCGATTGGGACCTCCAATTTGACTAAATCGGATCCTAACTGTTCTAACTACGATTACACCTTCCTATTTCCTAATTAGATTTCCTAAAAATTGTATAGTGTAATAAGCGTTTAAAAGAAATACAGTAATCAGGCGAAACTGGTTGCAAATTGAATTATACCAGGAGCGCAGTTACGTACCTCCCACGTTTACGTAGTACGTGATGTTCTATGTGCGTACGCCGTTGTAGTAGCACGAATGGGTTGGCTCGACCAGTGAAGTACCACGCTTTCACAGAATACCAGCGTGAAATAGTAGCTTAATGGTGGTATGTTTCGTATGGTGAGTGTAGAGAACCGGAGACCCTTTTTACTGGAAACGAGGCATTCCATCTTAGTCCTCACGGGTGACAACACATCTGCATTTTGATTCGTAATCGAGGATAGATATAAATGTCTATGGGCCGCAGCAACCACTTACCGTCAGGAGGACCGTGTGCTCGTTAGTCACCCTATCCTATAAAAAAAAACGGAAAGTAATAGTGTTAAGGTTTAAGCAATAAAGCATATATAAATAAAATAAATAAAAATACTGCGTGGCATATTTACCGACCAAAATCCGAAGACAGCCATGGACCACTCCCACAGCTGGGAAGATTTGTTACAAATACCATGCTTGCATGGGCAAATTCGCAACCACAGTACCATTTTAACTAAAAAAAAATAAGTAACAAGCTACATACGTGTGAGACGTATATACCAGGTCACAGGCCTCCCCTCATTTCTGAGAAGTGTCAACCGCGCTGCCACAATGCGTGTTGGCGGACTTCAAATGACTAAAATATTTTTAGTTCATTTTATTTCGCAGACAAGGATGCTTCAGGATGTTTTTGTAATATAGAGCACCGGAGATCTCTTTAACCGGAAACGAGGCAATCCATCTTAGTACTCAGGGGTGACAAGGCATGTTTATTTTGATTATTAATCAAGAATAGATGTAGAATGTAGATGTACGAGGTGTGTTCAAAAAGTAAGGTGACTTTTTGAATTTCGCGGGCAACGCACATTCGATTTTCGATTTTTGTATTTTGTTGCGTTGGTACACATGTCCTGAGCATATGTTTCAAGTTTGAAGTGTATAGCATGTTTAGTTTATTTTTGACAGTTACAAAGGTCAGACGTACTTTGGTGTGCTCGGCAATTTTCTTCTATCAAAAAAAATGGATCAAGTCGGTGCATCAAATTTTGTGTATAAATTAAATTAATTGTGTAAAAATTTAGCAGGGATGGGAGATATGATAAGGATATAGAACGACGAGTGAATGCGGGAAATAGAGTAAATGGGGCCCTACACTCTATTGTGAAGAGTCAAAATGTGTCGAAAAAGGCACGTATGGCAATTCACAATGCTGTGTTGGTCCCTACTTTAACGTATGGTAGTGAAAGTTGGGTGTGGCAGAAGAAGCACGAGAGTAGAATAAACGCAGTAGAAATGAGGTCGTTGAGGAGTATGTTAGGGCTGAATCTGAATGATAGGGTAAGAAATTGTGTAATAAGAGAAGAGTGTGGTTTGCAAGATGATGTTGTGACCAGGATTAAGAAAGGAATGCTTCGGTGGTTTGGTCATGTGGAAAGAATGGACGAGGAAAGACTGACAAAGAAAATTTATGTTGCAAAAGTGAATGGCAGAGTCGGAAAGGGACGTCCTAGGCGAAAATTTATCGACCAAATTGGCGATTTATTAAAAACGGGCCAAATTAGGAGTACCCTTAACCGACGAGCATGTATGCGTAGGTGTATGGATGTGAAGGAGGCGAGAGAGGTGTGTCAGGATCGTGCCAAATGGAAGTCTGTAGTCTCTGCCTACCCCTCTGGGTGACAGGCGTGAGTGTTTATATGTTTCTATATATATATATATATATATATATATATATATATATATATATATATATATATATATATATATATATATATATATTGTGTAAAAAATGGAATTACGTGCTCCAAAACACTTGAAATGTTGACAGTGGCATACGGTGAGTCTACTCTTAGTAAAAAAAACGTTTATAAGTGGTACAAGCTCTTTCAAGATGGCCGAGAAGATGCCAATGACGAACCTCGCTCTGGACGCCCCAGCACGTCAACAACCGATGAAAACGTTGAAATAGTGAAGAAAATTGTTTTGGAAAATCGTCGAATCACTATCAGAGAAGTTGCGGAGGATGTTGGCATATCGGTTGGCTCTTGCCATGAAATTTTTTCGGATATTTTGGGCATGAAACGTGTGTCAGCGAAATTTGTTCCAAAATTGCTCAATTTCGACCAAAAGAACCGTCGCATGACAATCGCTCAAGAACTATTGGATGATGTCAACAACGACCCAGATTTGCTCAAAAGGGTCATAACAGGTGACGAAACATGGGTATACGGTTATGACGTCGAAACTAAGACTCAATCGTCCCAGTGGAAGCACACTGAATCACCAAGACCAAAAAAGCACGCCAAGTTCGATCAAATGTGAAGGTTTTACTTACAGTTTTCTTCGAGTGTAGGGGTGTGGTGCATCATGACTTCTTGCCACAAGGTTGTACGGTCAATAAAGAGTATTACCTTGAAATTATGCGCCATTTGCAAGAAGCAATACGTAAGAAACGTCCCGAATTGTGGGTAAACAATTCATGGTTTTTGCATCACGATAATGCACCTGCTCACTCATCGTTGCTTGTGAGAGGTTTTTTGACCAAAAACAACACTACAATCATGCGTCAGCCACCATATTCACCGGATTTGGCCCCATGTGACTTTTTCCTGTTCCCAAAACTGAAGAGACCTATGAAAGGACGAAGATTTGCAACGATTGAAGAGATAAAAACTGAATCGCTAAAAGAGCTGAAGGCTATACCAGAAAGTGATTATCAGAAATGCTTTGACGGTTGGAAAAAGCGTTGGCATAAGTGTATTATATCTGAGGGGGATTACTTTGAAGGGGACAACATAAATATTGATGAATAAATAAATAGTTTTTCATAAAAATATAAAGTCACCTTACTTTTTGAACACACCTCGTATATGAGCCACAGCATCTACTTACTATCACGTGGTTCTCGTTTTTCACCGTTATTTTATAAAAAATTACAATTTTATGCCTCTGTGATACATGAAAAAGTTCAATAGTGGGGTACCGATTTAAAAAAAAATACTACATAAAGAAAGTGAATAAATACCGATGTAGCTTTCCGCTATCCCAAAACAACTTTAGCAACTTTAAAATTTTAAATTCACTTCCTGTGTTAAACTATCTACAGTATTCTCATTGAAGTTTTGAGAGACTTTAAACTTAAGAGATAAGCTACAGGATGACAGAGATTGATGAAGACAACATTAAAAACCCCTCCATTTTAGGATGCTTTCAATCGCGTCCCATTTTTTTTTAATAAAATAAAGGTGACAAATGAGCACATAGTCCACCTAATGGTAAGTGGATTCTGCAACTTATAGAAATCTACATTTATCCTCGATTAAGGATCAAAATATAAATGCTTTGTTGCCCCTGGCGACTAACATAGTATGCCACGTTTCCAGTAAAAAGGGTATCCAGTTCTCTAGACTAACCATACGAAACAGCAGCACTTAGCTGCTACTTTATGCTGGTGTAACGTGTAAGCGTGCTCCTACACCAATCAAGCCAACTTTTAAGTAAAACCATAAATAATGATTTCTTATGTTTACGCGAACACTACACATTGAAATAATATTAGTTTTTACGGAATTTATCGCGTATATTGAACTTTTTAAATACCCGACGTTTCGAGAGCTTTACAGCACCCATTGTCACGGGAAGGACTGAGATGTTCAACGTCCAGCTGTCATAGTTAACCGCGGTTACCATAGATTAAAATTTAACTTTTGTTCCGATCTACACAGTATGAACTTATGGTATCATGGAGTCTTGCAGTTGTATGCTTGGGTTGGGATTTAATTTTATTTATTATAGGATCCCAAGCAGATGGTAGCACCCAGCCATCTTCTCTAAAAACTAGCATAATTTCAAAACCATAAATAACTTGAAGTATTAATGCGTGTGTGAGTGGTTGGGTAAATTACGAACGACTTGACCGATTGCAGTTGTATTACAAAATATATTTGATTTGTTGAGATGAGGTTTCATAGCATGCTGGGATTCGATAGATGGCGCTGTAATCAAGTTATTAACAAATATAAATGACTTATACTCACCATGTTAATTTGGTTTGGTTTGATTGCCTGGTTTGTGTAGTGGTTGTGAATGCAACAGCTGATTATAAGGTCCCGCATAAATGTATTCTAATGGGTTCTTCTCTCAAGAAATTCTCATTAGCATCTTGTAGTCAGGAAGTTGGCATTTAATTCAGCCGTGTGTCCTGCGTCTGCTTTCTCACCGGTCGTGTCGTGTTGCCGTTCCATCGAACTATGAGAGTGAGGGAATGGAGAGTGCACATGTGCTTCACATATAATTGAGCACTATAATCCTATCCTGCGCGTGATATGGATTGTCTCCGTTGGGACTGGCCGTAGAGACTAATTTTCGGTCTGGAGGACATTAGAAGAGAATAAAACAGAATATTTTTCACCCAATATAGATTCCACCACTGGTGCGGGAAAAATCCTTTGCCTTATGAAAAATAAGCAAGCAACAGGACTTTTTTCAAACCAAATTATACAATAAGAAAGCTTCTCCAATTTATTTACAAAATTTATTTAAGAAATAGCTTGGAAACGACCACCTCATTTCAATCAAACTTCAAAGCAGATATTAAAAGAGTTGCCAAACCAGTCACTTAGCCACACTTGACAAATAAACAGCGACTTTCTTAAGAAATCTGAAAGAAAATACATTAAATAAAATAGTTTTTTTTCATAAAGAAAGTTCGGTTTGAATTTTTTCAATACCGGCTCAAGAACGGAATGCTATTTATGAAAGCCAGTACAAGATTGCACACTGGAGCGGACAAGTCAAGCGTATATCTTGAACAAAGTAATTTTAAGTTATCGTGTAGCTCTTCGTATTTCTTTAAAAATTTTGCAAAACAAACTATTTTGTGTGAGATAAAACTTACGAGATATTTTACGATGTTAATATCGAAGTTTATGCTGTATTGAATGAGTGTTTAGTGTTAAATAACATATGATGATTTCTTCCTTGTCGATTTTCAACCACAGTAACAACTGCCAACCTTCTGCGACCATGGGTGTTGTGAAGAGCCCGAATCGTGGGGAATTCTAAAATTTATTTTTAACATAAGAACATATTCTAAAAATGATATTTACATAGAACCAATGTGCCACTGTATTTTGGTTTGTAACAAGAATAGGTTGGCTAGACCGGGGAAGGCTACTTCCCACAGAATACCAGAGTAAATTAGCAGCTTAAAGCTGCTCTTTTCGTATGGTGAGTGTAAAGAACCGAAGATCCTTTTTATTGGAATCGACACATTCATCCTAATCCTTAGGGATGACAATGCATCTGTCCGTACTTTGAACTTAATCGAGGAAATATGAAGATGTTGGTAACAGAATTCAGTTCAAGTGGTCTGTGTGCGTATTTGTTAACCTTATTCTATTTAAAAAAACATTCGTTTTTCGAAATGCTAGAAATTGCTTATGGCTTTCAATAGATGACAGTATAACATCTCGTTTACACCAGATGTTCAGTACTAAGCAAATCTTACCGTGTAGTGGCGGTGTAGTAATATCAACAACCCCATGTCATCCCGCGCCGCTGTCGTGAGAGGCAAACAAATCTGGAGCAGCTTCTTCCTAATAACGGCTAAAAATAAAAACTGCGATTGCCAACTCGCGTGCCAAGCGTAGTAACCTGGCAAATATCCCCACTACGAGGCAAATTATAGGGAGGCCTAAGTCAGCAGTGGACTTCAATAGGATTTAACGGTAACGTTCAGAGTAGCTGAAACTTCAAGTTTGAATAACTTCAAGATGTGGGCATAGAGGCGTTTATTGGCTATTAGGTGGACTTAAAGTCACGAATAAGGAAATTCTGGGACGAGTCGACTAAAAAGCGTTAACTTGTGCAGACCATCAAAATGGGAAGAGACGCATATTTGGGGCACGTGTTGAGGCACGTGAGGTACGAACTCCTAAAACTCATAATGAACGTAAAAGTTGCCAGAAAAATCATGGTTATGTAACATCCGGGACTGAACGGGAATCGCGAGTGCCGCCGAAGTGTTTCGCCTCGCGACGAATAGTTGACTAAGATGACTGCTCACATTCGCTAGTTGGAGAGGCACCTGAAGAAGAAAAAAAAACAAGAAGATAGATTACAAGAATAATTATTTTTATTTTTAAATTAATATTTATATTTTTAACTAAAAATAAAATTATTTTATTAATTATTGATTCGATAAATTACCTCTGTCCTGGGAAGAACCAGCCAGAAACCTAGTGGGAAAGTAATTTTTTCTTTATTTGTCAGATAGGAAATCTTCTTAAGGTACTTTTAATAAATGCATGATACTGGCCACGTGAGAACAGTTCGTCGAAAAAAAAATCTTTTAAAATTTATGGGCTATGATAAATTTTAATATTAGTGTATATTTTTATATCGAAATAAGGGATGAATAAGAACAAAAAATCTATTAAAACGAGAATTTCTTATATTAAAAGACTTAGGTGTTTCTTTACCGCTGCATGCATATTTATTCATCATGACGTAAGCGTGCAACATTCGGTGGACAAAAATTTTGCTCAATTTGTTTTATTTGAAACGTTTTAGCTTTTTCGTAATCTTTAATTAAATCAATCAATCAAAACATCTCAATAAAAGTGTAGCTGATAAAGAATACAATTATAGCATTCCGTTCACACTATCGTAAAATTTTATATGATTATCGTTCAAAAGAACGAGAACTGGATTGTCAAAATTTTTTGCCGGCGATTAAACCATATCTATGTATATGTTTCGAATAATGTAAAGCTTAAAAATATATTCGATTTAGAATTTAGAGCCGAAGTAACTCAGGGGCTAAGCGTTCGCTATAAATTTCAAAGTATGCGAGTACCTGGTATTTGATCCACGCACCTGGCACCAAAGAAATTGAAGTTTTAAATGCTGCTTTACCACGTACTCAGCAGTGAAGGAAAACATCGTGAGGAAACCTACATGTCTGAGAAATAAGAAAAAAATATTTCAAAGACATGTGAAGTTCGCCAACACACATTGAGGCAGCGCGGCGGACGTGATTTGCCATAAAACTATCTCAGGTTGTAAGTTTAATTTCAACTTTAAGAATTTCATATATGCGCTTATTTTTTCCGAGCATGAACTATTTAAAGAAGTATCAATTCTCAAACGCCTAAATCATGTATAAAATACGATATTTTCTCCAACCTGACCCTAATGACATTATTTTAAATTTTATTAGTAAGATGGGATTTTGTAAATTCTAAAACAACCATTGCAAGCACCTGGCACTGATTTTGTAAATAAACTCAATACCTTATAACAATTTCAAGCTTTCAAAAACAACCTTCCATGACAAAAGTCCCTAATTGATACCGACCGAGTGGAAAACTTGATAAGTATTTTGTTACATTACGAATCCAAGTTTCCCTTCGTTTTATTCATAAATAGATAGGTATATAGATAGATGACACTTTATTGTATGCCAAGAAATATACGAACAAAAAAAGGAGAAATTTTCATTTTAAATAGTCAAGAGTAGTATAGTAGAGTGTGTGTGTGTGTGTGTGTGTGTGTGTGTGTGTGTGTGTGTGTGTGTGTGTGTGTGTGTGTGTGTGTGTGTGTGTGTGTGTGTGTGTGTGTGTGTGTGTGTGTGTGTGTGTGTGTGTGTGTGTGTGTGTGTGTGTGTGTGTGTGTGTGTGTGTGTGTGTGTGTGTGTGTGTGTGTGTGTGTGTGTGTGTGTGTGTGTGTGTGTGTGTGTGTGTGTGTGTGTGTGTGTGTGTGTGTGTGTGTGTGTGTGTGTGTGTGTGTGTGTGTGTGTGTGTGTGTGTGTGTGTGTGTGTGTGTGTGTGTGTGTGTGTGTGTGTGTGTGTGTGTGTGTGTGTGTGTGTGTGTGTGTGTGTGTGTGTGTGTGTGTGTGTGTGTGTGTGTGTGTGTGTGTGTGTGTGTGTGTGTGTGTGTGTGTGTGTGTGTGTGTGTGTGTGTGTGTGTGTGTGTGTGTGTGTGTGTGTGTGTGTGTGTGTGTGTGTGTGTGTGTGTGTGTGTGTGTGTGTGTGTGTGTGTGTGTGTGTGTGTGTGTGTGTGTGTGTGTGTGTGTGTGTGTGTGTGTGTGTGTGTGTGTGTGTGTGTGTGTGTGTGTGTGTGTGTGTGTGTGTGTGTGTGTGTGTG